>VZRI01004665.1:180124-194807 GCA_013397515.1 Upupa epops
ACCCGGCGGGGCGGGAGAAGTTGCAGTGGGGGTTTGGAATCGCTCCGGCTGGAATCGCAGGGCTCGCTTCGGGAAGCTCCGCAGCGCGCACCGCTCCGGGAGCACAGCGGCAGGTGCGGGGTGCGGTGCGGAGTGCGGTGTGTAGGAGCTGCGCCGGAGCTGCGCTGGCCCCGGGAGCAGGTGGAGTTTGGCTGGCTGTGGGTGAGTTGTGCAGAGCGAGCTGTGAGCGCTGTCCCTGCCAGGGCTGGGCGAGGAAACTGCTGCCAACTCCGCTGAAGTAGCGCATCCCCCGCCCGCAGCGCTGCCTCTGCCGGGCTCGATACCTGCTGCCTTCTAAAATCGGACTTAAGCACCTACTCACCCCGCCACAGCGCGGGGATGGCTCTGGGTTCCCTCTTCCCATCCATTGATGCTTCGGTCGGTGATTTCAGCCGCGAATGCGCTGCTTCCTTACAGCCGATTGTTACTTGGGGCGTTTATTCTTAATTTGTCGTGCTTGTCCTTTTATTTATTCCCGGTATTGTTTCAGTTCAAGGTCGAGTCGAATAGATTTTGGACTTTATTTGTGTGAAGATGCAAACGAGGTCTGGTTGTAGACGTGTTCCTTCCCTCCTCCTCCTCCACTCCCTCCCTCCCACTCGTGTGCCTGGCTGAGTGTTTCTGGAGAAGGCTTGTGAAAAGAACAGATGAGCATCATAAAAGTGCTTCTGACCGCTGCCTCCAGTGCTTCCACATATCTGAAATGTGCTGTTTAATTCCTTTTAATGAAAACAAGGAAATCTGTGTAAAGATTACCCGAGAGTGTAACAATTGGCAGAGGCTGTGCAGGGGGTGTCTGTTGTGTGCCGGTGAGTGGGATGATGAACCTGTAAGAACTGGGTGTCAGTGAAAGTATGCGAGGGGGACATGGTGGTGAAAGCTGCTTGTGGAGCGCTCTGTGCCATGCAGGTGCTTCCTTCCTATCTATCGATCTGAAAACTTTCAGGAAAGTGATTAACAAAGTGGTTATCTCTTCAGTTTCTGCAGGTTTCAGTGGAGTTTAAGTCATGTCATGTCAAACACGAAGGAGCTGACATTAGTGGCATGCTTGAGTACAGGGTGCTTCTTGAAGCAGAAGGCAGGTGTGGGTATGTTGTGGCTGTGTGTTGGCTGTTCCACGGGGATATGCCCAGCTCTGAATACACAACATCATGTCTGTGCGGGAGGAAGCGTGTGGTGCTCAGCACTAAATTTTGCTGAGGATGGAAGTGGAGAGGTTCAGTGTCTGCCTTCAGCATTTGCCAAGGGGATTTTAGAGCATTGTGGAAGTTACTGCTTTAACTGATGCAAACATCAACTGAGGAGCGTGATGCTGTAAGTCATCACAGTTTTGCTACTTTCTTTGGTGAGACCGTTTAAAGTTTCATTGTGGGTTGTCACAGAAAGTGTTTAGACACTGTTCTTTGCGAAGTCTTTTCTGCAAAATCAGGGAAGAGCAGGGGGTTGCACATACTGCTTTTTTGCCTGGGTTCTGTGAGGGGAAGCTGTGTCTGCTCATCTTCCTACGTGAAAGGCTTTTTTTTTTTTTAAGACTGCAGCATTTAGAAGCATTTTCTGAAGAATCAGAAATAAACACTGCTCATTAGCAGCTTTTCTTCTGCTTTGCCATGATGGTGTTTCAGAGATCCCATTTCACTCTGGTAATGGAAGACCAGAAGAGCTGTTGAGCTCCATCTGTATACATTAGGGTAGGTGGTTGATTTGTACCCTGGGGCCATATTATCTGCTATTTCATTACTTCTGGATCAGTAATGATATTCAGGAAAACTGTGTTTGTACTGACTGCTTTCTAGGGACGACTCCTCACTAGAAAGCCTTACCGATAAGGATCACCCTGATGTGTGTTTGCTGAGACGCTGCTCTGCTAGGAGGCACTCAGGCTGCTGCTTTTAGCTGCCTTTGGTGGCACAAAAGTTCTAGGCTTTGCAACTAAGAAGTGGGGATTCCCACAGGTCTCCCTGCACTTCTGTGTAATTTGTGGCATTTTTTTCCTTAACCAGTGTTCAGTCTTTTTTGTCTTGCCCTCAGACAGCTGAGCAGAGCTCTTGTGCCTGTTTTACACACTAGTTCCTTTTTGTGTTTGGGCACAGCAGCAGCTATCCCAGCGGCTAATGAGAGAGAGAGGAGAACACATGAGGAGCCTGAGATGGAACAGGTGAAATGTGTGAGGTACTGCAGGTACCCTGTGCCAAGCTCACTGCTGAAAAGCAGCACAAAGGTAGCAATGTGAGAATGGCTTTGGGGAGTAGAAAATTGGGGTAGTGGTAGCACTTTGTGAGCTTTTGATTGCCCTGTTGATGTTGGTAGATGGGCAGGGATGTTGTGGTAGAGAACGTGCTGTGATGTGAGTAGTCCTATCCAGGTGTCCAAGGCAACTAAGCCCACCTGGCTAAACTGGCTGTAAGTGAAGAGTGGGATAAGAAAATAAAAAAAACCCAAAACCCTGAGTTGACAGTGCAGCACTGACACCATGGATACCTGCATCTGTTCTGCTTCCCTGCCCTGCAAGCCTGCATGCACCCCATACCTTAACCAAAAGGGATTATGAAAGCTGAGCAACAGGGATGCTGTTGTACATTAAAGAGGTGATGGAAGTGCCTTCAGGCTGCTGTTCAGGGAGGTAAGTTCTCCACGCTCTGTTAGAGGTGTGCTCTCTGCTTTAATGGTGGGTGCTGTGCTGAGACTCAATGCTTTTGATGGGCTGGATGGGAGAAAAGCGAAAACCAGTCTGCTTCAGTTGCCTGATGCACTGGTGGATCAGGGAACTTCTTGGGGCATTTTGTAGATGAGGGAAACTGCTCTGCTGGGCTGCTTCGAATTGTGTTAAATAATGTATGTCTGGATTGTTATTAGGAACTTTGTTGAGTCTGTTGTTTGTCATCATCCATATGATGAGACAAAAGGATTGTTTTCATAACATGCAGATGCTTTGTAGTTTATTAACATAACAGAAAATAAAAATTTGTCTTGCCCTGGCTGTGGTTCACAGGCTGCTGTGTTACTGATGCAGCTGGGACAGCCCAGGAGTGAGAGTTTGTCTAGTTTGTCTGTAAATCCAGAGAAGTTAAAAAGCTATGGATGAGCTTGTTACTGAGTTTGATGATATGATGGAACCAGACTTTGTGGCCATAAATCTCTGTGTTGTCATGGAGTGTTGCTCGGCATGTTCTGGGTCCTCTCTTGCTGTGAATTTGTGCCCACACATCACTTCAGCTCTTTGCCTGAGCTTTCCAAAACTTAACTTATTACTATTATTGGGCAAGCGTTCCAGATACTGGTAGAGCTGTTACTTGCCCTTAGACCATGTAGACTGAGATGGGAGGTTGTGCTTTGAAAATTTGTGACTGCCAGGCAGGGCCAGGGTGGTGCTGATGGGTGCTGAACACCACGGTGCTCCTTCTAGAAGCTGTGCATCCTGTCACATTCAAAGCTTCTTCCAGGGTGATGGTGAAGTGGGTGTTGTGGCAGGGGAAACAGATAAAGCACCACAGGCGAAATAAAGTACTGGGTTTTTTTTGGGAAAAAATCCCAGGGCTTTGTGCCAGTGTGGGTAATTAAAACCCAGAAATCTTTCAAGGAAGGCAGGTTTCTCTGCTCTCTTCATGAGTCTACAGAGGTCCACGAGACACTCATGAACTGTCCTACCTTACTTCTGCATCTAAACACAAGTGCTGGTCTGCCGTCTTGATTTGAGCAGGAAAACTAAAACATGCTGTAGTGTAGACTAGCAAGCTTCCCCCCACCATACTGATAGTCTTGTTTCTGCTTTGAGCACCCCTTTATTGAGCCATCTGTAGGCATTCCCTTGTACTTCTGCTGTACTTGGTTTAAACACTTGAGTATTAAGGACATGCTGTTTCGTTATTGTTGTGAATGCTTTCGGTTGCAGTTCCTTTCTGTTATGATTTTTATTTGTTCAGCTTTTATTCTAGCTGCTAATTTTTTGGAAAAAGCTTTTTGTTTGCTTCTCTGTCTTTTCTGTTGAGTCTCATCTAGCTAATGCTCATATTTTGAGTCTGAAAATAAGCTACTTTACAAAAGGGCTTGTTGGGGATTTTTTCCCTCTTCCACTCGTATAGCAGGCAGCTATTTTGAGAAAGTGCATGAAAAGGGTGAGCAAAGAGATTCAAGGACCACTGAGCAAAATAAAAAAACCTGTATTGGTGATGCAGTAAATACCTGCCTAAGCTTCCTTTCTTTTATCTGGTGGATTGTGCCTGCCTTTTGCAGCAGTGTCCCCTTTACTTACTTAGGGTTGGGAATTGGGAACCGGTGGGGCTGCCAAACAGATCCAGGAGAGTGTGTGGTGTCTGCTATCCAGGTGTGTGCTGGGCAGGAGCTAGAGGATATGAACTATCAGACAAGGTAATCCGCTGTCTGATAGGTGCAGTGGTTCCACTGTTCCTTGGTGATGCAGAGTACCCCTTGATAAAGGCAGAGCATGTCAGCCCTATTGCAGTGCAGTAAAGTATGAAAAGTGTTTCAGCTGACGTGATGTGACCTGAAAGGATAGTGTGAACAAGGAAAGAGGGAAAGGAAATGGTTTTATAAATGAAACAAACATTTAAAACTACTTAAAAACTACTAAAAAGTGGAGGAATAGTTCACCTCCTGACTTGGTTGCTGAAATTGAAAATGTGTTTCTGCAGGAAAGGGACATTCTAGTAGTGACTAGCGGGTATTTTCAAAAGGTTGGAGGTGGTCTGAATTAATGTGTCAGACTTCAGATCCCAGCCTGGCTCAGGATGAAGAGGGATTCCTTGTCCTCCTTACTCCTTGACTTCAGGTTACCAAGAATGGCCAGGAGCACACTACCTACTATGTGGCACTTGCAGACTGGCGCAGCCTTCCAGAAGAGAGAGCAAATGCAACAATCTCTTCAGTTGTTAGGTATAATTGTGGCCATTTATGATCCATCTCCCACAATAGCTTGTAATTTATATTGGCGATGTTTCTGCACATGGTGAGAGCAGCGTGGGCTTCTGCCTGCTCTGTTTTGAGCAGGAGATTGCAGAGTGTGTAACTTGCTGTAGAAGATTGTAGGATATATAGGTACATCTGTATTAAAAAACACAATAATTTTTTGTAGGTGTGTGGCAGGACAGAGGTGTTCAGTCCTTAGACAGACGGTTTTATCTTTGCTTTGGTGACTGTGCTCCCCGAATACTGGGTTTTCATTGCAAAATTGATCAGCAGACAGTAGGATCAGCGCAGTAAGGCTGAGGGCACTGCGATAGGGATGTAGTGACTCCGAGCATTAATGTGGGTCTTTGAGGTATATAGAAAGCTTTAGGCTGCAAATATTTAGGATTCTGTAATTAGTTTCAGGTATCTGCAGTAAACATGGTATATGGCTTTAGGAAAGGCAAAAACAGTGGACTCTGTCATTACAACTATCTAAAGCCATTAGTTTATGAAGCATTACTTTTTAGTGTGTGATCACAGAATCATAGGACCTAATAGGTTCAGGAGGGAACATTTAGGTGGTGGGAAGCTTGACAGACGTGACAAACTTTATGTTACAAGTCTTCTCTGGAGGCATTTAAAACCTGCCTGGACATGTTCCAGTGTGACTTGATGTAGGTGATCCTGCTCTGGTGGGAGGATTGGACTAGATGACCTTTCGAGGTCCCTTCCAATCCCTACTGTACTGTGATTCTGTGATCTCAACAGAAACATTTGGTAGAATTTTTTCTTCTGTTTCTTGTGTTTATTTTTTGTTGGGTCTTGTTTTATTACTTAAAAATTCATCTGTGCTCCATCTTGTGAAGTGTTTAGAAACAGTCAGGAAAACAGCCTGTCCAGTGTCAGAATATGTATTGAATTAAATTGCAGTTAATAAACCAGAGAATACGCCCACAGCAAAAACTGTGATGGATGGAAGAGTAACCTTAGGATGTAGCACAACGAAGGTGAGTGCAATTCAGCCGTTAATGAATGGGATTCAAACTCGTGTTTATGAGCGAGGGAGGCTTTCCACTGGGATGGAGTCTGTTTTGTGGCTGGCGTTTTGTCTCTGGTGGGTTGAAACTGAGCTCTTTTCCAGAGCCTTTCTGTAGCTCAGCACGGGTGATTTGTATTCTCCTGGAGAGTAATTTGTCAGGAGATGAACAGCAATATGCTCTGTGTTTGCCAGAATAGCAAAGACAAGTCCAGTTAAAGACTTATTTTTTGGGCTAAAGTAATTTTTAAGCTTTCCATCAAAAAAAGTCATAAATACCTGTGCTTGGCATAGATTTTTTTTATCCATCTCAAGTACTTTAGTGGCAAGGAGAGGTGTTGCATAAAATGGAGCAAGCTAGAGATTCCAGTTGGGGAGGACATGAGTTTTTGGTCTGTGGAGAGTGTATTGCTAGTGAAAGGTCACCATTTCAGAATAAGTAGAATTACATGGAAACTGTCTGAATTTGTCTAAACATTGCTGTGTTCCATTACAGTCTAATATATGTAGTTCAGTATAGAGGCTATAACACTCTTGGTACAGTATAGCTGGGGATTACTGTCTGCCACTTCTGTTTTGGTCTTGAGGTGTCTTCTCCTCCTCCAGTATCAGGTCTAAATTAGGTACTAAAGACATATATTTGGTAGAGTAGCTCTCAAGTTATCTTGTGAGGCTTTTGTTAAACCTTATCTGTTCTATATGATATTCTCCTTCATTTCTTGCATTGCTGGAGCTCAAGACTAGAATTCGGTAAGGGATGATTCCTTTGCAGATGTTGCTGCAGTACCTGTTTATTTTGACTTGCTGAACACAGGGACACCTGAAATGAGTCTTGGAGGTTTGGTCACCTTATTGAAATGGGCAGGAAAAGCATGAATGGGACAATGTGTTGCACTGAAACTGACCTGGTGGAGGAGCAAGCAAATACGGAGAAGCTTCACAAGCTGACAAGGAGTAGTGAGATAAATGAGTGGTTTATAGAAAGGAATCATGTGTTTGAAATAATAGAAAATGGCTCTTACTAGGCAATTTGTAAAGATGATGGAAGTTTGGTATTGGGATCAGGGAAAAGTGAGTGACAACCATAGGTTGGTGGCAGTTTGGAAGGGACATGTGATGTGATGTGAAGTAGTTCTGGTGAGTGCAAACAAGAAAGAGGGGAGGCAAACAAGTGAGCTGGTGTCGAGAAAGGAAATGGATTGAAGCCTCTGAATGACAAGGAGGGAAGAAAAGACATGAAAAAGAGATGTGATGCAGCTTCGATTTTAGTGGGCTGCAACAAATAGAGGATGTTTTGTGTCACTCTGACCATGATGGAAATAGGAACTAGAAAGGCGAGGAGTAACTTTAATGAACAAACAAGGTAGAGACAGAAATGATGGAGGCATGTCAAGGTTTGTTTTTTCTCCTAAAATATAAAACCCTGTTACTCCCACCCTTCCAAAAACCAATCCTCCACCTCCCCCCTATCTTATATATTTAGGCACATCAATGGTAATGTATCATGTCAAAACCATTTGACATATCTGCTTATATCATGTCTAATTTTGGCAGGAAGTACAACACTAATTACATTTACTGTCAGGTTGATTGCCTGTTCCCAGTGCGGTGCTGGCTGAGCCTGGGTCATGCTCTCTTTCAAGAGGAGTAACTTTTTCCCTGGGTTTTTGCAAGTCTTGGCTGTGCAATACCCCTTTGCTGGGTCTAGAGAAATATTAGCTTGTCAGTCTTCCAGATGAGCTGTAACAACTTCCATATCAGGATGGATAGTAAAGATACTGAAGGACTAGAATTACCAGGTTTGGTTTTGGTTTTCTTTTTTGACAGAGACTGGGGGGGTTAGGATGTGTTTGGGGTATTTTTGTGTGTGTGCAAGATGTTTGGGCTCTTGTAAAAGACAGCGTACATTAGTTATGCTTTGAAAAGAAAATGCAAGGTGCCTTTGTGGGGCAGTTCTGAAAAGGAGATTCCTTCTTGGTTTTCTAGCTATCAGCCTCTGTGTTTGACAGCTTAGAAACACAAGTCAGAGGAAAGCAGCAAATCACCACTGCATTATTTTGATTCTGGAATGCTCCTTATGAATATTCCTGAAAGAGGCAATAAGGAAGCTGCCTAAATGATTTTTGTGGAGAAGAAAGCAGGGCAGGAAGGCTGAGTGGGGGAGTGGTGTTAGCAGAAGAAAATGAACCTTGGCATTGTGGCTTCACTGGAAATAATCACAGCAATACTCATCCTCCTGCAGAGGACGGTGAAGTGGGATGGAGTACAGGATGCAAAACTTTACGTCTCTATGAAAGCATTTCCAAAGTGACTCACCGAAATACCACTGGAAGGCAGAACATCTGAATTGAAGTGATTTGGGAAGCCTCTGGTCTTGCAGGAGAGCACATTTGAAGGTGAAAGCTGAGAATTACTTTTCCCAAATTGACTTCAGTTTGAGGTTAGGATTAATGCATGCCTGCCTTCAGGAAGACACAAATAGTTACTATTTTCTGCTAAGCTTGAAGAGGAAAATCTGAATAAGACTACTGGGACTGAGAGCTAAAGGTCAGAAACTTTGAATAGCAGCATTAATTGCTCCCTTTAAAGGATATAAAGGATCAGAGTCTTGAAGGGCTTGCCTAAGGAGGAGAGCACTATTAATGCCAGTAAGTGATGATACAGCAAGACTTAAAAAGGGGAGGGGGGAGCAGTTTTTTTTTGCTTTCTCCTTTGAAATAAGATCAACATACCAGGAACCTGGATGTTAACTGAGTATCTGAAGCATTGTGGCATTACTTCAGTCGTGTGCTGCGTTTAATACTTTCTATTCCATTGTGCAGGATCAAGCTTTGAGAAATATTAACTGCAGGATTAGACATTGTAGTGCACACTGGACTGCCTCGGGCCATCCAGCATAGAGAACTTTCTCTAATTTTTAAAACTTTGGTTAAGTCTCTGCTAGATTGCTATCACAGCCTTTCAGTAAATGATGCCACGCTTGATTCTTCATCATCTTCGGGTTGCATCTTTGTGTTTGCAAGTTATGCCCCATTCTCTTAGGTGATATTTTAATGTTACTGATGCCTATTAAAGAGATATGGTGGCTTAGAATACATGAATTACCCTATGCGTGCTCCGGCTGTGTTGCTGAGCTCTTATCGTTAGTTCAGGCTATATTGGAAAAATGTAAATATTGAGGGAATCAGTGATATGTGATAGAACTTGCCGTCGAAATGGATTATAGTTTGGCATCGTGGCAATAATTTTTAAGAAACGTGCATTTCCACAGCTGCCTGTGAGATTCTGTATAATGATAATGAAGCTATTTCAGCTTTCCTTCTCTCACTAACATATTCAGAAGATTACTCACATGCTTATTCATGCAAGGAAGGGTTTTGGAAATCAGAAGTTTCCCAGTGTTGCAGAAACAAATGAAAAGCTTCTTTGTGTCTACAGTTATGTTTGCACAAGAATCCTCATTGTACAGGCAGTTGATGCTAAAAATTTTGTTGGGTTTCCTTCACTCCTGAGATGCTTCTGCTACTCTGCCTCCCTCGCTGTGTCCTTTGGAAAAAATTCTCTTGTCTCTAGGGATTGAGGAGAGTTGTGGGGGAAGTATCATAATTTGCAAACAAGAAAGCTTTTAAAATATTTAAATTGGTTTAACTTCATAGCAACAGGTGGTGGATTTTTTCTCCTCTGGGTGTCAGATATGCTTGTTGATGATCTGTGGAAAATTATTTAGATTTGGCTTTTTCAGTTATAAAAAATAAATCAAAGCACTTGCCTGCTGTCTGCTGTTTAGACTGAGTTCCTAGGAGCTTGCCTTTGCTGGCATAGTTTTTAGAGTTTGTAAGCAAATCCTGTTGGACTATGAAATGATGTGTTTGGATTAAGTTTCCTCCCTATTGCACATGCTACAGAAAATGTATTTTCTGTTAGTGTGCTAGACAGCTGTATAGGATAGATCTTGTTTGCTTCAGAAACAGCAGAAGTCTCCTAGGCAATTCTATTAAATTCCATGTAATTGAAGGGAAGGATGGGAGGGGAGCTCACCTCTTCCCCTTCCCCTGCCCAACTGACTTCTCCTTAGGCTGGGCTCAGGTGAGGCACGCATGAAGCTGGTGGGTACAATAACTAAGAGACTTCTGATGCTGGCAATTCTAGATGTTGTGTGGTAAGCCGAACATGAGTTTGCATCCAAAAGATTAAAAACTTGTTTCCAACAATAAATATCTGAACAGTGAAACCTTAGACTATATAAGTGATTGTTTTTGTTTTTCTATTTGCTAATAGTTTCATGAGTTCTGTTAAGGATGGTGTGGGCTGGCTGATTGGATCAAGTAAGAATGAAGAATGGAAACACTTAAGCTTGAACTCAGTGCTAAATACTCAAGGTATTTCATTACAGCAAGCATATTTAGAAACGTTGAGCTGATGTTTTGCAGAGTCAAGACTCGTGCTCAGGGTGGATAGTGAAGACCCTATTAGGCTTTAAGCAGGTGTTTGAGATTTGGTATTCTTGTTTTAGCCGAAATTTTGTACTAACAATATCTGCAATTACACATTATAGAAAATATTTGCATTCTGATTCAAATCCCCCAAATAAATAGTTGCAGGCTGGAATACTGGCAGACTGGCAGCGTATCTAAGCTTGCTTTGTAGATTACCGCTATATTTGTTTGCTATCTGGGAATGCTGCTAGCAGAGCCAAAAAACCTCTGAGCTGATTGTTATCAACCTTTGAAAAGGAGCAGAAAAGTTCGAGTGTCAAATTTGATCTGAAACCCAAATCTCTCTTTTTTTAATGTGAAATTGCCTAAAAATTTTTAAAAAAATATATGGTAGCTAATGTCAGAGCTGATAATTAAAACTTCACTAGTTTCTAGATGTTATTTTTTGTCAAGATACTTTTGCAGTGTAATGTTCTTAGTGGCAAAGCTTTTTGTATTCTCCTCGACGGATAAATGATTAATGGTCTCAACACTGCCTTCTGGATCACCTTGTAAGAGGTCTCCTTCATCAATCTGGCAAGGGGATTGTATGGCAGTTTGCACCCTAATTACAGTCCCCAGCTGGGGATGTGCTGCTTAACAGATTACTCGTAGCAGAAGTACAGTCGGCGCAGATACAGATGATCATGGAGTTGTTTGACACTTGGGTGTAAAAATTGGATTTCCTTTCTAGCAAACAATCCTCTTCATATAGACAGTGCAACAGATAAAAATGTTTAGCTGGAATTAACTCTGTAACTTAAAGGTTTAATCATAACAGCAGTTCTGTGTTTCCTTGTTTTCATCTTTTCCCTTCCCTTCTCTTGCAGTCTTATAGACGAGGGCAGTATTGCAAGCCAGAAATTTTATTACCGATAGGAACATTAAGGTATTCCACAGGGCAAAACAAAAGTGATTCAAAAGGTGCTTTTACAGATAATAAGTTCTAGCATTGAACAGTTTACCCAGAAGACAGCAGATTATTTTCTAGTGGGCTGTCATTATTGTTGGCCTTTTTTTTTTTCCCTGGCTCATTTGTGGTGTAATGCTGCTACTCAATTAAGATGTATTTTGATAAAAACTATGAGTGACAACTGCCCAGCTTCCACCAGGCGTGTCACTAAGGGTATACGTGTGTGCCTATTGCTGGGTCTGGCAAATGCGAGCGTGTTGCTGAGAAACGGCTTATTTAAGGACTAAGGCATGGAGGAAAACTTGCACAGTATCCAATCAGACACAAAAGCCAAGTGCCTGTTTTGGGACTTGACAATGAGAAGGTGGTGTGCTTTGGAAGGGAGTGATTGCCAGACTATTTCGCACGTACCTATCAGTGTTGCAGTAGTCAATACAGGCAAAGCTGGTCACATAAATATCTTTGCAATCTGGAAAGAAGAAATCTGATTGTTTTTTTTAATGATGAGCATATGTTTTCATGACTTTTAAATGAAAAATGAGTAACAAGTGTGAGGATCTTCTGTGCACTGATCACCTCCCACTCAGTGATATGTACTTGAGGGCAGTGAAGAGGAGGTATCAGTAGAATGAGGCTGGAGGTAGAAAATTGCACTGATACACTCAATAACTAGTTTTGAGAAATGGTAGAGGGGAGCTTTTGTGTTTAGGACAGTAAAAACCTTCTGTTCTGTGCTGGCTGTTCTGAAGGTGTGTATGTTTGAAGTCATGTAACTTGAAAGAGGGAGAAAATAAAGTGTCTCACTGCTCCATGGAAAAAGTAGTTGAATATAACTGACCTGTGTTTGAGTGCTATGGAATGGCAGCAAGTTCTAGGACTCTTGTCTATATCTATGGCCTTGACTCTCTCAGAATATGAATGACAGCTCACGGGCATGGGAAAGCAGGAATTAGTTTGGAAGAGGTCTCTGAAGTTTTTGCTCCTGCAGATGGTCACATAATGGTTGGTTATGGTGAATTTAATCTTTCTGGGTTTTCTGCCTTACAAAAATAAATAGTAATTCACCCTGGACTTGTGGTGTTATCTAGAAATCACATGCATGGTATGGTGAAAACACTTCTGAGAGATTGTTTGAAAGGTTCTGCTTTCTTGGACCCAAGTTAGCACTAATTTGAAGCTCGTAACTGTGTTCTGGTTCCCATTTGCTCATTGAGCTCCCATCAGAAATGAACAGTCATTCCATGTCTTGTCCTCTCAGCTAAAAAACAGTGTGCCTACTCAGCTTCTCTTTATTGTCTTGTTAAAAAGCAGGCACAGTGTTTCCTCATATGAGTCTTTCAGATGGGATAGCAGCACGGTTTGGTGTTCTTGTGAGTGTTCATCACTCTTCTGTTTGCAGAAGCAATTGGAAGCAAATGACCCAGGTCATTGTTATTACTCATGTTTTGTGTTTTTTCCAGTTCTGTGGCCTCATCTCCTTCTTTGAGCTGCGTTGACACTCCATGAGCACCACATCTCTCTCTGTAGACATGCATATTAATTGCCAAGTGAGGCACTGCCTCGCTGATCGTGGTTTTCCTTTGGTGGTTCCCTCAGGTTTCGTTCCAGGACAAATGCATTGTAGGTACTTGAGAGGAGAAACTTTTTCTCCTAAATTGTTTTAGCAAATGGAAACCCTTTTGTTTTTATTTTTTTTAACTCAGGCTGAAGACTTTGTCTTGGCTGTAAGCCTGAGAGATTTAAACATTTGCTGCTCCTTTTATTGTTCAAACCTGTGCAGCATATTTTAAGTGAGCGAGAAGTCTGTCAAGTTATTAGAAATCATTACTTTGCCAGAGAGTTGTTGAATGGATGTGAAAACAGGTGTTTGTCAGATTTTACCTTCTGGACTGAATATTTTTGATGTTATGGGAACTTTTATCTGCAGTCAAGCATTGTGCTCTGGATAGGAGAAGGCTTAATTCAGATTATCTGAGCAATCAGGGAGCAGAGATGCGGTTCTGTGATTCATAATTGAAATTTAGCCTTTAGATTAACTTCATTAGTATGCTGTTGAGCAAGGACAGAGTGTTAATAAATGAAAAAATCCTTCTGGGTCTAAGCACAGAGTGCCACAGTAGGTCTCTGCAGTTCATTATGAATTTTTTATTTTTGCTGCGACAGCACTATTTTTGATTTGACCATGCTCTTTTTGTCTTTATTCGTGACAGTTGTACAAATAGAGAGAAACCAAGATAGGTTTTTATCTAATGTGAGGTTAACCCCAAATTTCTTCTAGTAAAGCCAGGTTTATGAGCTGCTCTAAGATCAAGAAAAGGATCTCTAGAAAACTGTTTCTACTATAGCTCAGCTTCCTTTCCATGTCATAATTTAGGGTAGTGAAACCCTACTTTTATTCTCAAAAACTCAAGTCATCAGACAGTAGTCTCATAAATGTCCATAAAATAGGTACCTGCTTATCCTACTGAGATGGAAAATAGTAATATCTGGTTACCTGCCACACACATTCTGATTACTTGGTAAATTCTTGATCTTAATTGGATTTATTTTTTATTAGTCTGGATTTGCTTTAGAATGTAGTTGGGCAAAGCACTCGCTAGTACTGGAGCATATCTTTTGAAGTCACTTGGACTTCAGGTAACTTAATTAAAGCTGAACTTTGTTCCCAGAGAGCTGTGTTACTGTAATGCATTATATCATGTTTATCTCGCAGCAGCCCAAGTGCTATCAGCAGAGAAGGGAATATTCAGATGCCCCCAGGTGGAATTCTCTTGTATAAAATAAAAGCACTTGTAGCTGAACTTAGTTGTTACTGCTTTTATTTGTGAGGTTGTTTTTTGCTCCTCTATACAAAGATTTGTGTGTGCTTTGCATGGCTGGGTTCTGCACTTGGGTCACAACCTCACACAGTGTTGCAGGCTTGAGGAAGAGTGGTTGGAAACTGCCCAAGACGGGCAGCAGCATCTGGGCTTGTACCAGAAATAGTGTGGTTCCCTTCCCTGTGCTACCTCCCACTATAAAGGGTGAGGTCACAGGTTGGTTCCAAAATAAGGGGCCGAAAAAGTTGATTTTCCTTCCCTCGAAGAAAAAAGGAAAGCGAAGCTGTACTGTGATTTGTGTCCTTTTGGACAGCAGTGATCATGAAATGATTAAGTTTTCAATTAATAGTGGATCAAAAAGAGGGCTCAACACAACATCTAAACTGGATTTCCTTAGGGCAGATTTCAGTTTATTTAAGGAATTGATTAGGAAAGTTCCTTGGGAGGCAGCCCTTTACAAGAAGGGGGTCCAGGAGAGCTGGCTATACTTCAGGAA
>VZRI01004666.1:1578-27356 GCA_013397515.1 Upupa epops
TCTAGCTACTTGGTTTTTAAACACCTCCAGGGATGGGGACTCCACCACTTCCCTGGGCAGCCTGGTCCAGTGCCCAACCACTCTCTCAGGAAAAAACTTCTTCCTAAGATCCAATGTAAACCTCCTCTGATGCAGCTTGAGGACACGTCCCCTCATCCTATCATTAGGAATTTGGGAGGAGAGGCCAGCACCAGCCTTGCTACAACCTCCTTTTGGTAGCTGTAGAGAGTTATAAGATCTCCTCTCAGCCTCCTCTTCTCTAGACTAAACAACCCCAGATCCCTCAGCTGCTCCTCATAGGGCCTGTTCTCCAGACCACTCCCCAGACTCATTACCCTTCTCCGGACCCAAAACATTACCCTACACAATGAAAATGTCTCCAGGATCACCTCGATAATGATGAAAGTGTCTTAAGGATGACCTGGATAGAACCCACCTCTTGCAACACACGCAGGACACTCAAAGCTCCTCTTCTCTCTCCCAGTTCAGTTTCTAATCCAGACTCTTAAGCACAAGGAAATCATTTAGCACTGCACCAAGCAGCTCTAAAACCACAACAACAACAACTTACACCCTTCAATAGGCACCACTTGCTTCTCGAAGGACAAGCAGCTCACTTCTCGACCCACACAACTGACCAAACAGGGTAACTCTAAAGACAACTGAAAGGAAGGACAGAAACCACGACACACTTAGCACTACAGCTAGCATCACCTCCTCGGCATCCACAAAGCTGACAGGAAAACACGGGGTGATGGTAAAGGACAATATCTTGGCCAGTTCACTTGTAATCCTCCTCTGGGGAAAAAATAACACTGGGTGGGGGGGAGTCTCCTTCTGTGGAGACATTCCAGACCCTCAAGGATGTGCTCCCATGCGGCTTGGGTCTGGGTGATCCTGCTGTGGCAGGGGGGTTGGACTGGATGATCTTTCGAGGTCCCTTCCAATCCCTAAGGATTCTAGGATTCCTACATCCTGGAATGTATTTAGGCTTTGCCTACAACTAAAGAAGTGCAAATGTAGAGGTCTGCTGGGGAATTTCAAATGCAGCCAAAATACAGGTCTGAGCTTGCTGCTCTTTTGTTGTTGGGTTATTTAGTAGAGAGCAGGAAAACAAAAAGAGCACCTGAGCAGGCCAAGAACACTCTCCTTTTTTTATATTTTACTTAATAAACCACTGTGAGATAAGAATTTGGCTCTTTCTCTTCTTTCTTAGGCAAATGTTACAGCATACAAGCTCATGTTAATATAGTTTAGACAAGTCTGCAAGGCATAGACCAAGCAATACTCTCACTGCAAAACCAGCAGGACTAGGGATGTCATTCTCTCCCTGTACTGGGCACTGGGGAGGCATCCCCTCGAGTACTGGGGGCAGTTCTGGGCCACTCACTAAAAGGAGACTGAGAGGCTGGAGCAATTCTGGCAGAGAGCAATGAGGCTGGGGAAGGGACTAGAAGGAAACTCTGATGAAGAGAGGCTGAGAGAGCTGGGGTTCATTAGCCATAAGAAGAGGAGACTTGGGGCTACCTTATCACTCTCTACAACTATATCAAAGGAAGTTTTAGTCAGGTGGGGGTTGGAAACCAGCACCAGGATGAGAAGGCAGGGTATGAAGTTGCCAGAGCAGGGTTAGGTTGGATGTTAGGAAGCCCTTCCTCACAGAAAGGGTGCTCAGAGCCTGGACTGGACTGCCCAGGGCAGTGGGGGAGTCCCCATCCATCCCTGAGGTGTTGAAGGACAGCCTGGCTGTGGCCCTTAGTGCCCTGGTCTGGTCGATGGGGTGATGTTAGGTGCTGGGCTGGGCTGGCTGAGCTCAGAGGACTTTTCCAGCCTCAATCATTCTGTGATTCTGTAATATGAGAACCTGAAGGCAGTTGATGTGTCACAAATGGGTGACTGGAGTATAACTCAAATCAGAACAGGAGTGGGCTTGCCTGTGGTTGTTTGTTTTTTTAATAGAACACCTCAAATCACGGAAGCATTAGGGATCGGAAGGGACCTCGAAAGATCATCTAGTCCAATCCCCCTGCCACACAGACAAGTTGTTTCTCAGGTTAAAACAGGTTGGAAAAGAGAGCAATAGCTTTGCAAAGCATAAATTCCCAATTTTAAAACTATCCAAGGCAACGGAGGGAATGTCATATGTGATGACAGTAAAGGGAACAAAAGGAAGCTGATGGTTCTGTCAATAACAGCATTCACTCTCCTCTCTGAAAGAGATGAAACACAGGGAAAACCTCTGAAGAGTTTGGAGCACGCATCGCTAGGGAGAAAGCAAAGGGATGATCCTACCCATCGCAGGAAAAGTGCAACAGGCCATCTATTTGAAATTTGTTTTTCACACAGTTAGTACAAAAACAACAGCTTCTGCAAGAGAGGTCAGCTCTACCCACACATTAATCCCCAATCAAGCAGCACTCTGAGAATCAAAATGTGATTGCAAATCTCCTGCACGCCAAGATGAAGGAGTTTCTCATTTCAATCCATTACTCCCAGCATTTCACATTCATTACGGTCGGGATGGGGGGGATGAAGTGAGTACTAGGTCCTTGCTGGTTCTGAATGCCAGCGCTTTCTTGATTACATTACCAGAGAATTAACATACAGAACCCTGCATTAAAGCGGGACAAATGGGTTTTACTTCTACCCACTTCCACCGCTAAAGCTCTCACAGCAGTCCTACTTTTCCAGCTCAGAAGGTTAAAAGGTTAAGAGGTTAAAAAATAGCTGCAGAACCTATCCCTTGCTACAAAGAAAGGTCTGAAAGCCCAAGCTTTGAGCATTACAATGGCACCAGGGCTATCTTTGCTTTTGTAAGCATTTCTTTACCATGCGACCCAGTGGGCTGGAAACCCCTGGCTTCCAGGGTGAGGTTTTTGGGGGGGTTGGGGTTATTTTTGAAGCAGTCATTGGACAGATCAAAATAAAACCTCACAAAACGTTTGTGTAACCTCTTCATCTACAACAGGGTGGCACATCTGCTAACGCTTCACATAGAGACTGCCACAATGGCACGGTGACTCCTGTAGGGTCATTATGATCTGCAGCCCTTGGAGATGATCTGTGGAAGAGCTGCTGAACACATGGAAAGGAAAAAGGATCTTTCCTACAGCAACAAGTGCAGTAAGCAATGAGTAAGCATCAGCATCTCCCCAGCTGCAGATGCTCCATGTCTGGAAGTGGTCAAGGCCAGGTTAATGAGGCTTTGACCTACCTGGTCTAATGGGTGTTGCCCCATGGCAGGGGTGTTAGAACTAGATGGTCCCTTCCAACTGAAACCATTCCATTATCCTATGAATAAACCCAAGACAGAATTTGGGCAGGGAATATATCTCAAAAAACTAGGTCTCATTTAGTTTTAGGGGATGATGATGTTGTAGCAAGTAGGCAAGAGTATGCTCCTCCCTTACTGCCATCAGCCAACACTACATCTGAGGCACACAATCTGCTCCATCAATCTCATAACAATACAAATGTCTTGCAGCTTCTATGGACAAACTGTGTCCCAAGAGTTGTCACTCCAGAGCATTTTATCCATTAAAATTCACTAAGAAGAGTGAGCAACCAGTGAAACAAGTTCAACAGAAACCAAGACAGGAAAATGCCTCTTTGAGATGAGTTTTGCCCACCTGGAATTCACTGCTGAGCATCAATAAAAGTTTATGAAGAACCACCCAGCTGGGTGTTAATGAAACCAATTCCCCAGACCCCACATGTCCCATCTTCTGAGGGTACTGGGGAACAGCCATTAGTATCCAGGACATCTGGGGGCTCATTAAACAGAAAGATGCAAAGAGTTGGAGGAAAGGGGGCAAATCAGGAGTTTATTTCAGTAACACTCACTTAAAAAAAAATTTATAAACGATGGGGTGGGTTTTTTTTTATGTAGAACTCCCTCCAAAATTAGCTTACACACTGATATAAATTGGTTTTCATTGTGGTCTAAAATTGACTTGCAGTTCACTACTTAGTCAGAAAATAGCAACTGAAAAGCCCCGGCCTCAGAGCTTTTGGACTGTGCACTCCTTTCATCGTGTAAACAAATGCTTCAGATTTAAAGCTTTCCCATAATTGTTATGCTAACCTTGGAGTGAAACCTCGCCATTTGCATTTGAAGGAGCTAAATATTAGGCAGGAAAGAAAGTGGTCTTTTTAAAAGCATGAGAAAATGTTCCTCCTTTTTGGTCCTCAACCATCTGGGCAGGTCCTGCTCCTCTCTCTCTCTCTCTGGCAAAGGCAGAGAGGAGGAAAAGGGGCAGGGATGGCGGTAATCTTGCTGAAAGAGAATTAAGAAATTCCTTCAAAACATGAATGAATGAGACTTCCTATAGGGGAGGGGAGCCTGTGTTCCAAGGAGATTTAAGAGGTGGTAGGCAGCAGGGAGGGAACAGAGACACAAACACATCAGTGAGCTAGTGAGGGGTGTGAGCAGCACCTACATTTTTACTAGGTTTTCCTCTCAACGTGTTCTGGAACCCGAAGCCCAGATTTCTTCTTAGACCCCATGTGTGAACCCTGCAGCTAATGTGATGGCAGTGTTTCCTCTTTCACCCTGCTGAAGCTAAGAGAGGAGGGTCTGACTGCGTGCGCACACACACGGGTGTGAGCAGGTGAGGGAGAATAATTATGTCCAAAATAAAATATTAATAACACATGTATTTTTAACTTTACATCTACTGCATTCCTAGGCTTGTGATCAGGAGATGTCATTCAGTATTTCAACAAAGGTAGAATCAGAGGGTTGGAAGGGACCTCCAAGGTCATCTAGTCCAACGCCCCTGCAGCAAGCAGGGCCATCACTCACCAGACCAGACTGCCCAGAGCCCCATCCAGCCTGACCTCGAATGGCTCCAGGGATGGAGCCTCAACCACCTCTCTACACAGCCTGTTCCAGGGATCCCCCATCCTCAGATTCAAGAGCTTCTTTCTGATGTCTGACCTAAATCTACTCTTCTCCATCTTAAACCCATGACCCCTCATCCTATCACTCCCTGCCCTTGGGAACAGTCTTCCCCAGCTAGAAGGCCTTTTCAGGGACTGGAAGGTTGCTGTAAGCTGTCCCTCCCAGACCCTTCTCTTCTTCAGGCTGAAGAGTCTGACAAAACAAGGACAATGCTCACACAAGTTCGAGATGTCCAGTCATATTGTTTAAACAAAGATTTCCACAAAAGGAATCACTGTCACCACTAAACAGCTCGATGAGTGAGGGGACTGGCTCTGCCACCGCAGAGGTCAAGGGATTAGTCCATCGAGTCTGTTTAGAGTTAAAGCCGTAATCAGTAGAATAAATATTTGATCCTACCACCATGAGCATATATACCAGAGAATAAAACAAGACTGACAACCTTCTTAAAAATAATCTAGGCCAAATTATCTGCTGGCACAACTCTGCTCTTGACGCCATGCCAGCAGGGAGTTTGGTGTTGCATTTCAAGCTGCTAAAGGAAGTTATCACAACACACTTTCTCATAACAAAAACAAACAAAACTAATTAATTGTTACTGGAAGGAAACAGAATAAGGATTACCAGGTTATCACCAGCCAGAGCAACGGAGTTTGTGTTACCTGTGTTACTGGTTTTATTTCTTTTCCATCTGTTTCCTTGCAGGATGGATCAGCTGTTAACTCTGTTAATAACAGTGATTGAACCAGCGAGGTTCACTGCATCTCGGTCATAAGAAAAGGACTCCATTGCATTGCTACTTTCCTCGTCACGTTAACATTCAGGATAGCATTTAAGTAAAGTTTCTTCCAATTTCTAGGGGGTCATTTGGGAAGTACTGTTTGCCCGTTTTACTCTGTGATGGAGTAATTGCCATGTTTCGTAACTGGGCTACACCAAGAGATCTAAACACTTTGAAAGAGGTGGTAGAGAGGTGGGGGTTGGTCTTGTCTCACAAGGAACAAGTGACAGAATGATAGCAAACAGCCTCAGGTGGCCCCAAGCTTAGGTTGGCCATGAGGAAGAACTTCTTCCTGGAAAGGGTCCTCAGGCCTTGGAACAGGCTGACCAGGGAGGTGGTTGCATCGCCATCCCTGGCTGTATTTCACAGTCATGGAGATCTGGAGCTCAGGGACAGGGTTTAGCAGTGAAACGGGACAGTTGGGTTAAGGATTGGACTGCATGACCTTGAGAGTGTTTTCCCATTCTAAATGGCTGTAAGTCATTACATACCACAGGACCATAAGTCCCGTGTCTACGTGACTTTTAAACTCATCCAGGAATGGCAGATCATCAGCCCTGCATGGTGATTCCCTTGGTGGAATATCCACTCGCTAAGAAAGACAGGATGAACATTACACTCCATTTCTGGGACTGATTTCAGAGCATCCCTTTCACAGGCACCACACCCAGCTATTTGCAATCTGGCATCCTATGCTTTTCCATCGAGTTCTTGATTTCCTTTGCTCAGGATGTACAGTTGCAATGTGACATCTTACAGGATTCACACAGTCAGGCTACTCTGCAAAACATCTGACAAAACAAACAAAGCACTGCCAGTCAAAGCTGTCAAATATCACTGCCTTGTGTTAGGCTCCAAGTTCCTTATCTTGACACCTAAAGCAGACAGACCATTTCCAGAGAGGATGCATAACCCTGTATCTCCCCCTCTGCTCTGCACTGGTCAGAATGCATCTGGAGTATTGCAACCAGTTCTGGGCCCCTCAGTTCAAGGAGGACACAGAGCTGCTGGAGGGTGTCCAGTGTAGAGCAATGAAGATGATGAAGGAAGTAGAGTAGCTCCCTGATGAGGAAAGGCTGAGGGAGCTGGAGCTCTTCAGCTTGGAGAAGAGGAGGCTGAGGGGGGACCTCGTTCATGTCTATAAATCTGTGAGAGGTGGGTGTCAGGAGNTGGTCTTTCCAGGTCCCTTCCAATCCCTACTGGATCTACTTTCAAGGTCCCTTCCAATCCCTAATGATTCTATGATTTTACCATACAGGTCCCTTCCAATCCCTAACGATTCTGTCATACATTTCTTCTGCAGTCCCAGCTTTAAGTCAAGTAGGATAGTCTTGCATAGATCCTAATTAAGGATGAAGTTAACAACAGACTTTGGAATGTATTTAGAGCTCTTGGATAAAATTCTTAGACATCCTTGATGGCAGATGCTCGGTGTGGCATGACACACCCAACAGAACTTGCTATCTTTAAACTCATACATTTCTGAAAACAACAAGCAGGCACTTCTGAATGTAAGCCTGACATCCATCATCTTCTGCAGAGAGACTTCCTACAGGGTTCTTAATATACAGAGCAAACACCAGATAACAGATAAAATCCCTATTGCTGTTGTAGGTGATGGACTCTTGTTATCAAGCTCTCGGCAGCTATCATGGAGGGAAGGGGGCATAATTACACACACTCGAGGCTTCATTTCCTTCACAAGCACACTTCATTAGGGCTCACTGGTAAACAGACTTGCATGTCCTCCGAAAGGCAAACACTGCTTTTGCACGATGCCTCAACAATGAGCTAACTGTGGTGGCAAACGACACACAGCCAACCAGTTATCAGCACTGCCATGGCCTTTCCATACACTGGGGAAGCCACGAGCTATCCCCACGTCACCTATTGATAGCAAGAGCCAACATCGTTTCGTGCAGCGTGGTCTGACTGGTTTCCTGTGTATCACAGTCCAAACTAGCCACGTACCCCCTCGGAACAGAAAGGCAGGGTATCAGCACCAGTAATATGTGGCAATAAGGTTGGAAGAGTGGCCTGGCAGAGAGGAACCTGGCAGTACTGGCTGAACAGGAGGCAGCAGGGTGCCCAGGTGGAATAAAAGACCAGTGGCATTCTGGCTGGGATCAGCACTAGTGTGGCCAGCAGGACTAGGGATGTCATTCTCCACCTGGACTGGGTACTGGGGAGCCCTCCCCTCAAGTTCTGGGGGCAGTTCTGGGCCCCTCACTTCAAGAAAGAGTTGAGGTACTGGAGCAGATCCAGAAGAGCAATGAAGGTGGGGAAGGGACTGGAGGGAAGGTCTTATGAAGAGAGGCTCAGGGATCTTGGGCTGTTTAGCCTGGAGAACATGAGATTCAGGGAGGATCTGTAACTACCTGAAGAGAGGTTGTAGCCAGGTGGGGTCCAGCTCTTCTCCCAGACAATTAGTGCTTGGTACGAGAGGGCAGGGCCTTAAACTGCTGGGGAGGGTTAGGTTGGAAGTTAGGAAGCCCTTCCTCAGGGCAAGGGTGCTCAGAGCCTGGACTGGACTGCCCAGGGCAGTGGGGGAGTCCCCATGTCTGGAGGGGCTTAAGGACAGCCTGGCTGTGACCCTTAGTGCCCTGGTCTGGCTGATAGGGTGATGTTAGGTGCTGGGCTGGGCTGGATGAGCTGAAACAGCTTTTCCAGCCTCAGTGTTTCTGTGACCATGACAACTCCCTTGTAATATGGTGCTAGCCAAGTGCCATTAGCAGCTGTAGGTGAGATGTCAAGCGATACACATTTCCTGGCTGTGTCAAACTGGGAGATGCCATTTGGACACTGATGTACCTGCAGCTCTGCAGTGACAGCAATGTCAGCTACAGGAAAAGCTGAAGAAGCAGAAGACATTGGAATGGCTTTACCAAGGAAGGTCCTCTTACCCTTCCTACCCTTCTACTGCCAGGCAACTATCATGTAGTTGCCACCTGAAGTACTGATGTACATACAAGGATCCTTTTTTCATTGAGTTTCTGGGGTTTTGCTTTGTTGTGACTTGGGTTTTGTTTGTAACTTTAAACCAAGAAAAGGCATTCCATCCCCTTCTCCTCTCACCTAGTCTGCATGTCCTCTGGAGCAGGAGGGTTTCTATACAGCACTCCCCTCAAGGGGTTCTGCTGTAAGCATCTCAGGGAACCAATTCTAAACTGCTGACTTCATTTCCCTGGCTGCTGCAGAATCGTCAGACCATATACAGACCTGTAAAGCCACCCACACCCCTCTGAACCCCTCTGCAATGGACACAGGGCTATGCTCTGCCTATTGTCCCAGTAGTAATAGAATTCTCAAATATTACTTGTTTGCTGAGGCTTCTTGAAGGTTGGTAAATTCAGGTGTTAAAATCCCTTTCTTATTAATGTTTCACTCCCCAGCTCGTCCTAAAGCTTCAAATCAGAATTTTATAAGGTTACTAACTTACTGGCTTCTACTTCTTAGACGGTGTTGCCAAGCTCCAGCAGAATTTCAGGAAGAGACAGACTTATGGAATGATAGAATCCTTAGGGATCAGAAAGGACCTCAAAAGATCATCCAGTCCAATCCACCTGCTATACCAGGATCACCCAAACCAAGTGGCACAGCACCTATTACCTCATGCATTCCCTGATTTTCCAAAGGGCAGCCACCTCCCCCAAACCCTGCTCACATGGACCACACCAGTACCACCCATCTCTCACACACAGAGAGCCCTGACACTTTCAGATAGTAGTTTTACTGCCATCATTGAACCCGGTGAACTCTGAGGACATCACCAGGCATGAAGCAGCAGCCCTCTCCCCTCTCCCCTCTCCATTCATGCTCTCCGTTCATTCATAAAGGCAGAAGTACTCTGCACAAAGCAAACCCCTGCCATGGTTAACCCGACGCATGGATCATCGCATTAGCCATATTTACGAAGCCGTAAGCCAATTACGTTTTGCATCATAGCCGTGAAGACAAATTTAGTAATAGAATCAGGTACCTTTCCAAGCAGATGGAAACTCACTAATGCAATAGGAAGTCGCTTATTAAATACAATGAACTTCTGGTGTCAGGAAATGCAGACTGCAAGCACCATCAGGTGAAGGGCAAATGGTTCCTGTAACGATCCCACGCACAGACAGATAAATTCCTCCTGATAACTACAAAGAAACAGTACTTCGACTGTCCTAACCAGTGTTGTAAGCTTTTCTGTTGGGTTTTTCCACCCTCCTCTCTCTTTTAATTCCACATCCCACTACACTGCCAGAGAAAAGGCTGGCATCATCTCTTCACAAGTGAAATCAAGATTATATTAGGCAGCTCCTGACTACAGATCAATACCAGCATGAAAAACCCTTTAAAGTGCTTTTAAACAGATGTTCTAGACCTTTTGAGCAGTAACGTGGGTCTGAGAAGCTGTAGTGGTATATTTAATAATGCCTACAGCAAGAGAATAGTGTTTCCACCTCATTTGTGAGAAATCATATGGAAAACACGTGAGCTGCGAACAAGTGGAGCAAGAGCAGGAGGGAGGCTGAACAGGTTGCCCAAGGAGGTAATTGAAGTCCCATCCCAGCAGATATTAGAGGTGAGGCTGGATAAACCTCTGGGCAATCTGACCTAGTTGAGGATGTCCCTGCTGATCACATGGGAGTTTGACCAGATGACCTCTGGAGCTCCCTTCCAACCCAGGCCATGCTACGATTCTAAGAGTATGAGCCACACATTTATCAGCATCAGGAGTTATTTCAATAGACACAAAGGATGGCAATTCACGACAGTCTGCCTTGATCATCAAGAGGATGGAGCCAGGCTCTTCTCAAGGGCATCAGGTAACAGGAGAAGGGGCACTGGGTGCCAGCTGGAACAGAGGAGGTTCCCTATCAGTATCAGCAGAACTTCTTCCCAGGGAGGGTACCAGAGCACTGGCACAGGCTGCCCAGGGGGGTTGTGGAGTCTCCCTCTCTGGAGATGTTCCAGACCCGCCTGGCTGTGTTCCTGTGCAACTTGGTCTAAGTGATCCTGCTGTGGCAGGAGGATTGGACTAGATGGTCTTTTGAGGTCCCTTCCGATCCCTAATGATTCTAGGATTACTTCTGTGCAAAGCACACTGGCTCCTGAGCCATTAGCAAGCAGTGCCAGTTTGTCCTTGCAAGGACAGGTACACAACAGCCTGCCACCACTACACGTGAGTAAGGATTTGGGCTCCACAAGGCAGTCAGAACACAGTTTCAGAAATAGCTTGTAAGCATAAAGACAGAGTGGTGAGCCTCCCAGTCAAGTAGGGGGTATTAGGTCACTCTAATGAGAAGATGCAATTTTGATTCAGTCCTCACAAAGGAATGGTTTGGTTAATGGTTGGACACAGTGATCTTGAAAGGCTTTTCCAACCTACAATGGCTCTGGCTTCAGCTTCAAGGATACTTGAAGCATAACCAGTAGTTTGAGGGGGGTGATTCTCCCCCCTCTATTCTGCTCTAGTGAGACCCCATCTGAAGTACTCTGTCCTACCACTCCAAGCCCTTGGAAACAGCCCCTCCCCAGCTTTCCTGTAGCCCCCTTCAAGTACTGGAACTACTTTAAGATCTCCCCGGGGTCTCCTCTTCTCCAGGCTGAACAGCCCCAACTCTCTCAGCCTGTCCCCATAGCAGAGGTGCTCCAGCCCTCCCCTCATCCTCGTGGCCCTCCTCTGGACACATTCCAACAGCTCAGTCTCCTTCCTGTGCTGGGGTTCCAGAACTGGATGCAGTCCTGCAGAGGGGGTCTAAGGAGAGCAGAGTAGAGGGAGAGGATCACCTCCCTTGACCTACTGGTCCTGCTGCTCTTGACACAGCTCAGGATGCAGTTGGCTTTCTGGGCTGCAACACTGCCAGCTCATGTTGAGCTTGTCATCAGCCAGCACACTCCCAAGTCCTTCTCCTCAAGGCTGCAATTCCTATTGGAATAGGAATCCTTGGTGCCTGGGTGATGGACACTGAAGTACTAGCCAGCCCAGAGGTGCCAACAGATGCCCCACCATGAGGGCTCTGCCAGTATTTTACTCTTAATGGGAATTTTCTAACTCTCTTCCACCTCAACTACTTTGCTCAGCAGTGCTCTAAAAAACCACCAAGTGTCAGCAGGGTGGATTTTCTAAGGATATTTCTGGGTTTGCAGGCTAAATTAAGCTAAAGAACTGTGGTCGGGGTTGCCAAACAACAGCACAGTCCATTCAACATTTGTGCACAGTAACCCACCTACTTCTCTTCAGAAAACAAAATCACAGAGCAGTATTTGGGGGGAGACAAACACCATTTGTCCTGGTTTTAACTGACAGCACTGCTTGCTTTGCCTGACAGAAGACTTCTACCAGAAGTGTGCGTTTTCAGTCCAAGAAGCTGTCACATCAGCATATTTCAGGGAGACGAGAGATGTTAGTTCGTACGCCTTCTCATCCTTCTCCGAGAACTCAACACAACAGCGTGCCACCCACCACAGTAACCCAAGAGATACAACACAGAACGAGAGGGGCTTGCAAGCCAAGCCAAATCCAACAGCATGCAAACGGCAAAGCTTGGAGCTGAGTATCAGAACACAGCATCGTAGCAGGTACCGGCTCAGAAAACGATGTCCTGTTAACACGGCTACACAGCTCCTACGCCCAAGGTTAACCCAACCTACACAGCACAGCTCAGAGCTGCTGTAGAAGGCTCAGCCTTAAAAGGTCTACTTCTTTAAATCAGAACTGTCATCAGTGTTTGGCAACTCAACTGCTGAGGAGCTCTGGCCTAAATGCATCAACCTGAGGCTACAAACCCGCCATGGACAGCCCTCTCATGGAGAGTGAAGAGGTGTCTGTTGTACTAAGGGAGATGGGGCTGGTTGGTCTGAGGATAAGGAGGCTGAGAGAAGACCTCAATGCTGTCTGCAACTTCCTGGAAGGAAGTTATAGAGGTGGGGGTTGGTCTCTCCTCACAAGGAGGAAGGTTAGGTTGGCCATGAGGAAAAGCTTCTCCCTGGAAAGGGTCCTCAGACCTTGGCACAGGCTGCCCAGGGAGGGGGTTGAATCGCCATCCCTGGACGTGTTGGACACTCGTGGAGATCTAGAGCTCAGGGATGGGTTCAGCAGTGGACATGAGAAGCTGGGTTAATAGCTGGACTCTGTTCTTAAGTCTTTTCCAAACAAATGTCTCTATGGTATTTGTTCATGAGATCATTGGGGGGACTAAATGGGATCCAGTGAGGATTACAGGGATAAAACAAAGTGAACCTCAGGAATACGAGACGTACAGTCACACAGTCAAGGGCCACTGCCATTCTTCAGACTATGGTTTACCAGAAGAAAAAGGGCAAAGAAGGAGATCCTAGTGTAACCAGATGGCGAGCAGCCAGTGTCTTGGGCCAGCAAAGAGGAAAGGCAACCAGCAGCAGGATGAGAGGGCAGGGCCTGAAGCTGCCAGGAGAGAGTCAGGTTGGATGTTAGGAAGCCCTTCCTCAGGGAAAGGGTGCTCAGAGCCCGGACTGGACTGCCCAGGGCAGTGGGGGAGTCCCCGTGTCTGGAGGTGTTGAAGGACAACCTGGCTGTGGCCCTGAGTGCCCTGGTCTGGCTGCTGTGGTGATGTTAGGTCCTGGACTGGGCTGAATGAGCTCAGAGGACTTTTCCAGCCTCAATAATTCTGTGATTCTGTGATCATTATAGCAGCAGTAATGGAGAGATGGAAAATAACCCCAAAGTCAGGTTTTGTATGCCAGGCTCTTCTCTTTTTTTAAGTTAGCAATAAATAAATGCTTTTAATTGCTACAGCATTCAATAAATACCTTCCTTTCTGTACAGCTGGAAATTTTGACATCATTCTTGGACTCAGTATCATCCCCAATTAGAAAGCCCTAGAAGGGTGAGAACGACAAGAGTCGTTAAACGTGTCACAACCCATGGCGAAGGGAAGAAGAGGAGGCTGCTCAAAGCCAGCGGAGGAAATTGTGCTGCACAATGAATGCAGAATATGTTTTCTCTATCCCCTCCGCCACCCCAACCTCCACCTCCTGCCCCCTCCCTCACGATACACACACACGCACGCACGTTTTAGGGCCTAAAAGCCATCGCACAAGGGTGTGTTCTTTCAGGTTTATAGCCTTGACTAATGGAATTGCTCTAAATAACAGTTTGATCTTGTAAGGTCACACAGAGTGCTATACCTTTCCTTTAATGATTCAGGTCTGGACCAAGCATTTCCCAGAATTGAGATGGTAATGAAGTCATTAGTTTCTTCCTACTTGAAGCTCTGGCTAGGAAAGGGAATTCTATGGGTAAAGTCTGAGAGGGTCTTTTTCATAAAGCTCATACCCAGCTGAGCTGTAACACCTGTTACATTTTCCCAGGAGCCTGAGCTGCCGAGCATTTCCAATCTATTTGCTCTTCTTCTCCTCCAGCACATTGACAAAAGCTGGGGGAATGGGTTTTCTAAGGGAGCGCTAATTGAAAAGAAAAATCTATGGCTGGTGCAAATGTTAACTCACATCCCGGCGAAGGCATTGATGATTATTTCCTTGTCTTCTTTGAAAATACAAGCGGTTCCAGACTGCATTGAAATTAAAAACCACATATTTGAAACGGGTTCCTTAATCATTGCTCACCTTCTATGCAGGATATAAAAGGAGGAACGAGGACTCCAAAAGAAAAACCCCACCACCCAAGCGACCAACAACCAATCCTATTGAAAGCAAAGCTTTAGGCTTGAAGTTTTTACTACTAAAAAACTGCTCGGTAGAGAAACCACACTAAGCACCGGCCAGTAAACACACACTGAGCAGTTACACATCATTCTTACAAAGATAAATAGTTCAAATGAATAGTATTTCTTAAAGAAGTGGTTTTAAAATACAGGTTCTCAGGTACAATAAGCCTAGAAGATCAAGTTCTACCTCTGAGTATTTTGTGGGGAAGGGTGTGATATGTTCATTTGAAGCAGCCATACACACGATTTAAGGAAACTCCAAGTCACTAAAGAACAACATATCCCCCCAGTTAGAGTCCAACCAGATACGTTCAGCAAACAGCCACTGGTACCCTCTCGGACCTCCTTCCAAGGAGAACCTGTTTGTTGATGATGTCGTATAGAGCAGGCTCAGGTATTCCAACACGTTCTAGTCTCACCTGATATTCAGCACACATGTGCACGCAGAAAGAGAGATCATTAGAAAAGGAGTAAAGGACATTCCTTGACTTTGGAATTTGTTCCTCCTATCAAGAATCATTCTGTGATACTCTTTTTTATAAAAAATGACTGCTAGCACCCTATCAACCAGCATGAAGACAACTGGAGGGAAAGAAAAAGACAAAACCCCTAGAACTAAACAAAGTGTCTTTGTTGTTTAGTTAGAGATTGGAAGGGATCTCGAAAGATCATCCAGTCCAGACCCCATGCCACAGCAGGATCACCTAGACCAAGCTGCACAGGAACACAGCCAGGAGGGTCTGGAGTGTCTCCAGAGAAGGAAACTCCACAAACCCCTAGGGCAGCCTGTGCCAGTGCTCTGGTACCCTCCCTGGGAAAAAGTCCCTGCTAATATTGATAGGGAACGTCCTCTGTTACAGCTGGCACCCAGTGCCCCTTGTCCTGTCACCAGATGACCTTGAGAAGAGCCTGGCTCCTTCCTACTGACACCCACCCCTCACATATTCATAGACACGAGTGAGGTCCCCCCTCAGCCTCCTCTTCTCCGAGCTCCAGAGACCCAGGTCCCTCAGTCTTTCCTGGTCAGGGAACTGTTCTACTTCCTTCATCATGTTTTTTGCTCTACACCTCCAGCAGCTATCAGATCAGAACAACCCAGACTTTATGAATCCCACAAAACCCAGCTCTTCTCTGTGGTGAAGGTACAATCTAAAGGTGAGACATTCTTCTTTACAAGTCTTTTTCTTCTCCAGCAGAGTGCACAACCATAGTGTAGAACCTTAGGACCACTAACTCATCACAAACATCTCTATCTTCTCACAACGATACTGACACGTGCCACTGAAGAGCAGCATTTTGGATTAAGGCAGTACTGGTCTCTTCACTCATCCAGAAAGAAGCACATGCACAAAACCCACCTCCAACTACCAAAATCCTTGGAAATTAAAGAATTCAAAGGTTTCCAAACTAAGAATAAATTTGAATGACCACAACTTTTCCTGTATTTAAAACTTGAACATTTACAACTACCCTTCTTATCTGAAGGCATAAGGTTTTGGCTCTGTCACCCGAGCGACAGCTGCTTTCAGATACATCATAAAAATCAAAATAAAAGGAGAACCAGCAACACTGAACATAGATTAAAAGTTGAAGTGGAATGGCCTTTCCATGCTCCAAAAGAAGTTTGAGTAAGTTAACAGCCCTTCAAAGAACAGTGAGCAGCACGTTTGCATCGTCGTCCCCTCCACACTCCCCTTTCCCTATTTAATGTGTGTAGCCAAGGGAGAAGAGAAGAATGAAGAGGAGCTCAAGCCTGACTGCTGCTCACACTTTAAGCTGTGTGCTGTGTACACAGTTTTACTGGGAACTGACTTACAACAGAGCCTGTCTGATATTTTTCTTCTCAAACTCACTTATTTTATTCAACTCAACATAGAGTCACTTAGATGATGTCCCATGTGCAGACGTTCATCTGAGATCTTCCCTCCCACCTCCGTTTCATGAGAGCCTAGTGATTAGGGAACTCACTTTGCAGTGGTACCCAAATTCAAAGGGCCAGCTCAGCTGTCCCACAGCAACGAGAAGGTCCAACCACCAAGTATCTCCCCTCTTCCAAGTGCTCTTGGTGCCTTGCACTGGCAGCACCACGGAAGGGAGAAGCAGCAGTAGACCTTATCACTCCCCTGGGGTTATGAAAGGCACCAAACAGGACTTACCCTAAACCTTAAGCCAGTATCCTGGTTATACAGTCCTGTGCTCTCCCATCAACTGAAATAACTTAAGGTCAACACCTCCAGAGCAGTGAGGTGGAGATCTACAGCTACAGGTAGCAGTCTTGCTGGCTGGACTAGCGAGAGTCCAGTGGCAAAGGGAATTCAACAACACTTCAACCACTTCAGTGTCCTTGAAAAATCCCCCTAAGTGCCTATCCTTATGTGTCTTTCCACACTTGAGATCTGTGCCCGAGTGCCTTGTATGGGTTCCATAAAAAACAGAGAGAGAAAAGCACCTCCCGGGCACTGAAGAGAAGAGAGTGAACAGATTCTCCAAGGCAACTTGTACAGTGTTTACCGACAATAAAGCATCACCACATGGCATTTTCTCAAAGGGGTAGGTGTCTGAGATTCTGGGAATGACATCCCAGGAAGTTCTTCTCATGTCTTGTCCTTTAAATAATATTAGGCAACACCATACATAAGATCTTATATTCAAATAGGGGTATGGCATCTTTCCTCAAACTCTACACCATGATCACAGGATTATTCTGCCTCCTATGCAGGATACTATGAAAAAAGAGAGTTTTACTAGGAAAAAAAGAGAGTTTTACTATGAAAAAAGAGTTAAGGACAGGATGAAATCATCTACTTCACTTAACAGCCTCTTCAAAATTGTTATGGATGCATTTTTAGGTAAACTAATAAAAGCTAAACAAATAAGCTGAAACTTAAGTTACCAGAAAACCAGTCCTACCTACAGGCAAAAGGCTTAGTGCACACTAATCTTTCTCCAACAGGTCTTGTTAACGTTTATATATCCTTTACTTTTGAGGCTTCTACTCCTGTTGGGGGCTACTGTCTCGTTTAGTCGTGCTGAGTCAGGTGTTTAGCTAGCTGTATCCTCAGTACAATTCTGTTAATATTACAAAAAAGGACTAAATCAGAGCCCAACTGCAAGCAACTTCACAAGATATTAAAGCTCTTATCCATATTGGACAACACAAGCAACTTATTAAGTGAATAAATCTGTATTTATTAGCAGTGGGGTTTGTACCTCCTCCTGAAATAAAACACTAGCATAGAACCAGGGTCTTGATATTACAAGCCCTTTGGATTCTCCTCTCCATCACACACTCTCCCTACAGGAACCGTGGTCCCCTATCTTAAATTTAAAACCTGTGTCTGAACAAGGTGACTTCTCACAACGCTCCTCACCACACCACCTACACCAGCCCCACAGGAACTCAACTGGGCTACCCAGAGAGCAGCAGTAGTAAACAACTGACTTGTTGAGGATTTGACATAAGTTCATAGAATCATTTCTGTTGTGAAAGACCTTCAGGATCACTGGGCTCAAGCATTAGCCCAGCAGTCCTAATCCCACGACTAAACCATGTCTTCAAGCACCAGATCTATGAGACTTTTAAAAGATAGAAGAAAATGAAGGAGACTGGTGCATCACAAGGTAAAAGAGTCCCAGAAGAGGGCAAGGCAGGTCTGTGCCACATCACAAATTGCACAAACACTTCTGGTGGGAGATAAGTGACCTCCTCCCAACAGCAACTACGTGCGCTCAGGCACAGGGGGTGGCTTCATGCTATCAGGTGTCAAATATGGCTAATCCCAGTAGTCACAAAAGGGCAGGATAACACTTGAAACGAGTACTCTGGACTGGAGACAGCTCACAGATGAGTGCCTATGCAGTTAAGCAATGGATGACCTCGCTGGAGATCACTGGATGCTTCTGAAAGCTACTCAGTAGTTGGTTGACAACCATAGGCTCCTAAAAGGAATCACCAGAAGTGAATCTGCCTTTGTGGCAGAGGTAGAACCAGTCCATTCTTGCCTTAAAACCCACAATGTGGTCCCTGTGGTCATCCTCACCACTCACCAGACAGTCAGCATCAGAGGTGAAATACATTTGGCACTGGAGGAGCAATCATAAATCCACTGAAGATATCATGAGGCACAAAATTGGGAAGAAGATGAGGAATGAGGGAGGATTCGTCACCACCTCACATTCAGACGAGGTAGAACACAGAGAAACTGGGGGATGGGACAAACCCCGAGTCCTGTGATACGGTAAATCCTCAGATTATGAGACAGGGGGGCGGGAAAGAGTTTAGGTAGAAAGCTGTCAGAACAGCCCTTTTACTCCCTCGAAAGTCCACTTCTCCATGAGGAGACTCTGTTCCAGTTTACATTCGTTATCAGGTCAGATTTATGTGCACACGCAGGGCAGGGGGAGCGGGGCGGACCGAGCGCGTTCCAATTTATCACACAAAGCAGGGAACAGCCCAATTCATGTCCTATTCCTGCCCTCATTCACCCAGGTAAGAAAGAGGAAAAAGAGAGGAAAAACTCCTGAGAGAGGGAGAAAAAAACCCCACCAGCCTTTTTATTTTGCTTAAGGACCCCAAGGAGGGGCCCCTGATGCAGAGGCCCTGCTTTTACAAATGCTTCCCTTTCCTTCCACGGTTCCTTTAATACGAGTGAAAATTCCAAATTCCTCATTTGTTTAGCCTGAAATCCCTTGCACATTTCCCACAAACTACTTCCTTTTCTCTCTTTTTAGCTGGACTCCCTCTCTTTTTAATGAAGAGAAGTTCAGAGAGTTTTTCCCATGAATAGATGGCGGGCACCTGGGAGTTATGAATTTTAAAGTGATCATTTTCTTTCAGCCCTGCCGGACAATGGGGATCTCCTTTTGACTCACTTTCACAGCTTTGAGAGCCTCTCAGATCAGCCACATTCCAATCAGACTGGAGTCAGATCAGAGCCAGGCTGGACTGCATCAAGGTCTCTCGCACAGAAAGACAAGGAGCAGATGGCCAACACTGAGCTCTCCTCCCCTTTTCAGAGCGCAATGGAAGGCAATGTGGGAAAGCGTTCCCCCAGCATTGCCTATTGATTCCTGAATAGGACCACCACATGCCACCAGCCTGTAGGTATGAACCTCTGTTAACAGATGGTGAGATCATTATGAGCAATTAATTCCTTTAATGTATCAGTGGGAACATGTTGGAAAGGGTGATGCAAGCACAGAGTGAATAGTGAACTTCTCATTCCTCAGGGAGAGCTGCAACTACATCACTGAAGGATGGGAACGGTCTTCCGAGAGACTCCGTACGCACTGAGAACCAGAGTTAGCCAGTTGGTCCACAGAAACGAGGCATGGTTTGCATTAACTAATCATCCCTCCCTCGTTGATATGTGATGAACAACAGATTGCTTTTCTAGGTCATTTTTGGAGAGACAAACAATTCAAAACAAGGGGAGGGGGGAGGAGATGAAAAAAAATCCCCTAACTAATCAACACGATAGGAACACAGGGAATTCGGTCCTAAAGATGATGAGGGACTATCGCTACCCGACTTTTGGTTACATACAATTTCATTTAGACCGACTATAAATGAAGAAGGAAACAGACTATTTTGATCACGACTGTGAGTGTATAAATAAACGAGAGGAATTCAGAATAGCTCTTCGCTCTGAAAATAGAAGCAAACAGCATAAGCCCTCAGCAGAAAGTTACTACCAAAGGATCTCACCAGGAAGCTATAGATGGTACAATTTAAATATAGACACCCTGTTAAAATGCAGAGAAATCCATGGGGTGGGGGGGAACCCAACCCTGCATATTTACTGCTCTGGGTAAATTGAAATTCAGGGTGCTAATAACAACTGTAAGAGTGGAATATTCCCTCATCGTCTGCTTTACATTCATTTATATGACAGGCTTTCGGGGGGTTTGCAAGATTTGAGGTGTTTTCTAAAGGAAACAGAAGGAAAACCAGAGAGCACAATATAGCTGGCTAGTTAGTTCTTGGTCTTAAAGATGACAGCAGAACGTGAACAGGAAATACAGGCGACGATTCGCTTATTCATATTTAAATGACACTTTTTTGCTTGTAATTAAGACACTCAAGTCGTGTCTGTTCGTGGAATTTACATATCTGTACAATAGCTTGCCTAAGTGAACAGCAAATGGTAGTTAACCTTGAAGAGTATTATCTTAATTGAATAAATCTGGCTATCGTTCAATAAATTTAGGCAGAAAGATCGCTTTAAACCTACTAAAATATTGGAGAGGGGGTGGTGTAAAAGAAAAACACCCAGCACGTTTGCTTTTACAAAGATGCCTCGCTGCTTTTCTCCTAAGATTTTTATTTCTGCTGCAAAATTGGTCCTTTAAATCAAAAAAAACATAACAAACCAACCCCAAAATGAAAAGAAATCACTGCAGAACACCCAAGACATTGATACACGTCTGCTGTTTTCTCCTTATTGTTTGCAGTTTGAGTCAGTGTCACACTCTGGAAAGCCTTGATAAGAATATCAGAATATTGAATCAAAATGTATAACTTGCCTGTTTGAGATAGTCCCTCACCCTACTTTCCCTGTCCTTATTGGACTTGTGTTGCTTCCCTCCCCCTCCCCGCACCAGCTGAGCATCCCATCGCGCAGCGAGAAGCCTAGGTGGGAGAATATAGATTTTTGCATAGGTTAAATAGGAAAGGCACATTCCACCACTCTCCCATTTAAATCAGATTTACATGGGGTGTAAATCCCCTCAGAATAGAGCCATTCACAAAGGGCTCAGAATGTTCCCCTCGCGACGCTGATTACATTAAATCAGTAGCAATCATGTTTCTTGGATTACGCCAGTTGCGGCGAGAGAAACTGTGCAGCGTATTTATATTTGTGTGAAGGAAGTTAATGAGAAGCCACCTGTGCCTTCTACCAGTTTACAAGGGGAAAAAAAACACCCCACTCGAGGAACACAGGTGTTGCAGCACCAGAGCTGTGTTAGCACCCAGAGCTGTGTTATTTTCCCCCTCTGAATTTGCAAACACTAGAAACAAACATATTGTGTCTACGACCAGCTTGGAAAGACAATGTTTTGGGTACTGTTTGGGCTGTTTTCATCTTAAAAAGAAATAAAGACAAAGCTAGACTTCTTGGTTATCAGCGAGGGGATCTAATTCAGGGTTTACTCCCTCTCGCAGCATCGCCCATTGTACCTTACTCACCACAGACTGCACCCGCTCAGTCCTAACCGGCGATGCCAGCGAGCAGCATTCACACTGCGAATTACCATTTTTCCCAGCATCTAGCACTCCTCACAAGACAGCACAATAATACCCTAGAAGTGCCTTTGTCTGTTAAAACATTGTTCTTTATTACTACATGAAAAGCAAATGGTCTTCGTGCAGAGCTAGAGTGGCACGCAGCAGCTCTGGGAGCAGGGGGAGGGAATAGGTGTCACTGGCTGACCACCTCGTGGACACACGTCCCAGCTTCTTCCCCAGCAGCAGAGCACAGGGATGTTTGGGATAATATTTAGGCTGTACTATTTTCTTAAATTAATACTTTAATTACTACTCCTTATTCCCATTATTACTCCAAGGGGATCATTTGCTTTTGCTCTTAAAGAGGGCATCCAAGCCTTCTCATGAATGGGTTTGGTTTTTCGCTTGGGGTTTGGAGGGGAAGGCAGCACATTAATAAAAAGGACTCTTGATTTGAGGCACCTACATCTAAAAAGCAACTCAGACAACAACTTCATCCTTTCATTGGAAAAGGTTCTCTCAACCCCTCCTGATCTTGGTAGCTCTGCTCTAGACCCATTCCAGCATCTCCCTGTCTTTCCTATCATGAGGGGCCCAGAACTGAACCCAGGACTCTAGAGGAGGCCTCCCAAGGGCTGAGTCCAAGGGCACGAGAACTCTCCTTCTCCTGCTGACCATGCTCTTCCTGATCCAGGCCAGGATGCTGTTGGTCTTGTTGGCCACCTGAGCACCCTGCTGGCTCCTAGGAAGCCGGCTGTCTGCCAGCACCTCCAGGTCCTTTTCTGCTGGGCAGCTTTCGAGCCCTTCATCCCCCAGCCTGCAGCATTGCCTGGGGTCCCTTGCCAGAGACTAAGCGCTAGTCAGGACACAACGCACCAGAAGCCGGTACAGAACCTGCTCCCAGTTCAGAAGTGCTGGACACTGTCTGGAACAGAGAAAATGCAAATTGAGCTTTGCTGCAAATACTTCAGCCCCAATCTGCTCTTTGATCAGACTAACTGGCTTCAGATGAGACACCAGTTCTTTCAGGAGAACACGGCATTACAGCTTCCACCAGCAATTCCAAATGGAAAATAGAAGAATAGAAGTCAAAGAGTGGAGTCATGCTTCAAGTTCAAATCACTTGCAAGATAGCAAGTCTAACCAGATCATGCCAAACTACGCCACTCAACGCCAACAGTCACTCATAAATCAAGTCATAACAGCATTCAGCACCAAAAACCTCTGGCAAGGGAGGGCTGAGCTGCTTGCATACCACACACATTAAGTACTTGTGGACTCTGAGTTCTTACTCTTTTATCTCAGCATGTAAATATCTTGTTTAGAGATGCTAGCCAGTTCTCTGCATTCAATTGGAACCAGTCTGTATAAGATGAGGAGGTAAAGAAGTACTAGGTAGGAGCACAACTCAGGTTTCTCAAGCTCTGATCACAATACAAGTGCCTGTAGCTTGAGGTCTTCTCTAGAATGAGCTGAAACAGAGATCATCAGCTAGAGGAAAGATGAAACCGAAGGGTGGGACACCCAGTGCTCAGGAATATTTGAGCAGGTATTTTCAGTGTGAGTGTTTCAGAGTTGGGCTGTTGACACAGAACTGATGTTTAATCTTATCTGTCATAAATGCAGAGGTGACAGGGGAAGAGCTGCCCTTCCTATCAGAGCAACACAGCTAGGATTTGCTTAGAGAAACCTTCGTAAATTCTCTCTGCTTACATCTTGACTAAAAAGCACTACTGATGCTGAGAGGGCTTAAAACAAGCTCCGAGAAAGGCTGAGCATCCAATTCCTATTAGAGAGGCACTAAGAGCACGGAACAGGCAGACAGGAAAGAGCAGAACCATCCAAATAATGAAGTTCTCAAAAATCACAAGCAAAAGCCCATCTGTGTATAGCTGTGTGAGATTAAGGAGTGGGACTTCTAGGGAGAAAAGGAACATGAGTTTGGTTGTTTGCTTTTTAATTCTCAGTCTGCTTGGTCGGTTCCCTGGCAAACCTGACCCCTTCAGATCAGCTGCTGTGACCAGCACAACCACCTGTGCTCACAGACCAGGTTGAGTTCCCCAGCCAAACTACAATGTCCTTCTACCCAAGAAAACAGGTGATTTTTAAGCTTCCCTCTACCTCAGTACATTCCAGTCTCCAGACAGGGTGTATCTTCTGGATCCAAACTCTTTGCCCTGTAACAACTCCCAAGGAGACAGGGCTTCAGGACTCTGTGACTGGACCTGTGTTACCCAAGCATGACTTCTAACCTTTCGGATCAGTCATGTGGATTCACAGCCTGGTTAGTAACAGTTTGCAAAACCAGTTTAGTCACTTCCTTCAGCACACGCACTGACCTGCAGGCTTGATTTTAGACCAAGGGTCTTGATCACTCAGTTCTTTAATGGCACACGATTTATCAGAGCATTGGATATCACAGCAGTGGGGGCTGCAAAGTCTCCTTCCCTGGAGACGTTCCAGACCCGCCTGGATGTATTGCTGTACGACCTGGTCTAGGTGATCCTGCTGCAGCAGGGGGATTTAACTGGATGATCTTTCAAGGTCCTGTCTGATCCATGATTTCAGCTCCTAGAAAGCATGTCTCTCCATCTCCGAAAACATTCACAACCCAGTTGGATGCGTTACTGTGTGATCTACTCTAAACGATCCTAGTCTAGCACTGGGGTTGGACTAGACGACCTTCAGCAGTCCCTGCTAACCCCCACCATTCTGTGATCCCTGCACAGCAACTGGGCTTTGTTTTTTTTCATGCTGCTGCAATGGATCCTTGGACCCAGAAATAAAAACTCCCTGGTAAACTGGGAGAAAAGGAAGTCAAAACACCAAAAAACTCACGGCAAGCTGCAACCTGCCACTGTGACCTCAACCAGAACAGCAGTAACAATCCCTAAAGACTTCCTTTCTCTCCCAGCCCGTCCCGCCTGGGTGGCAAACAGCATGCAAACCTGCTTTTAGCTTTCTTACAGAAGCAGCACCCTGCAAGCAACGCAGCCGAACACGTTCTCACCGCTGTTTGCTTTCAGGGCACTTAAAAGAATTCACTTTTATCATGCGTGACAGTGTGTGTACATCGTGAGGCTCTCAGCCTCCAGCCTCTCTGGTACTGCATCTCTGAACGCATCAATTCTTCTAAAAAACCAAATCAATTAGAAAGCTGCACTGTCTACTGCAGTTTAAAAAGACACAGGCACACGGTTCTCGAAGAGAAGCATTAAGTTCCTGGTAGACCCAGCGAGAGCATTAGTGATAAAGAGGTATTTGAAGTTTAAGCTGACTTTAGGGATCTACATTTAAAAAAATAAGCCAGAAAACATGCATCTGCACGTCTTTCCAGTCCACGGTTGCCACTGCTGATCCTGAGTCATGGTAGAAACACAGATAACTACAGAAATAGCAGAGCTCTGCTGGCAAAGTGCCCCGTGAGCTCAGCGCCCAGGTTTCACCAGGGCGTTATCCGTCATCCTCTGAAAGACAATGAAAGTTTAGAGTTGCTTAGCAGCATCTTCCCTGACTTGCAGGAAAAGATGCCAAGCAACTCCCGACGATAAAAGGTATAGACTTACAGGACTTAATCACAGCAGAAGTCTAAAACAAAGCTCTAACTACCTGAGCCTGTTGCAACTTCTGTTGCTTGATAAATCCAGAAGAAGTCAGAACGTCACTTAATGCAACAGATGCTTTAATAGCGCCTTCAGAGCCCAAGACTTCATCCTTAACACCCAGCTAGAGTCTTAAAGAAAGCTACAGAGCACAGTTCTCAGAAGGCTGCAGGGCACTTGAAGTCGCAGACGGATAGCTAACAAACTTCTCCGAACAGAGCCTGCCCATTGTCACTCTGCTTTCATGCCTCCAGCCCAATACAGGTGCAGTACAAAAGGTATAAACCATAATATTATGAGAGGATTAACCCAATAGCTTTGATATTGATAGCAGTTTGACCCTGCTGGAAAACAATGGCTTTGATGACATTAGTCTTCACCAGAGCTCTTCAATAACACATTGGTCATCTGCCAGCTGCTCTTCAGGAGGAAGTCACAGCCTCATCTGATCCTACTTCAGCAGAGGTACAGGCAACAGCAGTCTGGGGTGGGTCAGAAAGGGGGTGGTTAGCAGATCCAGAGAGGTTCTTCTCCCCATCTACTCTGCGCTAGTGAGACTGCATCTGGAGTA
>VZRI01004666.1:27433-60070 GCA_013397515.1 Upupa epops
GGTTCCCTATCAATATCAGCAGAAACTTCTTCCCTGGGAGGGTTAACAGAACATTGGACCAGGCTGCCCAGGGAGGTAGTGGAGTCTCCTTCTCTGGAGTGTGACTTGGTCTGGGTGATCCTGCTGTGGCAGGAGGACTGAACTAGATGATCTTTCCAGGTCCCTTCTGATCCCTAATTGGAGGGTAATGGAGCACTGGATGGTTAGAGAATGGAGATACTGTCTGACCCCCTCCAACTGTCAGCACCCATGCCCCTTGTTTCCTATTACAGCAAAAGAAAACATCGCAGAGAAGCATCTCTCTGCAAGCACCTATTGCACATTCCCATCATCTCAACCCAGCCAGCACCAAACCTGCCTGCCAAGAGCCCCACAAGGTAATCCTGTGTTATCATGCAGGCAAAGTTCAAAGCAAGGAAACAAGAAAGTTAAGTGCAAGCCTAGAAAAATACTTCTTGCCCGAGTTCTGAGGGATGTCAATCTGAACTGCTGACACCACGCTCCTGCCCTCTGCAGAATAAGCTGCTCACTAAATGGATGAGGATTCAAGACTCCACTTCCTTTGCTTCTCCCCCCACCCTCTATGGTTTCCTTCTGTTTCTAAGCACCCACCCTGTCTGTAGGAATCCTGGTAGTCCTCCTGCTTTCTAAATTCAGTGCAGACTGTCAAAAGAGACGTGCCGTGTGCTCCGCAAGGGTCACAAAACTCTCCACCTCAGAAATTAAAATTTCCCAACTGAAAGTGTCAGATAGCAAAGGATTCTTTATCTTCATTGGCCACACGAGTACCTTCTGCCCATCTGAATTTGTCTAGTGTCAGCTGTTAGCTACTTGCTTGTTATGTTTCACACCATAATTCCATAATCCATTTCATCTGTCATTGCTCGGTGCTGCTGATGAAAGAGGCCAGTCCCATCTTCCTCCTCCCCATTACGGCCATTCGTTTCCACTATCTCCAGTCCTATCGCTCGTGTGAGGAACCAAAGAACTCAGCAAGTTTAAAAAGGAGAGGGTTTTGTTTCTGCAGGTTAGGAAATTCTTCTGGCAGCACAGTACTGCAGTCTCATCCACGAAGCACAAAAACCCCTTGAGCTGGCACAAGGGAGAGGCAGAAATTAGCAACCAGGGGCTCACCCTTTTCAGCATCCTGGCTTGGATCAACACTAGTGCAGCCAGCAGGACCAGGGATGTCATTCTCCTCCTGTACTGGGCTCTGGGGAGGTATCTCCTCAAGTACTGGGGCAGTTCTGGACCCCTCACTTCAAGAAAGAGATTGAGGGGCTGGAATAGGTCCAGAGGAGCAATGAGGCTGGGGAGGAGACTGGAAGGAAAGTCTGATGAGAAGAGACTAAAGGATCTGGAGGTGTTCAGCCTGGAGAAGAGGAGACACAAGTGAGACCTTCTCCCTCTCTCCAACTCCCTGAACATAGGTTGCAGTCCAGTGGGGTTAGGCTCTTCTCCCAGGCAGCCAGCACCAGGATGAGGGCAGGGCTACACTGGATGTTAGGAAGCCCTTCCTCATGGAAAGGGTGCTTAGAGCCTGGATTGGACTGCCCAGGGCAGCACTAGAGTTCCCGTGTCCGGAGGTGTTGAAGGACAGCCTGCCTTAGCGCCCTGGTCTGGCTGATGGGGTGATGTTAGGTCCTGGGCTGGATGAGCTCGGAGGGCTATTCCAGCTTCAGTAATTCTGTGATTCTGCATGGGATCTGCACAACCACTGATAAAACTGCCACACTTGCCGGCCCAGTCTGATGGTGAAAGCAGGTGGGTGAGCTGCTTCCTCCCAAAACTACTGATCTCCAGTCAAAAAAGGTGCTTAAGTGCCTCTGGAATCTAAGGGGTTTTATACTGAACTTCACTCTTCTTGAAGTACTGAAGTTTGTGGAGATTCTGTAGTATGAAAAGCTGACTTCAAGGACAAGATTCACAGACCAGAAGCAATGAGGTAGAAAAAACAACTCAAAAAACACCCCAAATAACTAAGAAAATGGAGACCAGCTCTCTAGATTTTCACTGCCTCCTACTGGTCTTGAAGCCATGCCTGCGGAAGGGTTATGGTGCCAGGGTACGTCTGCCACCAAGACTGATTCTTACAGCTGAGCCCATAAAGTTGTGCCCTGGGTTTCCAGCTCATGGGCTCAGTGCTGGGGAACACACACCATGGAGCAGTGATGCTGATACAGTCTCCCAAGTGCATGGCTGGGTGATCAAACAGATCTTTGATCCAGCTGCCTTTGGCACATCAAGTTTGAAAGCAGGATAAAGGCTGCTGAGGTACTCCCACAGCTCGAGATCCATTATCTAGGAGTGTTTCAGAACTCCTGTGGTTTCTGCTGTGGTGCAGCCTCCCAGTTTGACATCCCTCGGTAGCCAAGGAGCCCCCTCCTTTCAACGAGTGGCTTCACGTGCCACTGAGGAACTGGCGTGATGGTGACAGTGAGCAGCCCATCCTTAGCTGGGCTAGTTAGCCTGAGCGCACCACAGCGCCTGTGCAGCTCTGTTGCTAGCAATGCAACTTCTCTTCTGAAGTTAGCTCAGACCTTTGCACATCACTTTATCCTCCAGTGACAACAAAACAGTGCAAGAAAACCAAACTCTTGGCACTCTGACACACATTCCCCCTTTCAGCAGGTAGCCCAAAGGCACTGCTGCTACCCTACAAGCTTCAGGTTCCTAAACCCCAAAGAATTCAGAGCCCATGCTTAGCACACTTCATCACAAGCTTTGGATCTTAAGGTCTCATTTCAAAGGTCTTAAATGTTAAAGTCTACTATAAATCACCCCCTCTGGCAAGTTTCAAACATCAGTAGACTCCTCAAAAGCAGCTACTTAGGTTGTGGGCACAGCTCAAACCACAGAGGCCCATAGGAAAAGGAGAGTTAAAACAAACCAACCAAGCCCTTTCACCGACTGGCTTTGCCATCTGCACGTAAATCCTAAGTTCAGCAGGAATACCCAGTATTTCCTCATAAAACATAAGCAGGATTGAAAGTTCATGATGCCAACACCATTGGCAGACTGTTTTAGTAACTCAGCTCATTTAGTTTTAGATGCCACAACCATTCACTTGATGCTCAGGACACTTCTAAAGTCCCCTTGGGAAGCATCCCCTTGGGAATCTGACCAGGAGAAGATACCTGCAGCTCTGTTACTCACCCTAAGAAACACATGGCACAGTCGCATGAAGGCACCTGCAATAACACAGAGAAGTGCAAGCCCAGTCTTCCAATTTCTAAAAAGTTAGAGCAGAGCAGACCTGGCATTTCCCTTCCATGACTCTGGAAGGAAAAATACCCAGCTCTGAGGATTTCAGTGTTTCCTACAGAAGTGGAACTCCTACCTTTGACAGAGTTCTATCATGCCTCTCCTCATGGTGGGAGCCAGGGCTTTAGTGAACGATACATCAGCCAGAAGACCACTGGGTCATTTGTCTGACATCCTCCTCTTCTCTAGATCCTCGATTCTCAGGTTGTAATTCCCTGTGCATTTCTAAACTCTGTTATTCCATATTATTTGCTTCAAAACCCTTGAGCTGAGTTAAATTCTGCCTTTCTTATTCACCTCCCCCCCGGAATCAATACCATCCTTTAATCTTTTATGTCTGATTAATCAGAAGGCAAATCCTACCATTTACAGAAGACCAAGCAGAGCTCAAAGATAATGTTTGAAACAAGTGCTTGCTCTTTCCAAGAGCATCCCAACAAACAGGGCAGAGGGAGAGCACAACACATCAGGCAGGAAACACCAGGCAGGACATACATCCTTCCAACACATGTTACTCAAGCCCAGTAAACATCATTTAGGATCAGCATTTACATGCTTCATGCTTACTTGTAGGTGGTTCCACTCCTACAAGGCAGCTACCTCTGAAGTACTTCCCTGCTACTTCAAAGTGTAGAGACGATGCTTCTTAATCTTAGCACCCTGCATAATTTTTCAAACAGTTAGGAAAGACCTAAATGCAGAGGTTTTCCCTTAAAAACTGAGCTCAGACATGCTACACAAATTCATTGCCTAGTATCTCTCAAGGCAGCTGCAAGCATCTGATTCCTTCCCAACACAAACACGTGTAAACTACAATACAGAGGCTTGCCCTAAGAGAAAGGGGTTATATGTAGGATCCCTCCCCCTCACCACCACCACCCCGATTATGAAATGATTTTGGACAATCATTTGTCCAAAACAGAATGATTAGTCCGTCATTACTTATCACAGTCCTGCAGGAGCACGATCCCCCGTGGCATGTGGGTAACACTCTCCAAACACAAAGAGGAAACAGTCCAGAGAATTTCATTCATCTCAGTATCTTTAGCTGGCTAAAAGTCAGGCATCTAATCTAAACTAGACATCTAGGCTGCCTCCACACAGAGAGAAGCAACTCTAGACAGTGATTCATCTCACCCCAAAACTACTATTTCAGTTAAGGGGGAGGGGGACCTGCACAGGTACCTGGAGAGTCAGATCACTGTCCCTACCAGAAGCAGAACCTTCCTATGAACATTCATCATCCCTTGAACAGCTGCAGTGATAGAGTTGCCACATCTCCGGGTGGCTCAACACCACGGACAAGGTATTTACACCCAAGCAAGGTTCACACCAGGGAGCTGAGGGGCTGACAGCAGCCCTACTGCAACAGAGCACTATGCTCAGGTGCTGAGAAACCAGCCCCAGGAGCTCAAACCATCAATGCATGTTTTACCAAGAGGCATCTTGCTGCCTCTCTGCAAGACAGTTTAGGACTGTTACCTAGGCCTGGTCTAACACACAGGTTATTGCTTGCAGAGCTTCCGAAAGCCACAGAGTTCTGTAGTCATTCAGTTATTTGGCTCTGCCTCTGCAGAAGAGCATGAGCACTGCAGGCTGATGAATAAGCCTCTCACCTGCCATTTGTGGTGTGGTTGGTCTTCAGAGGCACTAAGAACCTGAGGCTGCCAGAGCAGAGCTCACAAGGATCTTCCCACGCAGTTGCAAAGAGATCTCCTGATTGAGGTACTCTCTTCTGGGTAGAGTCCACTCCCACCCTACTTTCAGTGATCTGTAGCCTGAACTGATTGTTTTTCCTCCAGTGCCCTCATTCGATATAAAGAAGAGAAATTTTATTACCAATTACATAAAGCAATTGAGATATTTTTGTCTGCCACCCATTTAGCAAAGGAAAGATCACCTCCCCATCCTGAAACCCTAGTACTAAAGCTGCTGCTAGCATTTGTCATGAGTAAATATCTGTATCTGCTGAGGGACTCATTACACCAACTGTCACAAACACACAGCAAACAGGAGGAGTGTTCTTAATGACGTGAAAATCCATGAGCATTGGGTAAACTCAACCTCTCAGAAGAAAAACAATGGAATATAACAATGGAATTTAAAGCTGTATAGCAGAGGTGTTGGCACAGCTCAACAGCAACTGCAAGGTGTTGCCAAACCGAAGCTCTCTTTCACCTACGTAAAGAGGCTGCTTAGCCTTTTACCATAGGATCTGATAGCTGCTTGATAGCTCAGCTTCTGAAAGGCAAACACTAAGAGCCTCTATCTATTGGAGGCTGGTGGATCCCTGCAAAAGGCTGCCTAGAGAGGTGGTGGAGACTCCATCCCTGGAGATGTTTAAAGTCAGGCTGGATGGAGCTCTGGGCAATATGGTCTGGGGAGTGATGGCCCTGCTTGCTGCAGGGGGGTTGGACTAGACAACCATTGGAGGCCCCTTCCAAACCAGCACATTCTATGATTCTATGCTCTAGGAGCTCTTGATGCAAAGAAGGACTGACATCAGTCAGACACTGGGTTTGAGACACACTGGTGGGGAAAAGCCAAACCTTCAGCAGCTTGTGCTGAAAACCCTTTCAGCTCTGTGCAGGTGACACGTTTCATGAGATGGAAGGCATCCTTGGAGATGAAAAGCAGAAGTCAGATGGACCAGTTGTGCAGCACACTCACTACAGGCTTCACAGCTCAGAAAGCTACAAGTTGCACAACTGGAAGTTAAATTGGATTTCTTCAGCAGCATTGGACTGGGAGGGGCAGGACACCCTTTCAGTGTTTCACAATGGGGACTCTTCTTCATTCATCCTGCCTAATTACACACTGACACGGGAAAAATGACATTAGGAGAGCAGTAACTTCTCTAAACACGTCACTCAAAGTCATTCTGCAATGCTTTGTGATGGCTCCCTAAGCAGGCTACTCAAAAGACTGGGAACTGGAGTTCCACGTGAGGACGACTGGTTCATACAGAACTGTCTGAGGCACTGTGTTTTCTTCAGCTTTGCCTTAGAAAGGCAACTGCAACACCTGTTGGCCCAAGACAACCCACATGTATCCCATTTATCTGGTTGGATCAGCCACTGGAAACCTGGCCCTCACATGAAGAGTGGGATTATGAAAACTGGCCAGAGTTAAGAGGGTTTGTGTTTGGCTGGGTTGGTTACCAGAGTGTTTTCTTCAGACAAAGAAACCAGATGGAAGTTGCCTTTTAGGACCCAAACACTTGGGTCTTCTCCTGTATTTTAACCCTTGGACAGAACTAAAGCAGACACGGTACTGGGAACATCTGGATTTCAAGAGCTGGTCATGATTCATTGGGCAGATAGAGGAGGAGGAGATTGGGGGGTGGAAATCAAGCATCTGAGTCAACGTAGAATCATAAAGGATCGGAAAGGACCTTGAAAGATCATCTAGTCTAATCCATGGGATTGAGGAATGGACACAGGTAACCACTGAAGCCGCAAAGTCTATTAGCAATAGAGCAATTACATTAATTAGCTACATTCTTAAGGTTTACACGTTATGATGGATAATCCTAGAGTCCCTAATATACAGCATAAGATATCCATCAGTTAGGGACTTTAAGATTATCCATCATGAGCTACTCTGATCTCTAGTGGCAATGAAGGTGAGAAGCTTGAAATCTCACCTGTGCGTCTGAACACTCTGAAATCTCAAGATCCCCCTTCGACATGAGAAAGCATCGAGCAAGAATTTAAACAACAGGAGTCAAGCACCATCAATCTATCAGATCAATGAAGGAGGTTGAGTTTGATGATCTCAGAGGTCTTTTCCAGCCTCAATAACTCTGCACCTTCCACACAACCACATTTGTATTTAGACAGTCACTTGCTCTAAAGTTTCTGTGGTAGGGAAGATTATTCCTGCCTGGTTTATCCACAGCAAACATTATCTACTGTGTCAAAGGGGCTGTGAGAGTTGATTTCAAAGGAGAAGCACTAAAAATGCTGCTGCACTTAGTGTTGCCTGAAATACTATCTGAGATGCTATGTGAGATGGGACAGTGAGGAGCATCTCAAAAGCTTTGTGGAGAAAACACAAACATGGGCATTTCAGAGTGCCCTTGTGGCCAGTGAGCCCTGGGCATCCTGGGATGGATTACAAGGGAGGGTGGTTAGGAGATCAAGAGAGGTTCTCCTCCCCCCTCTACTCTGCCCTGCTGAGACCACATCTGGAATCNAGCCCTGGAAGGGGCTGCCCAGGGAGGTTGTAGAGTCTGTTTCTCTGGAGATGTTCCAGACCTGCCTGGCTGTGTTCCTGTGTGACTGGATCTAGGGGATCCTGCTGTGGCAGGGGGATTGGACTGGATGATCTTTTGAGGTCCCTTCCAAACCCTATCAGTCTGACACCTGTTCAACCCTCTCTGGCCCCTGTGACACAACGATGCCCCAGCAATTCTCTAGGACTCCGTGATCTAGGAGTTCCCTTCCAACCAGGATTATTCTGCGACTGTGTGATTTTTTTCCAGCGATTACTCGCTGAGAGCTCACCTCAGCCATTGCCTTCTCTTGTCAGATTCCCTGCTTTAATTACTGAGAAGAGAAAAAGCAGCGAGTGCCCTGCACTAGGGGAATCACAGCAAAAGGCAGCTGCTTTATGGTCAGTTTTCCTTTCCATCATCTCTCGGAGCATCTGTGCACAATGGCAGTGATTACAAGCTGTACCGTTCATCCCCCGGCAGGAGAAACAGGGCCAGGAATTCTGCTCCGTGTTTTGTTTGGTAAAAAAAAACCAACGTAGAAGTCTGTTTAGGGGAAGAGGGAGAGGGAGGCAAGCGGGGAAGGGGAGAAGGGAGAGAGGAGAGGGAGGCAAGCGGGGAAGGGGAGAAGGGAGAGAGGGGAGAGGGAGGCAAGCAGGGAAGGGGAAATGGGAGAGGGAAAAGGGGAAAGGAAGGCAAGCAGGGAAGGGGAAAGGGGAGATACCCGAGTCCATCAAACTTTGTGTCCTACCTCAGGACAACTTTCTGAGTCCCAGCAGGTGACAACNCCCTATCAGACAGTTTTGGAAAGATCTGAGGATTCATTTGGTATTCTCTGTCAGAGAACCTCAAACAAAGAAAACATTTTTGGCCGGCAGCGCCTAGCAATGCGAGTACCTAGCAACCGATAATGGCAAAAAATACCTTCTTGATTAGATCAAAGGAAGGTAGCGGCCGCACAACGGTTGCTTCTGCTACTATTCACGTTCATTGTGAAGCCAGTCCTGTAAAAGCTACCTGCTGTTGATTTTCTTAGAGTCCAAGTTTGCAGTAGATATCGCGGAATGAAAGAGTCTCCTTCACCAAGTCTACACATCCCCCGGCGTTCACAGAATTCCTGAGGCTGGGAAAGACCTCCAAGATGAGCAAGTCCAGCCTATGACCTGACATCACCACAGTGTTGCCTTACTGAAGCCAGCTGCATTCCTTAACGTTTGAAAAGGCAGCAAGATCCCTACGGGGAGGTGTCACACAGAGCCAACTCCGTATGAAAGGACTGCTACGAGAGATTAAATCCCTGCACTTAGAATCAGAGAAGGGTTCAGGTTGGGAGACCTCAGAGATCATAGTATCATAGAACCATGGAATCATAGTTACCTCAGAGCTGCAGCCATCAAATCACACAATACTTAAGGATCAGAAGGGACCTCGAAAGGTCATCCAGTCCAGTCCCCCTGCCACAGCAGGATCACCCAGACCAAGTCACACAGGAACACAGCCAAGTGGGACTGGAATGTCTCCAGAGAAGGAGACTCCACAACCCCCCTGGGCAGCCTGGTCCAGTGCTCCAGTACCCTCCCTGGGAAGAAGATCCTGCTGATATTGATAGGGAACCTCCTCTGTTCCAGCTGGCACCCAGTGCCCCTTCTCTCAGTTCCAACCCCTTGCCATGGGCAGCAACACCTCTCACCAGAGCAGGGTGCCCAGAGCCCCATCCAACCTGGCCTTGAGCACTTCCAGGGATGGAGCAGCTACAGCTCTCCTGGACAACCTGTTCCAGCATCCTCTTCCATTTTGAAGCCATTTCCCCTCTCTGATGAAATCCCCCACGTTCTTCTTTCAGCCAGCAATGATTTTATGGTGAATTATCTTCCTTAAAAGGTTTTTGCTTGCTTGTTTCTGTGCTCACATTCAACCATACGGCACCAACAGGACAACAGATTTCAAACCCACACACACCTTGGATCCTCGTAGGATCTCTGCAGCAAAAACAACCCCCGTCTCTTACAAACCACAGCTCCCCTGCCTTGTGCTGGGATGGGAAGGAGCACTCGCACGGGTTCAAAACAGGGCAACTGAAATGACAGCGAAGAGACACGATTGACTTCTGGCTTCCCCACAGGAAAAGCCTGGCCAGCCTGAAGAACCAGGACTCCGTGTTTAGTCTTTTTAATTAGCTGCTTCTCCTCAGGACCCTTTTAATTATTTTTACACGGCACCCACCAGGGAGGCTGCGTGAAATTCATTTTTCTTGAGGGAAGAGAGATCTTGGGGCCCCTAGCAGCATCCCCCCTCATTTCCCCTTCTTGGAGATCGGTCCCTGTACTGGAAGCATCAGGCAGGACCATGGGAGTTAATAAGCAGCTGGCCAGATGGTGCCTGTCCAAAGGTGTTGGCTTTGTAGACAACTGGAACTTCTCTTTGGGAATAAATCCACAATCCAGGAGAGCCAGGCTGCATTTCAATCAAGCACAAGCAGACAGACTATTAGCAGAGATAATTACCTTTGGTTTGGGGTTGGGGGTTTTTCCCCCCTCCTCTTCTTCCACCCCCCTTTCTCTCTCTTCCCCAAAACCAGTAGATGCAGAGCTGGGGAGTGAGAAACAAAAGATCCCCAGGGCTACAGAAGAACATTGTTCCAAACAGAGAGCTAAGTGTTCTTTATTCAGATGCTATCAGCACTCACACCCCCACTCTGAGTCGCAGAGTGAATAAGTGAATACCTACCCCACAACAGGACCGCACGAGCTTTTGATATCGTAACTTAAGGATGGCTTCGCTTGTGCTAGAGGCCAGTCTGGTGGCCTTGGGTCTATTATGAGAAGGTTCCTCAAGTGCTGATGACGCAGTAACCGAGTTACTGCTGTCTCAGCTAAGTTCACGTTCATGTTCCGATATGGAAAACGCAGCTCAGCCCTGGAGGAAGGATCTACCGACACGTCCAAACACACCACGTCACCGAGTCTAATTTAACAGCACGAAAACATCTGCGTGGCTACAGAAGGGCATTTCTGCCAAGAGAATATTGAATAAATAGGATAAGACTAAAGATCTGTTTTCTTCCTCAGAGAAATCTGACAGTGGAGATAGTAACTAGGAGTCGGAGTTTGTTTTCCCATTTCGACCACAGACGTCACACAACCACAAACAAATCCCCTTCTACAGCCCAAGCTCTTAATGTGATGTCTTCACGATGCAAACCTTAAGGTCCCTCAGGAATAGCAGTAACTGCAGAGGCAATAATTGAAGCTATCAGCTCAAGCTTGAGCCTGAGGGAGTCAAAATGAGGACTAGCATAAAATGTCTTGATCCATCCCCTGAAATAATGTGGAACCAATTTGTGATTCCAGAAAGTTCCTCTGCCTGTAAACACATGCCTTCTTTCAGAAGGCTCCCTTTTTAGGCAGCTGTAGGATGTCTTCCAGTTCTCCCACTGACAGCACAAAAGGTTTCTGCACTAACAGACACGATGGGAGAGTTCCCTCAGAGCTGCAGCCATCAGATCACAGAATCATAGGGGATCAGAAGGGACCTCGAAAGATCATCCAGTCCAATCCCCCTGCCACAGCAGGATCACCCAGACCAAGTCATACAGGAACACAGCCAGGTGGGTCTGGAACGTCCCCAGAGAAGGAGACTCCACAACCCCCCTGGGCAGCCTGTGCCAGGGCTCCGGTACCCTCCCTGGGAAGAAGTTCCTGCTGATATTGATAGGGAACCTGCTCTGTTCCAGCTGGCACTCAGTGCCCCTTGTCCTATCCCCAGATGACCTTGAGAAGATCCCCCAGTACACGAGCCTGTTCCCACCATCCCATAGCACAACCTGCAGTACTTCTCTTGCCATGAAGCAAATGGACCAAAGAAGCAGTCCTAGGGCAGCATATTTGTTCCTCTCAGGGAGTGGGCATGAACTGCTCTTTACTATTAAAGTGGACTTTTGGGCCAGAGCAGGTACTTTGAAAACAAACTGCTCTGCCAGAGGAATGAAAGAACAAGAAGGAAAAAGAAGAATAAAAAGGAAATAAGGAAACAGACCCGAGGTTCTCCTCAAGTAACCTGGCAAAGACCTTCATTCCACAGATTCAGTGCACGGAGTATACTCAAGTTCATTTATAAATCCTAATTTACAGGACTCTTTCCAGTCACTGTGCAGTACTAGACTAACACGAACAGCCATTTCAGAATCTTCACCACAGACAGCAAACTGAAAGCTGCTTTGGAGTCCCCACATTTCTACTTATAAAGCATCTCAAAAAACCCACAACCCTAGAGTGACCCTGCTTCCAGTTCAGGCTGCCTTCAGTCTCTCACACCAGACCCACATTAGGTAAACAACTATATTATCAACACTGCATTACGTCCAGAACTGCTGTCAGCTAGAATGGAGACAGAGAACCCTCCCTGCAAGGCCGAGTCAACCCTCCGCGCAGCTGACCGATGAACGGCACCATTTGTGAACGGCACCAACCCAGCGAGCCCACTAGCCCGCTTTCCCTGCTTTCCTGCCCTGACACTTCTCTCATCCTATTATCCCCCCTTTTCCCCATCTGTGGGATGCCAATCACGGCATAAAAATTCAACTGCACAGAGATCCTCGGAGTCCACACAACAGAAGTTTTGCATGATTGCATTAATTTCTGAGTTAGAAATCTGTGATTCCTTTTCCTCCTTCCCGGCTCTGACAAATGGACATGTCATATGTTCATTAACGCCAGTCGCTCCGCTTTGAAATCCCACATTGATTTACCTGCTGTCTCTCTGTTTGCAGTTCGATCCCTAACGCGCTGTGGGATGTGGCTTTTAAATAACAAAGCTCAAATGCTAGGAAAAAAAATCATGCAGGGAAAAAGCACTAGATAAATGTCCCTGCAGCAAGGCTTGTGCTCCCCAGCTTCTCATCACCTAGAGTTTTCTTTTCCTAACAGCACTTGAATAACAACCCTCCCAGTAGGGGTGAAGAGCATCAGGCTGGCATCTTCATGTGATCACAGACAAACCTGGTTAGAATGGCCCTTCTAGACCATTGAGTCCAACCATCCCCACCCCAACAAAACCCCTCAGTCCCTGAGAGACTGACAACCTGCCCCCCTCCCTGCTGCCACTCGAGCAGGGCGGGAAGCCCCATGGCTACAGGGTTCTTCAACACCTCCAGGCAGGGGGACTCCACCACCTCCCTAGGAAGGCCCTGCCAGTGCCCAACCACTCTGGCTGCAAAGAATCTCTGCCTCAGATCCAATCTAACCCTCCCCTGCATCAACTGCAGACCAGTGCCCCTGCTTCTGTCAGCAGGCACCAAGGAGAAGAGGCCACCAGCCACCCCTCCACAGCCTCCCTTCAGGAAGTTGTAGCAACTTCCTCAGTTGGGCACAACTGGAGGTTATCTTTAATCACTCCACCACAAAACACATGCAAACAGCACAACAGGATTAACTGCCCACTTTTGCCATCTTGTGCTTTCTAGAATCGCTCAGACTTATTCACATGAGAAGGGACCTCAAGATGCTTCTAGACTGGCTTGAAAGGTCAACTGGAATCAGACCAGCTTTCCCCAATATAGTCCTGAACAACTCCATGGATAAATCACAGAATCATAGAATCCTTACGGATCAGAAGGGACCGCAAAAGACCATCCAGTCCAGTCCCCCTGCCACAGCAGGATCACCCAGACCAAGTCACACAGGAACACAGCCAGGCGGGGCTGGAACGTCTCCAGAGAAGGAGACTCCACAACCCCACTGGGGCAGCCTGTTCCAGTGCTCCAGTACCCTCCCTAGGAAGCAGTTCCTGCTGATATTGATAGGGAACATCCTCTGTTCCAGCTGGCACCCCATCTAAACAAGTTTTATCCATCACAAGTTCTTATCCTCCTCCATGGCCCCATTCCTTTCAATACCCAGGCACTACCCTTAGAATCAGCTGCTCTGTAATGAACCTCCTTGGGTAAAGCAAGCTGGAACAGAGCAAACACTCTGCAAATGGAATGAACCACACAGCTCGCTCCACCATTTAGCACTGAAGCCGCAGCCAGAACAGCAGCGGAGACCTCATGCTGCTACCACCACCATTAACCATGAGCAAACCCACACAGAAACAAGTAATTAACAACATGTCCTTTTGCACCACAACACAGATGTTAGAATTTCAGACCACAACTAATTCCCAAAAGCCTACAGTTCTGTTAGAACTTCTTTCATGGAAGAACAATAATCAGCAGCACTGCATCACTCAGCACTGGTCAGACCACACCTCGAGTACTGCGTTCAGTTTTGGTCCCTGCTACATAAAAAAGATGCAGATAGATTGGAGAGGGTCCAGAGAAGAGCGATCAGAATGATCAGGGCACTGGAAGACCTCCCATCTGAACAAAGGCTGAGAGATCCGGGTCTGTTCAGCCTTGGGAAGAGAAGGCTGAGGGGGGACCTTATTGCAATGGTCCAGTCCATTAAGGGTGGCTGCCAGGAGGATGGAGACTCCCTTTTCACAAGGAGTCCTGTAGGAAGGACGGGGGGGAACGGTCTGACTAGATTGGAGAGGAAAGGCTTTCATGATGAGAACTGTTAGACAGTGGAAGGATTTTCCAAGGCCAGTGCTCAGCTGTAGACAGTGTTAAGGCTCAGCTGGATAGGGTCCTGGGCCAGCTCATTTCAACTGGATCCTGCTTTGAGAGGTTGGACTAGATGGTATCTGAGGTCCCTTCCAACTCTCAGACCTGTAAGCCTCCACATCATCCTGAAGCATTCCTTATGCTTTGTGATTAGCCACAGTGATCTGCGATGACCAGATTTTATTGCAAGCTCTTCAATCAGACTGTGCAACTCTTCAGCTGGGTAAGCAATGCAGTTTCACTGTGCTTCTTAGCTACAGACCATCCCTGGTCCAGAGGACATTTGAGTGGGAACTAACTACATGCAACTGAGCCCTATTTAATCACCTATTCTGACAGTCATCTAGTAGACAATGCTAACATTTTAAGACTTCAATAGCTTTAGAATCTCCTTTAATAGTTGTGGATTCTTCTTTAATAGCTTTAGATTCTACTTTAACTTAGCTTGGAGGAGACTACAACTGCCTGAAGGGAGGTTGCAGTCAGGTGGGAATCAGGCTTCTTCTCCCAGGCACCCAGCACCAGCACAAGAGGGCAGTGCCTGAAGCTGCCAGGGGAGGGTTAGGTTGGATGTTAGGAAGCCCTTCCTCAGGGAAAGGGACTGGACTGCCCAGGGCAGTGGGGGAATGCCCGTGTCTGGAGGTGTTGAAGGACAGCCTGGCTGTGGCCCTTGGTGCCCTGGACTGACATTAGGTGTTGGGCTGGATGAACTCAGAACTCTTTTCCAGCTTCAATAACTCAGAATCTAAAGCTGTTACAGAATCACTACCATATGTGGCTAAAAATTACCCCAACATTTCTGAACTGGTCACAGTAAACCAGCCGAACGAACTAGGAGGTCAAACATCTGCTCTGAAGCTGGAGTCCAAACAAGACAGCCATTGCCACAGCTGTTTGCAGCTAGAGCACAGCCTACAACCACTCCGCTTATCTGTTTGTCTCTCAGTTTCAACCTGTACAGGAATATCAATTACTTCTTCCAAGGGTAGCCCTCACCTTGTTTCAAAAGCGAAGGGTGATAACAGCTTCTGTTGATTTCCTTATCTTTCTCACAAAAAAAACCAGTCACAATTCACTAACCTTGCCTATCCCAGAGAAAAGGACATTCCTTTCCTGGGACACTTTGTGAAGGTGTGGGATTCAATTAAATAACAACAACAGGTATAAGGAACAACAAAGCCTTCAGAAAAACTATCTGTAAGGAGATGACAACGTAGCTATTTAAGCAGCTATTGAATCTTTGTTAGGCTCCACGCTTGTCACCAAATTAGATGTTGTCCCATGGTATGCATTATAAATGAGGAGATTCATTTCTTGAGGCTTAGAACCAGTGACTGGAATTATAATCAACAATATACATTAGTCTCTTCTAATATCTACAGTATCACGGAGCCTATTTTGATCTCGTGTACTTTCACACGACAGTGACTCCTCTTTGTACAGACTCCTGTTGGAAAAGAGCCTCTGGTTTCTTTTATACAAAGCATTAAGGAGCTCAACTATGTTTTTAAGGTTTCACAGACTATCTACCTATTACACAACAGGCAAGAACCCCAGGGACCAGGGCAGGTTGAGGACTGACCTGTTGGAGAGCAGTGGAGGAGAAAGGGACCTGGGGGACCAAGTAGACAGAAGGATGACTATAAGCCAGCAATGGGCTCTTGTGGCCAAGAGGGCCAACAGCATCCTGGGTGGGGATCAGAAGGGGGGTGGTTAGCAGATCAAGAGAGATTCTTACCCCTCTGCACGAGTGAGGCCTCATCTAGAGTATTGTGTCCACTTCTGGGCTCCTCAGTTCCAGAAGGACACAGAGCTGCTGGAGGGTGTCCAGCACAGAGCAATGAAGATGATGAAGGCAGTAGAACACCTCCCTGATGAGGAAAGGCTGAGGGAGCTGGGTCTCTTGAGCTTGGAGAAGAGGNAGACCCATCTGGCTGTGTTCCTGTGTGACTTGGCCTGGGTGATCCTGCTGTGGCAGGGGGAGTGGACTGGATGATCTTTTGAGGTCCCTTCCAATCCCTAACAATCCTATGCATAAAAGAAGGTTTAACAGCTTCAAAACTAAAAGAGCCAGGAATCCTTCCTCTAAAAGATTTTCTTCATTAGAAGAGAAAAAGTCGATTACATCACCAAAAAAGGCAGATTTGCAATTGCAAAGCAATAGGCTATGAATTTTATCACTTACCTTCCTGTTCACATAGTAGGATCTCAAAAGCCCGTTACTCTGCTCCCAGAGAACTCCAGTTCGTTTATAAAGACCATCACTGCACCATGTTTGCACAGCTACTGGTCAGATAAACCCTCCACCAAGCAGAACTTCTGCTGTGCTAAGAAAAAAAAACCTGACTCCAGCTCAAAAAGCAAAATAAATTAAAATAGAACTAATTTAAGGAGACACCACCAGAGAAGAGAACCCACCAAGGTGCTTAAAGCATTGCTTTGCCCTTCACTCTGGTGGTGAAGTGGGTTGCAGAGGGGGTTTTTAATGAGGATTGATGACCAGATGGGGTTAATGGCCCTCAGCTGCACCTCAGGCCATTAACTCCTCCCTATCAGTTATTAATCCCCAGAAAATACCCTCTACCTCTCTCTTTATTGCTTGATCATAAGTAGCAAGAGATAATCAACCAGCCGGGAGCCTGGTGTGAATGTTCCTGCCTCTTAATACTGTAGAGCAAAGCATTGGCATATTACCACATCAAGGCCTCAAAAGGATGCAGGAACACATGAGAAGAGATGGAAAACAAATGTCTTGTCTGGTGACTGCCTCTCCGAGTCCTTCTTTAGAAGAAACATAATATTTACTGCGTGCATACTTTGTGGAGCTGTACAAATCTCTTGGCAATCACGCTGCTATTAGACTGCTGGTGGTTCTTGACAGTCTTGGAGCCTCTAATGGGGCTGGTGTGCTCTTGTTACTGCTATTTTCAAAGCAGGGAAGTACCAAGTAGGGGTTAACCTGAGAAGTAAAAGCACTGTGGTCAGCCTGCATCCAGGAGATGCAGGGAGTCATAGAATCATTAGGGAGGGACTTCAAAACATCATCCAGTCCAATCACCCTGTCACAGCAGGATCACCCAGACCAGGTCCAGGTGGGTTTAAAATGTCTCCAGAGAAGGAGACTCCACAACCCCCCTGGGCAGCCTGTGCCAGTGCTCCGGGACCCTCCCTGGGAAGAAGTTCCTGCTGATATTGAGAGGGAACCTCCTCTGTTCCAGCTGGCACCCAGTGCCCCTTGTCCTATCCCCAGATGCCCTTGAGAAGAGCCTGGCTCCATCCTCCTGACACCCACCCCTCACAGATTTATAGACATGAATGAGGTCCCCCCTCAGTCACAGGGATGGAACCTTCGGAAAGAGCAAAGCTTAAAGGAGAATGTCCACCCTCACCTCTTAGTTTCCCCAGGTCTGTCCCAGTCTCTAGCCTGTATGATCCACAGTGTCTCTGCATGAAGAGTAAGAAGACAGCCTTTAAGTTTTAATTTTCTTGCAGAGAAAGGCTGTACAGGAACTTGGCTGAGGAAGGGAAGTGGCATGATGGAGCATCCTACAGGCAAAAATTACCTCATCTTTCTTGAGTTATCTCCACTGTGGCATCAAAACTTCTGAGAGCATGACTATTGATCAGAGATACCTAAGTAATACACTGTACCTCACAGCTACTGAGTTCACCCCCTCAGAAAGACGGCAAAGGAACTCACGAGTAAGCAGTCTGCAGATCATCTGTCTTGCCTGCACTGCCAGTGAGTAACCTACAGCCTCTTGCACTGTCACCTCACATCTGTCTCACAGAAACAGCAAAAAAGGATTCACTTTTCCATTTCATTCTTTCCCTTTCCAGTATAACCAGACCACCCATGTCACAAGGCTCAGAGAGCACTGATATTTTTAATGGATCAATAAATTACATCCTCATGTACTTGTGAAAACTCTTAGAGGTAAAAGAAATCATCAGTTGTGAACGGTCCTGTTTGTTTCAGTGGGAGCATCAGTGGAAACTCAAGGATTCAGGGGATGGACAAGACCGCAGCCCCCACAGGCTACAGGTATTTAGGTCTGGGTTGGGTTCTGCTCCCATGCAACTAGTGCCAGGACAAGAGTGCAGGGCCTGAAGCTGCCAGGGGAGGGTTAGGTTGGATGTTAGGAAGCCCTTCCTCACGGAAAGGGTGCTCAGAGCCTGGACTGGACTGCCCAGGGCAGTGGGGGAGTCCCCGTGTCTGGAGGTGTTGAAGGACAGCCTGGCTGTGGCCCTGAGTGCCCTGGTCTGGCTGCTGGGGTGATGTTAGGTGCTGGGCTGGATGAACTCAATCATTCTGTGATACTATTATCCTCTTTAAAGGGAGTAAGATCACATCAAGCTTCAGACCAAAATGTAGATCCTTTCAGGTCACATTTACCAATGATCCATGATGATATAAATTAAACCAATTACACCTGCTATTCACATTCAAATCATAAGTTAAGTGGATGTTCTGCTGCCCTACTTAAATATAATTACCTATAAGCATACACAACACTTCTCACGCTCCTCCTTCCCACAATGTCATGTTTCTCTTAGTTACAGGCAGGACTCGCTCTGAACTTTCAGAGGAATAACCCCCCCTTTACAAAGTTAGTTCTCAACAATCAATGCAAGTTCTCCCCGGAGCTGGGTGCTGTCGAATTTATCTGAAGAATCCAGACAAAGCCTGTGAAAAGAGGTCATGTATTTCATTTCAGAACAGCTTGTTTAGGTCCTTCCTCCACCTCAGCTGTAACAACATTCGCATCAACCTCAGCAGGCTTTGGATCCAGCTCCGAGTTGGAATGGAAGTTGATGATAACAGTAGGAGTGCACTGAGTGATGCCAACGGGCTTTGAATTGGGCCATTATTATAAAAGCTGCTTACAGAGAATGAATAAGTAACCCACACTGTGCCATGCACACTACCTCTGCTCACCGGGGTTACTGACTCACTGCTTTTACCACTTGCAAAGCCCCTTGATGTCTTGGTGAGCGTTTGTACTGCTTTTGGCTGAGCTAGAGTTACTTTTCTTCCCAGTAGCTGGCATAGGGCTGTCAGCTGGAGCTGTGCTGGGAATCGTGTCAGTAGCACAGGGGTGTTTGAGCTACTGCTGACCAGGGCTTGCATAGAGTCAGTATCTCCTCTGCTCCCTACCCCACCAGCATGTGAGCTGGTGGTGCACAAGTAGTTGGGAGGGGACACAGCCAGGACAGCTGACCCCAACTGTGAGGCTGTCCCAGACTGTATGATTCCACACTGACTATATAAAACTGGAGGAAGAAGGAAGGGGAACATTTGGAGTGATGGCATTTGTCTTCCTAAGTCATCCTTCCATGTGATGGAACTTGGCTGTCCTGGAGATGGCTGAACCTGCCTATGACAGGAGGCAGCAAATGAATTCCTTGATTCACTTGCCTTGAGCTTGCAGCCTTTGCTTTTCCTGTTAAAGTGTCGATCTCAGCCCATGACTTCTCCCACTTTAACTCTTCTGATCCTCTCCCCCCATCCCACCGGAGGAGAGAGAGACCGAACAAGCAGGTGTGCAGGGCAGACTGCTGGCTGCTCTTAAACCACAGCAACCTTTCCTACACCAAAGGTGAAGATCTTTTTGAAACTTGAAAATCTGAACGATTTTTTTCATGGGATTTATTTAAATAAATAAAAAAGACACTGGGACCTCTGTCTTCCTCCTACACCGGCTTCTTCTAAGCTGACAACCAAGCCAATCCTGATGAAACATCTTTACATCAACCGCTCATGTTTTACAGAAGGGGCTTTTTTTTCCCCTAATTAATTGAATCATATACATCACAGTCACATTTACTAAATTTTGTTAATTATTAGGTACATTCCCACACAGAGGGTTTTAAAGATTTGTTTAATGTCATAGCTATATATAGCAGACAATTAAATCATTATAGTCATTAAAGTTACTCATTGAATTCTTTTGCTTGGCAGTAGGGAGATGGAAGGATGATTTCAAGGGTTTCAGTTCACTCTAAAACTAACAGTACAGGTTGTAAGCAGCCACAAGTGTTTGGTTTGAAGGATCACTTGTCAAATGTGCTGGACTTACGACGTCAGGTTTTGAACCCTTCTGTTCCTATAAAGGATTTACAGGATATAAGAGGCTCCTAGCCAGCTATTATGTTCGATTCTTAGAACGGGGATTAAATTAAGCAGTCACATCCAGCTTTGCACCACAGTTTTTGTAAAATAGCTACTTCAGCTCTACTGATCATCAGAATGGGCTGCTGCTTCTGCAGAGAGTGGTGACTAAAAGGCCTCGGGTTATGTTACTGAATAGCGGATCACAATGGTCTCTCCTGTCCTTAGAGGATATAAATACATTATCAAAAGTGCTTCTGAATAACAACTGTAACAGAAACAAGTTTGTTCTCACGTCATACACACTGTTCACGTGGACAGGCATTAATCTGGTACTAGATGGTGATGGGAAACGATGGCAGATGGGCTTCCAGACACCTCTCAAGGGGACCACTATCATCCACCGTTTACAGACCAGGCAACCTAGGAATTCAAGTTAGCAGCTGGGAGAGAACAAGTTGCAGAAGATAAGTAATTAAAGGGAAAAAAAAGACATGGGGGCAGTACAGCCCAACAAAGATCTCCATGAAGACCTTGAGATACTACCTGTACACTTGGGAATGGTACCTAACTGCCAGTTTCAGATGCTGGAAAGGAAAACTGCTGCAAGAATCACAAGATCATTAGGGATCAGAAGGGACCTCAAAAGATTATCCAGTCCAATCCCCCTGCCACAGCAGGATCACCCAGACCAAGTCACACAGGAACACATCCACGTGGGTCTGCAATGTCTTAAGAAAAGGAGACTCCACAACCCCTCTGGGCAGCCTGGTCCAGTGCTCTGGTATCCTCCCCGGGAAGGAGTTCCTGCTGATATTGATAGGGAACCTCCTCTGTTCCAGCTGGCATCCAGTGCCCCTTGTCCTATCACCAGATGACCTTGAGAAGAGCCTGGCTCCATCCTCCTGACACCCACCCCTCACATCTTTCTAGACAGGAATGAGGTCCCCCCTCAGCCTCTTCTTCTCCAAGCTCAAGAGACCCAGCTCCCTCAGCCTTTCCTCATCAGGGAGCTGCTCTCCTTCCTTCATCATCTTTGTTGCTCTATGCTGGACACCCTCCAGCAGCTCTGTGTCCTTCTGGAACTGAGGGGCCCAGAACTGGACACAGTACTCCAGATGCAGTCTCACCAGTGCAGGGTAGAGGAGGAGAAGAACCTGTCTCGGTCTGCTGAAAGAAAACCTGACCTTGGCCAGAGAGGCACCACTCTACGCTCCAACTAGACCCCTAATTTGGCCAAATCAATCTTATGGCTTGGGCACGTGCCACCCCACAGACTCGTGGAGGTCAATTAGACGCAGCCTTTCTCCTTACAAGTACAACCCGTAGATAATTCAGATCCTCTTGTAAATTACAGATACTCACAAGCAGTTGGGACGAATCCAGCCTTAATAGACACTTAGTTAATGAGTTGCTTATTCATAGAAGAGATTAAGACATATTCATCGCTAATTTGCTGAAACACAAACCTTATCTCGGGTACCGTCTCCCCCTCTTCTATCATTCTCCAGTCTGACAGTGACAAAACAGAGCCAAACAGCGCAGGGCTATAAACAAGATGTATTCCCAGCCACAGAACTTACATGCATCTTTTAACACCGACAAATCCGGATCTAGATTCCACTCTTTAGAACCCAGCTTGCCTTTTGCACATAAATTTGCTTCGCCTTACTCACGGGGAGAAAGGAAGAAATCTAATCAGATTCTACTGAGTGGTTTTGCCCCCCCTACACACAAACACACACACACACACACACACACACCCCGCTATAATTTAGTGGTGAAACTGGCAGGCTGCCTAACCACGTCAAGTCAAAAAAAACACCCCACGAGGGGCTCCATCTGAAATGCTGTAACTATAAAATAACAAGGAAGCTTTTAGCCGCATTCACGTAGCGGAGCCTGTGAAAATGTTTACTTGTGATGCGGTTAGCATATGAAAAGCTGAATCTAAGGGGAAAATACATTATAAAAGTTGTGAAATTGTCTGGCTCGATGTATAAATATTTGATGTAAATAAAAGCGGGGCTTGGAGATGCATACAATATAGGGATCTATATTTTTACAAACTAAAGGCATAGCAACGGACTTTTTCCCCTCCCTCCCCTACCTCCCTGGAATACTCTCGCCCTCTGCTATCTCACAACTGCCTTGATTTGTTTATATTAGCTCGTACCCTAATGAAGAAGGCGCCGGGGGTTCTGTCTGGCCGAGCCGCTGACAGGGCACCATCAGCTCTGGTGGAAGCCATCACCGAGAGGGAGTTTTCAGCTCAGTGACTCCGATCACAGGCTACGGGGAAAGAAAATTGATGCCAAGAGCAGGAAGAAGGAAAGGTGACTTCTGCTCGTGCTTCTGACTGGAGAAGTTTGGGGGAAATGAGGGTGACCTATAGGGATGCTGCTTGAACTACTTTGAGCTCATTTCCTCGATCACTTACTTTATGCTGCCTTCTCACATTAATCGTGTCACGGGGACATAAAAGTCGCTTTATGTTCTTGAAGCCTGGGATGCAGCTCCTGAATTACACACCAGAGAGGTCTGAACGTAAATTAAATGATAAGGGGGTCTAAACACAAATGAAAGAGTAGACATTCCTTTTTGGTTCTGATGCAATTTAATCAGAGCTTATTTTTATTATCATAGAATCCTCAGGGATCGGAAGGGGCCTCGAAAGATCATCCAGTCCAATCCCTCTGCCACTGCAGGATCACCCAGACCAAGTCACACAGGAACACGTCCAGGTGGGTCTGGAACGTCTCCAGAGAAAGAGACTCTACAATCCCCCTGGGCAGCCTGGTCCAGTGCTCTGGGACCCTCAATGGGAAGAAATTCCTGCTGATACTGATAGGGAACCTCCTCTGTTCCAGGTGGCACCCATAGCCCCTTGTCCTATCACCTGATGACCTTGAGAAGAGCCTGGCTCCATCCTCCTGACACCCACCCCTCACATCTTTATAGACTTATAGCCTCCTCTTCTCCAGCTCAAGAGACCCAGGTCCCTCAGCCTTTCCTCATCAGGGAGGTGTTGGTGGTTGTTTATCATTCGCGAACAAAATGTAATGTCCTAACAGATGAACAACAAACAAACAATACCAAGGTGCAGACAGACAGCTGGTAGCCCAGCCACTACTTCTGCAGGCCCTTCGTGGAAGAACCAGCCCTTTCTACCCAATTTCAAAGCAATTTCCAACGTTGTGGCAGAGGGTGAGTGTTTGAGTCAAGACTCAAAGCAAAGACCAGCAGTTCTACTGCTCTGATGGCTCCAATTCAGAAGGTTAATGAACACAGTTCTGCTCTTTACAAAGACTCTATAGAACGATGCTTTTGTTTTCTTTGGAAGGCAACCGAAGAACAAAGTAGTCTATATTTGGGTATCGAGGAATGTGATGAATTATTGAGCCTCACATCATTCTCGGGGCATTAGAAAATCTTTTATTGACTGTTGTTAAAAAAAGAAAACTCTCTGTGAACGATACAGCTCTCTGATAAACTCGTGGATTTAAAAAAGATTCATTCTAACCCAGGTTTAACAACGGAGAAATAACTTATACTAAGTAAAACCGAAGGTGATAAACACAGCAAAGTCTATACAGTGATAAAGAGTGAAGCCTATGGATTTCTGTCAGCAAGTTAATCACGTCAGAGGCGTTAGAGTCACACTGAAATCTATTTCCCTGGATGGCAGCCTAGGCAGGTTTACAAACTGCAGAGCTCTGGATCGCTCTGCCATTGTAACTGCCTGTGAGGGATTTGGGAGGCAGGGAGAGGGCTGGTGGGTTGATGCTGATTCACACAGAACTGGCCGATTCAAGCACTTCTAGAATCCTAACCCTGGACCATCAGCTTGACATCCTCTCCTCAAGCCCACGTTGGAGAATTCTGCATCGGCTTCCCAATGGTTTTTACAGGCATCTATGTGTTACTAACAAACTCCTATGGGTTGAAATCAGGTAATGTCCTGCCACGTCTGGCTCAGAGAATCTCTCTTAAGCAGAACGTAAAGCATGATTTCCAGCTGGGATACAGAATGCGTGCCCAGAGAAAGACCCAGCAAACAGCAGCCTTCAAAATCTCTTGAAGATTCCTAAAACAATCATTCCAAAAGACACGCCGGACACAGGAGAGATGCTCACGGGGTGAGTTTTAACACCTGAAGAAGCAGGGTGTTAGCACCAGCGCTTTCACCCACTACACACAGCCTGACTGCAGGGAGGAAGGGGAACAACTACCCACCGAAACAATCCAAATCCTAAGCACAGATCTGCATCAGTCAAACCAAAGATTGTTTTGTTATTAATCAGAATAAAGAGAATCAAAAAGGAAGTCATTTCTTCCTTTTAACCATCAAATGCATTGAAGCAGCAGTAATTTATTTTTATGTCATTATTTCTTTTGATACTATGCAAAATACCATTTCTTACTGCTGCTTTTCTAAAAACATAACCATTAGGATAGTTGTTACATATTTAATTTCATGCTCCACTCAGCATAAAGCAGTTGAGAGACTGCCAGCCAGAGCAAATTAAGTAACCGGTTAGATAATTTCCTGCTTAATTGAAAGCAGGTACTTTTTAAAAGTAATAATTGATTTTTGTTTCTAATGAGAGTGTAGCTATTTCTTCCTTTTTCTATTCCTGTTATTAAACAGGATTGCACTAAACCTTTGGACTCTCTTAATGACAGGCACAGGAGGAAAAGTACTGGAGAACACTGTTTGTTTGTTATTCCCATTGCAGTGAAAACCAAAACCCCAGCAGAAAGGCATGGGAGGATCGGCCCTCCAAGATCCCTCCTTCAAGATCTAATCCAGGTCACAAGTTCTTACCTTCATGCTCTTCAAGGACAAGAAATGAGCCAGCAGCTTAGCTCAAAGCGAAGAAGCATCAATCATCCTAGCAAACAATCTCTGACCTCAGCACACAAGTGTTGTGGAATTACTACTTCCCTTTTGGTCACTGCACAAGAAAGCTGTGGTGCCTAAAGATATCAGATAAAGAAATCTTTGACTGACACTGTTACATGATTTGGTAAAAAAAAACCCAAACCCCACAAAAATAGGATTTAATTCACCTTGACGCTTGAAAAAATACCTGTCAGGAGCATTTAATTCGCTTGAAAATCATATTTTGGAAGCAAAGAGTAATTGTCCTATTAGAATGTTTGAACAAAATCCTGCCTTTGCTGATTGAAAGAACAAAAATAATGATGACTGTGTCCATTTTCTTTTTGCCTTTGAAAATTAACAAAAGGGAAAGCACATTCTACGCCTAGCAAGCGTTCCTGCACGCTTTGTGTTACAACCCCGTGTTTTGACAAGTTAAGATAAGAAATAGTCAATCCCAGGGTGACTCATTGCAGGCTCTATCCTCGGAAGTGTTGAGCATCTCACCGCTTCCCTTCCACAGGCACATCCATGGAAGTGGCAGTTCCCTGGAGCGAGAGATGCAAACCATCGCAGAGCCCAAGCCCCGTTGTACAGCTGTACACAAACCAGAGGCTGGAGCATCACGTAGCCCTGTGCGTGTCTGCAGTCCCCACAAACACACCGAGACGATGCTCCCAACGAACCTCAGGCTGGTGGGTATTTCCCGTATTGCTGTTACCAATTAGGATGCTGAGACAATGGAGATCTGCACCGAGCAGAGCAAGCTAGCATCCTGCAACCTGTCACTAGCTTGATCCATGCATTACTGAAAGCATTATGCGTGGGTTTAAGTATTTAAATCCAGTATTTAGGATACAAATCCTTCTCCTGAATTTACAGTCTTACATGCGGAGACTTAAAAGAAAAAACACTCTATCCTCACAGGATATAATGCAGGGGTATGCAAGGGTATCACAAGATTCAGGGTTATCTTCTTTAGTTTGTGCTAAGAAAGTACAGCCCCTGGCATGTGCTCATCATATGCCAGCTGACAAAGGGGGGTTGTTTGGTTTACCCACACTGGCAAATCCCTAAAGCAGTTAATAATCTTAACCACAACAGTTTGGGGTTTGGGTGGTTTGTTTTTACATCACAGTTGCTAACCGTAATGAACCTCAAATCAAAGGATTCGTTAGTAGAGTACTTATGGGTTTGCTGACACACACACAGTGACTCTGCTCTTGATCCCCCCCTTTTCACCTGTGAGCATCTGTGTGCAAACAGAGCTTAAACTTCCTCGTGTGTGTGTGTGTGTGCAGCTCCATCTGTAACAGTGTGGTCTTGAATGGTTGGGGAGGGGGGGTCATGAGTTCAGAACAGATCGCAGCATCTTACAATGATCTGGGCTGGAAGGAACCTGAGAGATCACCCAGTTCCAACCCCACTGCCATGGGCAGCGACACCTCCCACCAGACCAGGTTGCTTAAAGCCCCATCCAACCTGGCCTTGTATTTTATTCAAGAAGAATAAGCTTGTCCCAGCCAAGCACCTTAAGAACAGTCACTGTGTACTGCTTTTGTAATACAATGAGAGGAGCAAAACAGCTCTAAACCATCCAGTCTCTCTACTAGGCATTAGGATTTCTTTTCATGCCCCCTCTCCATTTCTGAGGCAAAATGCTGCTGTTCTACCAGCTCAAGTTTTCAGTTAAACCCAGCACACACAAGCTCTGACATGAAGTAGAGTGGCTCCTGCAACGATGTCACACAGTTCATGTCTGATGTTCCAGCCCTTTCCAGCCCAGCAACAGGATTAGGGCTGATTTACAGTTTCCCAATATTTACAGCATTTCATAGCCCTCCTTTTGTCTCCCCAGAGATCAAAGAAGAGGGCCATTAAAACTGCAAATTATTAGGCTGCCCATCACAGAGCTCAGGCCAGGGTCAGACTTAACACAAACACAAGTTGTGGGAAAGGAAGGCAAATCAGAAGAAGCAGAAGAAGATGTGGATATGTGAAAACTGGAGGCACAAGAGGGGGAACTGCTTGACTTCATGAAATCCAAACAAAGATTTTATGAATAATTAGGAATGCCCCTTACTCAGCAGGTACCCAAACACCAGATGAAGTTAAGAATTTTTATCAAGTGAATTGGTCTTGCTGGACCAGTGGGCAGAATCATAGAATCCTTAGGGATCAGAAGAGATGTCAGAAGATCATCCTGTCCAATCCCCCTGCCACAGCAGGATCACCCAGACCCAGTCGCACAGGAACACATCCAGGCAGGTCTGGAACGTCTCCAGCTAAGGAGACTCCACAACCCCCGTGGGCAGCCTGGGCCAGTGCTCCAGGACCCTCCCTGGGAAGAAGTCCCTGCTGATATTTCTATGGAACCTCCTCTGTTCCAGGTGGCACCCAGTGCCCCTTGTCCTATCACCAGATGACCTAGAGAAGAGTCTGGCTCCATCCTCCTGACACCCACCCCTCACAGATTTACAGACATGAATGAGGTCCCCCCTCAGCCTCCTCTTCTCCAAGCTCAAGAGCCCCAGCTCCCTCAGCCTTTCCTCATCAGGGAGCTGCTCTACTTCCTTCATCATCTTTGTTGCTCTATGCTGTACACCTTCCAGCAGCTCTGTGTCCTTCTGGAACTGAGGGGCCCAGAACTGAACACAGTACTCCAGATGCGGCCTCACTGGTGCTTGAGTTAGTCTGCACAAAAGCTAGAGTAAAGGTGGAGATGCCTTTTGGAACACACCATGCTTGGTCTTACCTTTTCCTCAGAGTTATAATGCCAACCGGATGACCCTCTGTATCATCTCGCCTTAACTGTCTGTTGATCTTGAATCACAGCCACCGCCTCTGCAAAGAAGACAGAGAAGAACAGTTTTCTAATTCTCTAAATAACCCAGCTTCTCCAAAACCTCCAATCACACAATTACTGAGGCTGCAAAAGCCCCCTGAGATCTTCAAGTCTAATAGCTGGAACAATAAAACTTAGGGCAGTTATAAACGTCCATGAAAATCCCCAGCCAGGTCCACAGAGAGGTTCAGACCTTACAAGCTGACTTGTGCACAGGGTCGTATTGAAGGATAAATCAATTAGAAATCAAGCACTCTGGGGTTGATCTACTAGCTCAATTGATCTTAACCCGTCTGCCCTAAGCAGCCTTGCGAACGTGTCCCCCACAAGAGAAGATGACACGGGAGAAGCCATGAAGTCTAGCCCAGTACTTGTCACATAATAAAGGAACCAGCTGCAGTTTTCAGCTCAGTATTTTCAAATCTCCACTGGAAATGGGGTTTCTAGATGAAAAAAATGTGACATGAGATGGCCAAACAGCACCAAGAAAGTCTGTACAAGCTCCTCAGTCCCTGAGGGCTTAAAGGAAAGTATCTTTAATCCCCTGAAGGGGAACAGAGATGTTTATTAATAAACACACACAAACCCAAACCTACTGAATAAAATATAGGTGTGCTGTGAGAAACTGATCTCTTCTGTGTCCTCTCACGGAGAGGAACACTGCTAATGGTGTCAGCAATTAATGAATCACAGAATCCTTAGGGATTGGAAGGGTCCTTGAAAAATCATCCAGTCCAATCCCTCTGCCACAGCAGGGTCACCCAGACCAAGTGGCACAGGAACACAGCCAGGCAGGTCTGGAACATCTGCAGAGAAGGAGACTCCACAACCCCCCTGGGCAGCCTGTTCCAGTGCTCTGGTACCCTCCCTGGGAAGAAGGTCCTGCTGATATTGATAAGGAACCTCCTCTGTTCCAGCTGGCACCCAGTGCCCCCTGTCTTATCCCCAGATGACCTTGAGAAGAGCCTGGCTCCATCCTCCTGATCCAGACCCGCCCGGCTGTGTTCCTGTGCGACTTGGTCTGCGTGATCCTGCAGTGGCAGGGGGATTGGACTGGATGATCTTTCGAGGTCCCTTCCGATCCCTAAAGATTCCATGACTACAGAGGTAACACCTGAGCAAAGTTAGAGTTCAGTACTACAGCCAGGTTTTCCGATAGTAAAGCCCATGTTCCCGTGGCTTTGCTCTCTTGCCCGTAAGAAAAACTAACAGCAAAGTGCCCGGGTACGGAGCTGCTCTGAAACACCAGCACCTTGTGCCACTGCGTCTCTCTCTCTCTCTCTTTGTAAGTCCCTTTTAATGCTATCACTGATAATTTTAGCTTATGCACCTACACACCCAGCACCAGAGAAAGTCCTTCTGCAGAAATGCCTCAGGTGATGAGCAGCAGATCAAGAACACCAGAGTGAGCTCCATGCAGATCCTGTCCAGGTCTGATTGAACTCATTAGTTCAGACTGCATCTCAGAGCACTGCGAATTCACAGCCACGCAGGGCTTTCATGTAGCACAGAATATAAATCCACTTCCTAGAGCTTGCCCAGTTATCCCCGTGCTGTGCTCCCAGGAGAGCTAGGCATTGTCCAGATGGACCTGAGAGGATGTGGGATGGAGCTGGTGCTATTAACCCCAGAATGAACTCAATCAGAGCCCTTGGTTGGCCATGGCACAAATCCAGCCTGGACCCAGGACTGCAGCTGAACTCCTTACTGTGAGCTGTGGGGCACATGCAGGCTCAATCATCACCTCCTGTTCTGCACCAGTCACAATCGTTTAGGGTCAGGGCTATACAGTGCTGGTCATCCTGGCATCCTCAGCACTCCTCATGACAGGAACACAGGGTTGGAAGGGACCTCCCAAGTTCACCTAGTGCAACCCCCCATGCAGGGACATCGTTCACTAGACCAGACTACCCAGAGCCCCATCCAGCCTGACCTTGAACGCTTCCAGGGATGGAGCCTCCACCACCTCTCCAGGCAGCCTGTTCCAAGGATCCCCCATCCTCAGATTGAAGAACCATTTCCTGATGTTCAATCTAAATCTACCCTTTTCCAGCTTCGAACCATGACCCCTCATCCTATTGTTCCATGAAAAGCATCACACATCTTGTTCAGCAAGACTTGACACTCTGGTTCTACAGAGCAAGAGAGAGCTGAGGCTCTTGGTCTGTGCTGGATGTGCCAGACTCATCCTGGCTCCTCATGAACCCATAAATGTGGCTGCAACACATTCTTTCACTCACCTCAGTTTCCATAAGGATCCCCTCTTCAGCACCACTTGGACCAGTTTGCTTCACTTCATTTATACAAAAACCATAGAATCATTAGGGATCGGAAGGGACCTGGAAAGATCATCCAGTCCAATCCCCCTGCCACAGCAGGATCACCCCGACCAAGTGGCACAGGAACACAGCCAGATGGGGCTGGAACGTCTCCAGAGAAGGAGACTCCACAACCTCCCTGGGCAGCCTGTGCCAGTGCTCCAGTATCCTCCCTGGGAAGAAGTTCCTGCTGATATTGATAGGGAACCTCCTCTGTTCCAGCTGGCACCCAGTGCCCCTTGTCCTCTCACCAGATGCCCTTGAGAAGAGCCTGGCTCCATCCTCCTGACACCCACCCCTCACAGATTTATAGACATGAATGAGGTCACCCCTCAGCCTCCTCTTCTCCAAGCTCAAGAGACCCAGCTCCCTCAGCCTTTCCTCAAAGACAAGATGTGAGAGTGCAGGAGACTGAGCCTGAGACATAAAAGCATTGTGATGTTGATGCAGATAAAATATCAACATCAGAGTAAGTCACTCCAGATAAACCAGACTGGATACGCTACAGCTACACAGAGACCATCCTTATATCAAGATGCCAGAGCACCAGCCTGGGTCTTTCCCATCCAAACATTTGGTTACGATGAGTTATAATTTGTTCTAACAATGTTAATAAATTAAAAGCACAAAGGGGCAATTACAATCACATTAAAACACTCGCTAATTTTGGAAAATTAATGTTTCACTAAGACTTCATTTTTGCGGATAAATTGAGTCAGAACTGTGCTGTTCCTGCGCTGTGCTAACTGGGATCAGCGTTCAGCTTTTTGGAAGCATATGGAAAGCTATCAATTTTTTTCTTAAGTAGGATTCTCATCACTTTGTTTAACATCACTACAAATTACACAGGCTAATATTTACAGATGGTTTCATGTAGGAACTGTGAGTCAACAAACTGCGAGGCAATAGGTAGGAACTGTTCATCCTCAAAGGCAGAGCTGGGAGCTACCTGCCAGAGGAAAGCATCATAAAAAAAGAACAACCAACCCAAGCGACCTACAAGATCGCCCTCATAACTCACAAGATCATAGAATGATTTGGAAGGGACCTTCAAAGGTCGTCTAGTCCAACCCCCTGCAGCTAGCAGGGATAGCTTCAACATCAGCAGGTTGCTCAAAGCCCCATCCAACCTGAGACCCCAAGGATGGGGGCTTCTACCACCTCTCTGGGCAACCTGTTCCAGGTTTTCACCCCCTTCACTGTGAAGAATGTCTCTCTTCTGTCTAGTCTAAAGCCATCCTCCTTTAGATTAAAACCATCACCCCTTGTCCTGTCACTGCAGGCTCTGCTAAAAAGCTTTTCCCCATCGTTTTTCTAAGCCCCCTTTACCTACCGAAGCCCGTGATAACATTATACTGCAAGTTCTTTTTGTCTCCTGGTGCTTCAATTTCCCACAACACAAGACCTCCAAAGTCTTCATTACAGCCACTAAATATAGAAACACACCCATCCGATCAATAAAAGGGATGTGTGCAAAGTCTGACATCAGCCTTCACACAGACAGGGAGCTTTTGAAATGTCACAGATTCATTTAGGAAGCCTACAGTGTTTAGGCTTCACTGGATCTATCAGCATTTCGGCTGGAAGGGGTCATCAAGTCCAACCAGTGACCAAGCACTGCCAGGTCCCGACTAATCCACATCCCCTTAGCACCGCATCTATATCTCCTTTGAATCCCTGAAGGGATGGGGGCTCCACCACTGCCCTGGGCAGCCTGTTAAACACTCAGTGTCTGATTTTCATGGGACAAAAATCATTTAGGTAGCTAAAGACAACCAGTTGTCAAAAGTCCTCAGCAGAGAGCAGTTTCATAGGCTCTTCCATCCTTCTTCCATCATCTCCAAACGGGTATTAAACAACTACAGAGAAGAGCAAGAGGATGGTCAGTCGGGATGGATTCCACATGGAAGAAATTAAAGGAACATGTTTTCCCCAGCAGAAAATAAAGAAACCAAACCAGCAAACAGGGAGAATGTGGTAGAGATCAGTGAGAACTCTAGTCGTCAGCATGACTCCTAATCATGCCCAAAAGGTGACTTTGGAAGTTATTCACTCTCTCAGAGCAGAGGGAATTAGGAGGTGCCAGTTCTAACCATCAGCTGACACACTTTTAGGGCAATCGAGATGACTCTTTTGTTCGTCTAACACCCAATGAAAGCGGGAAAATCACTTCTGCCAGATGCCAGAGACACCAAAGAATAGAGACCGGATGCACTTGTGCCAAAAGGTCCACAGGTATTTATTAAGCACAAGAGCTAGAAAGTCCTTGAACCACCCAGTGCTACAGACTTTGCAGCAGGACCGAGCCAGGGTGGGCTCCTCTACCCTTTTCTGGGCAACCCCTACACCCCACGGGTGACAGGACAGGCAGGAGAGCTGCTGAGTTTGACCCT
>VZRI01004666.1:60520-73297 GCA_013397515.1 Upupa epops
TGAGGGGGGTGGGGAGGGAGGCGAACAGCCGCATATTCCTCAAGAGCACTGTCGAAGGGAGGGGTTGGTTGAGATTTCGGAACGGGGGGGGGTCACTGCTTGTCTCTGCTTGTTCCCTTTGGCCCCCTCAAAACGCGGGGTCGGGGTGTTTGCCAGCTCCCTCGCCATTGTTCGACGGCTCGGTCCCAGCCCTCAATGCGTTCGCAGGCACTTTAGAAACAAAGTTCCTTTCCTGCAGCAGCTTTTCAGAGCGCTCCAGCCAGGGCTGCCAGCCCTGCCAAGGTTTCCCGACTCCCCGCATTCAGCCTCGCAGTTTCCCACTGCTTTTGAGCGACCCGCATTCCCACAGCGCAGAATACCTGATTGTGTTCCTAATGGGACCGGTTTCGGTTAAAAAACAGCCTCGCAAATTCGCAATGAACAGTTTACACCACAGAATCACAGGCTGGTGGGGGTTGGAAGGGACCTCTGAAGCTCAGTTATTCCAACCTCCGCTGCTAGAACAGCTCTAGATAAATTCTTCGTTACTTTCTTACTGGGGTTTTTCATGGGGGGGATTCATTCCTGACGGAGTTCACTTGGGCTCAGAATGGGAAAACCAAGATTATTCCTTAACGTAGGTTGTTTCTTACACAGATTCGCTCTTTAACATCCGTTTCAGTGGGTTCGGGACAAAGAGCCCTCAGCGCAGCTGATCTGTGACCCAGCAGGAGATGCAGGTTGTGTTTAAACATAAATTCCTCTCGCTAAAGACATTAAACTGCTGCAGAGTGCAGAGGGGAATTTGCAGTGAATTTGCACCCCCCTCTCGCCCCCATCCAGCAGTCAGAAACTCCTGCTCCTCTGCATTTTATCTCATCTCCATCGCACAGCACCTCTAGCTGTGGACCTTAGTGCCTGCATGCATGGGCATCCTGGAGGCATTCATCCTCCAGGCTGAAGAGGAAGAGGAGATGTGGCGTTAATTCCTCTGTCTGTAGCATTTGAGAGCAGTTTCAATGAATTGCTGGGTTTAATGTTTTACTTCTCTTGGTTTGAGCTGCCTGCGGCCAGGTGGGAGACCTGCAATGGTTTTCACTCTGCTTCTCCTCTAATAAGTTGGTTTGGTGTGTAAGTTCTCAGGGAACGCGAGGAGGCTGTTTCCAAACCTTTAGGTAATACTTACAACCACTTGCAATCACACGGGAGCCTTCAAAGGCAGCAGGAACTGTTGCTGAAGTGTCACCTGTCAGCTTGCAGACCCTTTATCTGAACCTTATTCCACCAGAGCCCCAGCCAGGAGCAAGAGCAGCGGTGTGAGAGAAGGAACGTGGGGAGCAGCAGCACCTTGACATAGGGCTTGGGTGGGTGAAGCACCCTGGAGAGATGGGATGTGGACTGAGGGGCTTGGGAGGAGAGAGGATGAGGAGAGGATGCTTGCATCCCACCAGCAGCTCAGCCCTAACACTGAGAATGGATTTGTGAGTCAATTCACGCAGTGCAGAGTTGGTCTGTGGGTGAGGTAGAAGCAGACCCCGTGGTCAGCGTGGCATTGGCACTGAGGGCATCACTCACAAGAGGTACAGCTAAGCATCAGAACTGGCATGGAGGGCAGGCTCTCCTTGCAAACACTGACTAGTCTGAGGTCCAGCAGAACGCACACGTGTTGGAGGATCATTCATCTTTGCCTAGTTTTGCTGGCCACTTTGAAATCGGAGGGTGGCAAGTCAGCTGGGATTTGAGTGTGAGCCTCAAGTCTCTTCTGATGTTAATGGTTAAATCTAAACGATCTGCAAGCTTTTACATCTTACTGGGATTTTAGCACTTTATGCTGTTGGTGGGTGTTTAAGGGAAGTGAATCTGAGCACTGACAGGCAACCATCTCCATCAGGTAACTGTGGTAGAAGCAATAAATTCCTGTGGGGTGGGGGAAGGGAGAAAACGTCCTGAGAAACTGGCTCCTCCGCTCCCATTGATCATCACCTGCGCTGGACTTCATACAGCAGTTTAATCCTATTCTCTCCCTCAAAGGTTTCAAGCCTCTGCAAGATCCTGACTGCTAGGGAACAAAGGCTGGTATGTGGTTCCCTCAAAGGTCAGTCATTAACCTGCCCCAACAGCAGTTTTAGGAAGATCAAGGCACTGGAGAAAAACTAAGAAAAAAGCACTTTCACTCGGGAATGAATTGTTCCCAATGCCCTCATACATTGAGTTTGATTCCCTTTCAGCTCCGCACTTTTTAGTTCCCGCACGTATTTATTTCTCATCAGGCATAATGGCAAGATTTGCTCTCCCAGAGATTTGACCTTAAGTTTATTCTAGCCACAACACTATAGCCCATTGCATCAATTATGAATGTGCTCGTGTGTATAGAGGGACTGGTAAGGCAGCTCAGTAATGCTACCTTGTGCTGGAGACTTAGCCTTATAAATAAATTAGGGGTGGATCTTTATGAAATAGCAGATAGAAATAGAAGATGAGAGAAAGATAAAAGGGGGAAAGATGGAAAGAAGGGAGGAGAGAGATTGAGAGAGAGAAAAGGAACTAAAAAGAGAGAAAGGAGAAGAGAAGAGGAGAAAAGAGAAGAGAAGAGAAGAGAAGAGAAGAGAAGAGAAGAGAAGAGAAGAGAAGAGAAGAGAAAAAAGAGAAGAAAAGAGAAGAGAAGAGAAGAGAAGAGAAGAGAAGAGAAGAGAAGAGAAGAGAAGAGAAGAGAAGAGAAGAGAAGAGAAGAGAAGAGAAGAGAAGAGGAAAGAGAGGAAAGAGAGGAAAGAGAGGAAAGAGAGGAAAGAGAGGAAAGAGAGGAAGGAATAAAGGAAGAGAGTAAAAAAGGAAAGAAAGAAAAAGAGAAAGGAAGGACAGAATAGAGAGATAAAAAGATAAAAGAAAAGGGATAAGAAAATAGAGGAAAGGAAGGAAAAGGAAGAAAGAAAGAGAGAAGAATGAGAAAAAGATAGAAAAGGAAAAGAAAGTAAAGAGAAGAAAAGGAAAAGAAAGGAGAGAGGAAAAAGAAGGAAGGCAGGAAAGAAAGAACAATGGGAGAAAAAGAAAAAGGGAAAAGAGGAAGAAAAACTAAAGGGAGAAGGAAAATGAGAAAAAGAAATCCAACACCCAGAAACCTTGTATTTTCTAAAGATAAAGGTACAGAGGCTAATTTCAGAAGTGGTTTCTCAGAGATTTGTGCTCTCTGTGCCTGTGTGTCTGTACGTCAGACAATATACTGGACTTGCAGCAGCCAGACTATCAATAAGACATTTATTTCCATAAGTTATTGATGACCCTGTAGCTCACAAGTGACAGGCCAAAGCAGAACCCCGAGCAACTTCTGAAAGGTCATCAATAACAACTGAAAATAAATGTTTTATCCAGTGCCTGCCCATTGTGTGTCCTGTTTATGCAATGCCAGCTTGAGTTTCATCTAGTGTGGTTTTACTGGGCTGTGACTACCTTAGTTCCTGTCTGAAGGAGCCAGGCCTTCCAGCAACAGAAGAAGGAGGCAACACACACGCGTGCATCCCCACTTGCCTGGTGGCACGCTTCACGGAGCACCTTTGGTCAGATGCAGAGGTAAAAGCATCCGTCTCTCAGCACATCAGCATGAAACAGGACCCTGAAGAGTGAAAGCAGAGAATGCCACCTTACTGAAACATTCAACACCGTGGAGAATCCTGATGCTGCAGGTCTAAGACTTGACAGAAGAAAGAAGATACAGCAGGGGGACAGGGAGAAGAGCGCAATAAAGGAGAAGCTGAGATGCGAGGTTGTAAATAAGTCATGCCTCGTGCTAAGATAACAAATGCATGATATTCTATTAATGCATGGCTAATAATAATTCATTCCCTATTGCACGGAAGATCGAGGCATTGTGTGTGTTAAGGAGTTCCTGAAGGCAAAAGAAAAGCTCTTTTATGCCTGCAAGGAGCCTCTTACTCCCTGTGGAAAAGGACTGCACTGGACATCGACTGCAGTCCAGTGGGGACCAAAACTTAACTCAGAATAGCCATCACCACTAACTACTCTGTTTTTTAAGTCTAACCTTTCTCTTTCACGCTCCTTTTTTCCTTACTCCTTTGTATTCTCACCTTTCAGAAGATGCTTACTTTGAGAATCATTTCACAGGGGCTCGATGCAGAACAACTGTTTTGAAGAAGCTGGTCTGAAATAAGCTCCTGCCTTTGCATCCAGGTCATAGATTCCTAGACTGGTTCAGGTTGGAAGGAATCTTAAAGATCATCTAGTTCCAACCCCCCTGCCATGAGCAGGGACACCCCCTACTCGACCAGGGTGCTCAAGGCCCCAACTCCTGCTCACTTGAGGAGCAGTCCTTATACCCTCCAGCCTTTGAGAGGCAGATAAGCTCATTAACTTGTAGACAAACTTTCTCTGTAAGGATTTGTGCTGCTTTTCAAGTCGATTTATCCATTAAGGTAAATAAAGAGATTTTCTTGAGTAAAAATATATCTCAGTGCTTGAAAGTTAGTGCAGTAAAAATTACTGACGTGAATGTCATTAACACTTCAAGGTAAGCACGGGGAAACTTACTGGTACCAAAGACAACCTGAAATGGTTACTTAGCATAAGCTCTGTGATCACTCGAAATATTACAATCATAGCATCCTTAGGGATGGGAAGGGACCTAGAAAGATCATCCAGTCCAATCCCCCTGCCACAGCAGGATCACCCAGACCAAGTTGCACAGGAACAGATCCCGGTGGGTCTTCAACATCGCCAGAGAAGGAGACTCCAGACCCGCCCTGGGCAGCCTGTGCCAGTGCTCGTGTATGCACATCGTGTAGCTTTAAGAAAAACAAAGTCAAAACAGCAAGGGAATTTGCATGTTGAAGCATTTTTAACAGCGATTTCCAACGTCTTTAAAATACTTTTGCATAGTTTGCCCCCTTCACAAGAAGCGAAAACATGAAGAATTGCTCTGCAATTCCTCTAAAATGGAAAATATCATTCATTCCCATTTCTTATAAGGGAAAATTACTAAGTCACAGAATATATTTAACTGTGAAGAATTGCAGTTCATGGATCATTGTCCAATATCCCCCTTACATCCATCTTTCTTTCTTCCTGCATCTCCAGCCGTTTGCAGTCTGCGGTGTGTAGCTTGATTTAAATTCACAGTGCTACGCTGGGGTTTTCATTAGACAATCCTGCTGTCCTAATAAACACGTAAGGTCACTTTAGCATACACTCTCGCTGCAATTAAAACCCCTGAGCGTGACCCTGTCTGCCTAAAGGAGACGTTAACTGCCGTCACTTCTGCTCTCAAAACACGGAATCCTGCAAGGGCTGGTTTCTGGCAACGAAAGCTGAGGGCTCTGCTTTTCCTAAGTGACAGCTTCCTCAGGTTGGAGAGGATGAGCACAGAAAGCATCCATCCTCAGATGAATACAGACCTCATCTTTCTAGCAGAGTGCTCTTTCAAACACACGTGAATAGCTAAGAGAATTAAACCGGTGCTGTGATCCTATAAATAATCTACTATTCGACTATTTCTTCTGCAGGATGGAAGGGAAGGATGAGGAGCAGCCTTTTGCTTCTGTTACTAAGCACTCGGTAGATCCTCATGTGTTCCACGGGATCCTCACATGGCAACGGGAACACGGGAGCAGGTTAATAAATAAATAGATAATGAGGCTACACGCGATTCCGCATCCATTGGAAGCGCCTGGCGTGGTCCATAAAGCTGTGGCCAGAGGATTTAAAGCTTTCCCTTCGCACACACAGCCAGCAGACCTGCACTTCTAGGTCTTCATAACTGCCAGCGATGACACCGGTGTGACTTGAACCAAAGCAGCAAGCAGTGCTCTCTGTTCTAAATTCTGTTCTGTTCCAAAGGGCAGCCTGGCTGGCAGGATTGTAAATGAGTGTTGGTCAGGTGGGCGATAGACTGACCCATAGAAGGATTTGGAGCAACTGGTATCCATCACCCCTCCTCTTTTCTATGAGATTCCCTGTGAAAAGGGAGTCTCCACCTGCTTGGCAGCCACCCTTAGCGTACTGGGACACGGGGATAAGGTCTGCCCTAAGCCTTCTCTTCTCAAGGCTGAACAAACCCTGCTCTCACAGCCTTTCTTCATATGACAGGGCTTCTAGTCATTGGATCATCCGCATGGTTCTCCTCTGGACCCTCTCCAGACTCTCTGCATCATTTTTGGACCAAAACAGCTCACAGGACTCAAGGTGTGGTCTGACCAGCACTGAGTAGAGCAGGGTAGTGACTTTTACATCAGTGTAGAGCAACTGAAGGTCTCTCCATCAGCATGGGCTGCCCTTCTGCTGTGGGAAAGTCTGTCTTCACCCCCAGGAAGAGAGAGGTGATGTCTTAATTGTTAAATGCAAAGTACTGCTGCTGCCTCTGCAGGACTTTTTCATGGCATGAAAAACTCAGAGAGTGGTTGGGCACTGGACCAGGCTGCCCAGGGAGGCGGTGGAGTCATCGTCCCTGGAGGGGTTTAAAAGGTGAGCAGCTAAAGCACTTGAGGTCTAGGGGTTGGGGAGATGTTGGGATGAGAACTGGGCTTGATGATCCTGGAGCTCCTTTCCAGCCATGAGGATTCTCTGAACCTTGCTGATGAAGCTCTTCAGTCATACCATCAGGTTTTGGGCAGATTGGCTGCGGGTTTCTGTCTACGAGCAAAAGGCATGCCATTGCACATAAATCTGCTCTAAACCAGCACAAAATAAAATTAAAGATAAAGTTAAGGCTCCAGATTCAATCAGTAACCGTGTAACTCAGTCTAATGTAGTGCTCCTCAGGAAGCGCCTCCAAACACTCCGGAATTCTTTTCCCCTTCCCCACAATAAGCATCTCGATTGCATCTGTTGGGACCAACACTGCAGAAGGTTGTCAGCATGAGTTGTCTCCCTCACCACGAGCTTGCCGGAGCCAACAGAGAACCCTGACATTACCCAACAACCCAGTGTTTCTGGTCACCTGAACAACGTGCATTTCAGCGATGACATTAGCCTTGAGCCGACATACAGCCACCAGCGAAATGCCAGGGCATCCCTCAGTGACACCATAGCGCTGGCTGCTGCTGCTGCTGCTGCAGCCTCGTGGAGGGAGGAGGTGGGTTTGAACAAATTCCCATGCTGGAGGCAGCACAGCAAGACAAGCTCTTGTAGATACTAATCCCCCGGAGTCTGTTGTTATGGTTCTCTTGGGGTAAAATAAGGAGAGCAACTCAGATGGTCAGAGGGCTGGAGCACCTCTCCTCTGAGGACAGGCTGAGCGAGTCAGGGTTGTTCAGCCTGGAGAAGCAGGTGACCTTTGAGCAGCTTTCCAATCTCTGAAGGGGGCTGGGGGAGGAATTTTTAGTGAGAGGACAAGGAGAAAGTGTTCCAGCCTTGAAGAGGGGAGACTGAGGTTGGACATGAGGAAACAATTCTTTGCTGTGAGGGTACTGAGATGCTGGAACAGGTTGTCCAAGGTTGCTGTGGCTGCCCCATCCCTGGCAGTGCTGAAGGCCAGGTTGGCTGGGGCCCTGAGTAACCTGACCTAGAGAAGGTGTCCGTGCCTCTGCAGGGGGGTTGGGACTGGATGATCTTTAAGGTCCCTTCCAACCCCAGCCAGTCCATGAGTCTGTGATTTCTTGATGCATTTATCACCATGTTTGTGTCAAAAAGAGCTCAGGTAAACGTCAAGCCGTGGAGAAACAGGTTGTTAATGTGATCCTTATCCCTTCAAACTGTTACCATGCGATTTCTTGTAGCACACAGAGCTGAAGGATCACACTAAGAGGTGGGTAGGAGTACGCTCCTTCCCCAGGAGGATGCTCTAAACTGGACAACGGTGTAAACCAAACAATAATTGCATTGCCCGTGAAGAGCTGTTGTTAGCAATTAACAAATAGTTTTTTGTTATATTAATCTGCACTCACAGGGGGTAAATGGGGAGGGAATGAGAGGTTTTCTGGTTAAACAGGATCTCAATCAAGAGAATGAGAAAAAGCTGGACATGAAGTGAATCAGAATTACATGAGGAGAGTAATGAGCATCACGTGTAAAATTTGGGGAAACAGTTTGCTTTAGGAAGAGTCCTGATGAAGAATTGTCCCTGGTGAGGAGTGGTACCAGAAGACCAACAGACTGTTGTACAGAGTGAGGTGACTTCTCTGAGCTCCCCAGATGCCTGGTGGGTCTTCCCTGGCACTTGCTGAGGACCTATAGGCTGTCACTGCAAAGGAGCACACAGTGTCACCTCCAGCCTGGTGTCCAAGGAGATGAAGGCACGTAGGAATAATAGTTCAGAGAAAGATTTACAGTCTTGCCTCCATCTCACTCCCCCACCCAATTTTTCATTTAATATCACCATCCCCTGTTGCCAAGAGGAGTTTATCTATGGTGTTTGATAAGGGAGCACTAAACACATTATAGTGCTATTTTAAATGACATCACAACTAACTAGATATTTTAATTGAAGGTAAATAACCAACATTATTGCCTTTTGAATGATAGCAATAGCGGAGAGTAATGGCACCACTGAGGAATCAATTGCTATTTCCCTCATAAACCATAAACCATTCAGAGATTTATAATGCTTTTTTAATGATCTGCCCTTCTAGGTGTTGAGCAGCTCCTCTGAGATCCGGAGTCTTCTGGCTGCCTGCTGAAGTCAACAGCACTGGGGCACAGAGAAGTCTCAGTATCACTAGGATGAAACTCATCATCACACCAGTTACCAGCCTCCAGCAAAGGGTTGGGATTTCACCGCACAGCTCCGGAACGGTGTGCCCTGAGCACCAAAACAGAGACACTTGACTCAACCGCTGTTTCATAACCTGCTCTAGAACACAACTGCACTGTGCATTTGTGTGCACTTCATGCCCTCTTAAGGTAGGTAGAGCAAGTAACCCTGTGATTGCTCACCCAGACATGTCCCCTTCGAGTGTTACCTGTCCCGAGACCATTTGACCTTCAGCCCTGGTTGGTTCATCAGCATCATGTCATGCACAAACGTCTGTGGATCCAGAGTGCTGCCAGAGGAAATGTCCTATGTTCTGTGGTTGGAAGGACTGTCCCCATTCCCTGGTGCCATGACCCAGAGCCAGCGTCAGTGTCTCAGGTTTATTTTTGCAGCTAGAGTCATTCAGATACTCAGACCCGTGCTGACGCTCCTCATTACTGTTGAATTCAAAGGGATTATCCCCAAGACAAGAGGGATGCAAGGTCAGTCACTGTATTTTCATTTTAAACTTACTTTACTTTGGTTTTGAATCAAAAGCAACTTTTAAAGATGCTCACGCTGTGCTCCGAAGTCATCAGTTCTCTTTCAGCAGGACAAACATTCAACACTATCAAGGATCTCGTGATAATATTGCAAGAGTAGGCTACAATGGAAATGAATCCCACCTTGGGATGTGGGAAGAGAGCACAGAACAACCCACCCAAGAGAGCTGAACTCCTCCAGCCAGCCAGGAAGGCACCACATGCTATAGGATGCACTGAATCGGGTTTTAAAATCCAGAGATGGTCTGATGAAAACCAGGAGCGTTGACCCCCCCTGTGCTCAGCCGTGACAAATGTTGCTGTCACTGAATCTCAGAGGCACAGAATCCTCAAGGTTGGAAAAGGCCTTCAAGATCATCAAGTCCAACCATCCGCCCTACAACCCTGAACCATTAACCATCTCCTGAAACACCATACCTACGTGTTTTTTCAACCCCTCCAGGGATGGTGCCTCCACCTCCTCCCTGGGCAGTCTGTTCCAAGCCTTCCCCACTCTTTCTAGGAAGAAGTTTTCCCATAGGATTGCCAATAGGATGAACAGTCTCCATCCCTCTTTCCTGTGCACATCTTCAGGGATGAAGAGCTTCACGGCGCCTACCTCCATCGCTAACATCCCTAGGAGGTTCCAACCCTTTTCTAGAGCAGTTTCCTTAGCATCTGGTGCACGCCCCATCTGAAGAGAAAAAGAAAGCAGGCGCCCCAGCCAGCTCCCACTGAAATCAATGACAAAACTCCCATTGACTCCAAGGAGAGCACAAGCAGCCGGGTTGTTAACAGGGAATTGGTGCCTATTGTTCAGCGGAGCATGTCGGACTAGCATGTATCAACTTCATGAGTATCAAAGGGAGTTACTAGAGGAAATCCCCTGAATATTTATGCCATAGTTGGGCGGGCTGCTTTCCCCTCTCCCACGTATCTCTCCGGTGATATGTGAGCTACGTGAAGGCAGGCTTGCAATTTCAACAGCGCTCACAGACCCCTCATGATTTCACTTTGGACCCTCTGTGGAGGAAGCAGCCCGATGGAAAAAAAAAAAAGAGGTTGAGGGCATCTTGTGGTTCCTCATGGCTTTCCAGAAATACTGAGTCATCTTTCATAGCCCATAGGGTCTCAGTGGATTTGCTATAGTGCTGCTACTGTGTGTGTGTGTACTGAAATAATCTGTCCGAATTAGCACTGGGAGAGGTAAAGGGGAACCAGTTACATACTGGGCTTTCCCAGAGATTTCCAGTGAGATCAGCTGAGTTCCCAGGAGGGATTCAGTGCAAACAGAGCAGCCCAATATTGCAGTGTATCTAGTTTCACACGGATTTTAATTAAATGGGAGCAGCAAGATTGGAGCCTGCACGCTCATCATCATTTACAAACCTTTTATTTCTTCTCAGACAGCACATCCAGTTGTGTCCGTATTACCAGGACTCTGGGAAACAATGTCTGACTGTAATGAACGCTGTAAGGCCCAGATATATTTCCACCTTGTAAGACTGCAGCGTGTGGAGTTTCACGGAACAGAAGCAATGACTGCGGCAGAACTGGGATCATCCAGCCCATAGCTAAGGGAAACACGGCTTCCCATCACATCCTCATGATGTGGCATACAACTCTAGACCTGTCAGACAAAGATTTACAGCGAGCACTCAGATTTCGTACTGAGAGGAAGCCCAGCTGCCATGGATAGCATCGGTAATGTGGGACAAAACAAGGAAAACAGGAGCATGTGTAAGCAGAGCCTGGAAACTTGTGTTTTTAAAGGGTGAGAGCGAATCAACGTGTGCTTCATTATACACTTCAGATGATCCAGTCTCACCGCTCATTCAAGTTCTGGGTTTGACAGCTTCCCACTGTACCCTTTATATATCACCCGTTGTGACTAAGCACCGAGGGGACATGCAATCATTAATCACCGTTATGGATTTCTTCCCTTCTGCTGGCGTTGACTTACAAGCTTATAGGGGCAGATCCTGCAGCCTTTACTCCTCCCCGCAGCCCTTTGCCCAAGCCATCGGGAGAGAGATCTCCCAGATAGCTCCAAGCGCTGGGTACGATCGATCGAGTTTCCTACACCGGCATCCCACTCCCATTCCGACACGCAGCGGCTCTCCATCCTCATCGGGAATTAGCAGAAAGTTTGAACACTTGTGCATTATTAAATGAAAAGGTTACAATCTGCCACCAGATGACTTGAAGCGGGGACTCGCAAGTATGCGCCTGTTCATTTTAATGCTGTCTCTCCAACGGAACAGAACTCTGGACATTTCCAGCATCATATTTAAAACATGGGACATCCGCTAATACGTGATCTGGTGCATTAATGGGGCAAATTAAGTTACAGGTATGAATTTTACATAAAACGGATTAATATTAGATGTCATGGAGGAATTTTAAATACCCCGTCTCCATGCATTTTTAATAGTTGTGTGCTCTAATTTAATGTGCCCAGGCACTGCTTCGCTCGAGAGTCCCGAAACCCTCCTCCTTCCCTCTCTTACCCCCCCCCCCAAAGTTTTCCTTAGGATTTCCCTGCCTTTAAACCAGCCTCCCCAAATTCCCCAGTAAAGGTGTAAAGTAGGACAGAGGATAAAACAGCGTTTCACGACCCCGGGGGTGTGGGTCCATCCCCCGTCCCCCTGGAGCAGGCGGCAGGGAGCACGGGGCTGCTTTCGCCCCCGCGTTGCTGCGCTCCGGGTCCCGCCTGCATTCCCGCAGTCCTTCCTCGCCGGGGCCGCCTTCCTCCTCCTCCTCCTCCCCGCGGGGGTCAGCGCCAGCCNCCCGCCGCGCCCCGCGCTATAAATGGAGCGGCGCGGGCAGCGGCGGCGACAGAGGTGGCCGCGGTTGTAGCAGAGCAGCCGGCAGAGGAAGACGCTTCGGCTTGTTGTCGCCTTTATTTTCGTGTTGCCGGCGCTGCTGTGGTCGCGCACCCCTCGTTGTGTCCCCGCTGCTGGGGGCTGGACCGCCGGTAACGCGAGCGGAGCTGCGGCCGTGCCCCGTCGCGGTGCGGGCGGTGCGTGCGCGGCTGGTCGAGGTCGCAGGAGGCGGCGGTGGAGAGGAGAAGGGAGGTCTCAGCCCTCCCTCGCTTCCTTGCAGCACCATGAAAGCCGTGAGCCCTGTCCGGCATCCCAGCCGTAAGGCACAGCCCGGTGGGGCGGGCGGCGGCGGGGGAGGACACCCGGCCCTGCGGTGCCTGGCCGAGCACAGCGGCTGCAAGGGGGGGCCGCCGTCGGGTGAGGAGCCGGCGACGCTGTGCCTGCAGTGCGATATGAATGACTGTTACAGCCGGCTCAGGAAGCTGGTGCCCACCATCCCGCCCAACAAGAGGGTCAGCAAAGTGGAGATCCTGCAGCACGTCATCGACTACATCCTCGACCTGCAGCTCGCTCTGGAGACGCACCCGGCGCTGCTCCGGCAGCAGCAGCAGCCGCCCCCCGCTCTGCACCCGGGCAGCTGCCCCCCGGGCACTCCCAGGACCCCGCTGACAGCTCTCAACACCGACCCGGTAAGAGGTGTGTGCTCGCAAACCGAGGTGCGGGGTGTAGGGGTCGGGTTTTGCGGGGCTGGGGGGGG
>VZRI01004666.1:73342-97319 GCA_013397515.1 Upupa epops
GGTGAGCCGGGGGTGCCCGCACCCCCTCGGTGCTGGCAGGCATCGCCACGGTGTTTACCGTGTAATTAACCGCCTCTCGAGGGAGTAGCTGCAATCAGCGTGTTTGCACACACGGGAGCAGGCGCGCTGCTCCAGCGCTTCCCAGCAGTGCGCGGGGAGCGGAGCGACTAGGAGCGGGGTTGGGGGCTGCGCGTATTTTACGCGTTCGGAGGGTTGAGGTGGGGGGGGAGGTGGGAACCGGCGGAGCCGTCTCCCTTCCGCGGGATTCCCCCCGTGGAACCGGGACGTGGGGAGCGGCGTGTACCCCTTCATACCCCTCACACCTTCCCCCTGCGGGTCCCCTCGGTAACACCCCCTGCTTCCCCGGGGCTCTTGTCGCTGCTCCGCGGCTACCGAGAACGCTGTCGCCGTCCTTGCCGCTCCATGCCCCCCAGTGTTGGGGTTCAGCCGAGGGCTCCCAGTACTGCTTCCCGGCCGACCTGTGCTGGCTGTGTGTGAAATGGGGGTGGCGGGTGGGGTTGTTGTGTGTATTTGTGGGGAGTGGGGAGAATTCTCCGTGTCCTTTCCCCCCACCTCTTAAGTCGCCGTGTTCCCTTGCTGCGCAGGCTGGCTCTGTTAACAAGCCCGGGGACAGCATCCTCTGCCGCTGACCGCCGCTCCCCAGGTGAGTGCCGGGCGGGCATGGGCTGGGGGGCGGAATATTTTTGGGGTGGGGGAGCACAGCCCTCGAGGGGGAAATCTCAGCACTCCCGGGAACCCTTGAGCCCGGCGAGAAGCCCTTGCAGAAGGCTTTGGGGTTTAATTTTTAATTACTGGGTAGTTATTTTATTTTCTTTAATTACCGGGTGTTGCNTGGAGCCGGAGCCGTTCACACACCCCCTCTATTCATTCCTCTCCCACAGGTGTGCGGAGGCACCGCGGGGGGTGGGCGGGAGGCGGGTTGAGGAGGGAGAGGAGAGAGGGGGGGGTTGTCGGGGAGGGGGGGACACCCGGTGCAGCCGCAGCACCGGAGGATGGAGCCGTCCAACAACCCCCCGAGCAGTTCCCATGCTCCGTGCCGGCAGAGCCAGAGCCCTTGGCACCGCTTTGCACGACCGTAGTGTTACCCACCACCTCCTTCCCTCCGTCCGCAGTGCCCCCCCTCCCACTCTCTTCTCTTCGCATCCCACCAGATGTGAGCGGTGTGCGGTTGTCGGAGCGGAGAACGAGAAAAGTTGCGACTCTACCCCGGGATAGAGGACCGAGCCTAAAGCAGACTTTTAGAAGCGTTTTATAACTCCTTTAAGGGACCGAGCAGCTGAATCTTGGAAGCTTTACTAATCTACCAGAGCATTTGTAGATAAAATATTTGACATCTATTGTTTAAAATAGATGGATTTTATTTGGGGCCCAGGGAACTTTCTTCTCCCTGCAGGAATGTTACATATTGTATAGATAAAAGAAAATTGAGTGACATTTCATACTGTGTATATATAGAGATGTTCTATAAGTGTGAGAGAAGTATATGCTTTAATAGACTACTGTAATTATAAACTATTTTTAATTAAATATTTTTTGTAAATATTATAAAGGTGTGTTATGGTTTTTTTCTTTTTAAAAAGAAATAATCTGTGGGGAATAATCTCTCTTAAGCGGAAAAACCACAGCTCTCAAGTACGGAGCTGCTAATATGGAAATAATCTTGAATGTTTAGGACTTCTTTTCTTTCTGTCCCCGAATGTCCTTTAGACTGGGAAGTTAGAGCTGTAGCTAGTGGTCCTGCATGATTGCATGAGATGTCTAACTGCAAATAAACTTGTTTGGAGTCCATACAAACGTGTTTTCCTCGATCTAGGCTTAAAAAAAGAAAGTGTTTGTGAGTGTATTTAGAACATTTTGAGGCTACACTTCTCTTTTCTTTTGTCGTTTAGGAACCAGGGGGGTTTTTAGCGCGTTAAGACGGGAGTGTTTTTTACTGAGGATAAGAAATTCTAGCTAGTTTTTTGCATTATGGGGGCGATGCTTTAGATCTTGAAACCCAGCTTTGTTTTGAATTTTCTGTTGCATCAGCTCAAGACGTTTTGTTCTGCAACTTTTTTGATTTAGCACCAAAAAGGTTTTGTTGCAAATTTGTGTTCTGACAGCTGATTCATTGCTGGAAAAAGTGGAAAACCTGTTCTCTGCTTGCAACCAAAGGGCAAACCATGAACAAAACCAGTTGCCGTTTCCTTCGTCCAAAGAGCATTAGCGATACCGAACTGCGGGAAGGCACAGGGGCAAAGTCATGATGATCAGTGGTGTGAATTCGTCTGAAAATGTACTTAACGTAGACCAAAAAAAACCCGGGTGACTGCGTCAAGATTATTTTTCTAGTACGAACTGACTGAACATTTCACTGCAGCTGTGTTACAGTTAAAATCCTGTTTAATCTCTGTGATGTGTAACTACTACGTGTGAACATTAAACTAGATTTACCTGTCTTTAAACCGTGATTCTTCAGCTTATTTCTTGAATCCTCTGAATTTGCACGTCTTCTTCCCTGTGGTTTTTTTCCCCCTCTCTATAGCATTTGATGGGTGAAGTCGTTTTACAGCAGGCTTCACTACAGTCGGGTCTCCCAAGGCTGTAAGGGAGGCTGGAAGGTCCTCACTACAGGGGGAAAGATGCTCTCATCTTGTGTGATCAGTAGCCTGCGTGCTAGTGAAATGGGATTTCCAGAGTGGGTGAATTAAGTAGGATTTAATTGGGTGCTTTGTAAATAGCCAACTGTGTGGGTAACGTGGTCTGGGTGAGTGAAAAAGAGGATTTGTTTCAGATTACACAAGTGTCAAAAGTACTATAACCCAAGGGAGGGCTTCCATTAGGTTAAATATTTATAAGGAAATTAACTACTGGGGTCATTAGCTGTTGACTACGGTGATAATGTCAACAAGATGAACATTTTCTTAATCAAAATAATTGCGTAAAGATCAAATCAGAAAGTGGGCTGAGCACATCTGCAAACATGAGGCCTCCTGTCACTGCAAATGGGTTGAAGGCAGGAGCGATACAAGGGCTGAGTCCTGCCTGGAGGGATGAGAAGTGGGTCCCCGCCTGCTGCCTTTTTTTCCCCCCCCCCCTGTTTTGGATGCTGCAAAAATAGGAGTTTAATGAGCGAAATACATGTTCTTGTAAAATTAAGTCATGAATCTCTCATCCTGTGCCCGACTGAAGTCAGGGACAGTGAGACCGCTATCAACAGGATTTTTTTTTACTGGGGATTGTTAAACCAGGCTTTTAAATGAAAGCACAGTTATTCCAAAGGAGTGGTTTAGATTTCTGCTGGATTTCTGTGCTTATCCTATTAATATTTGTAGTCTCCTGCTTTAGCTTGTATAGCTCAGCTTATTTTGGGTACAGATTTGCAGTAACATTAGTTCTCAATGCCCTCGTTTGTTCCTGTCTGCTGTTGCCTAATTACAGTCTTGTGTTACACGGAGGAGGAAGCGAGCTAAGGGTGCTGCCTTCAAATAGGAAACTACCTGGTGGAGTTTGGAACTATCAGAGCTGGTGTAGCCTGATAAATCCCTGAACTGCTCTTCGAGTACCAAGTCCCGGATTGTTTCAGGTCCGGGCAGTCTCCCATTCCTGAGGCATTTGAGGAAACTGTTGGGGTGCAACAAGTGAGGACCCTAATCAAAACCTTTATTAAAGAGCTCTGAGACTTTTCTTTGCCCCTTTAATATTCTTGACAAACGTAAGAGCCTGCCTGTAACACTCAAAAAGCTCTTATCAGCGCGTAGGAGATGCTGGTCTTGATTTACTCCTTAAGCTAAGCATGAAACCGTAGGCATGGAGTAGCTAATCCTAATGGCTGGAATGGCTGCAGTCCTAAATACAGCTGTACTTTTGCTTTTCAAAGATTTTGGAGTCTTTGATCCCGTATCTTGTTTAAATCATGTTCCCCATACAGCAAAAGGCATAAATGTTTGAAGAAAAACAAATGAAAAGGACTCTTTCTTCCTATGCCTGGGATTTTCTCTTAGTCACAAAAGCATTCCTTAAAAGGAGCTTTTTGATTGCGTGATGAGAGTTGCGGTGAGGCTGCCAGATTAGGAATTAGGATACCAAATTCTGTTCCCAGCTCTGCTACTGGGGCTCTTTTGTGACCTTGAGCAAGTCACTGGCTGTCAAACAAACTCCCAGTTTTCCACTGGAGGCGACGAACTGGTCTTTATAGGAAATGGGCAGAATGCTTTTACGATTTTCACTTCATCCTTCTTCCAGGGGATGAAGTTTGGGGCGAGCAAGGAAGCCGAGGGAAAGCTGGTTTGCAAGGAGAACCTTCCTCAGGAGGAGCCGAGTGGGAAATGCATTGCTGGGAGATGCTGTGAGGATCCTCTCGCTTGGCACACTGGCATCGTAAAGGGCACAAGTAGGACGGAGCTCTTTGCTGACCTTAACCCGTGTGCTGCCATCCCTTCGGGTGAGCCCCGGTGCTGAGATCCCAGTCCTCGCAGGCATTTAGGGTCCCTCTTGAAATTTCCAAACGGTAGGTGTTCGTGCCAGGCAAATGCAGCACCAGCTACCTTTCCCCCGCCGTTCCGCATGGGAATGGTGTTTATTTTCCCTTCCTAAGCCACGTAGAGAGCTGCTTGGGAGCAGCTGTAGGGTTTTCAGCCAGGGGCAAAGCAGTCCCCAGGAATGCCATGGCTGTCCTCCTGCTTGTTCCAGAGTTAATGAATAAACCACCAGTAGGATAAACAGGTTTATGCAGATGCAGGGCAGCACTTTACTGTTAGTTGTGTTTTCCAAGCTGTTGTGGCTGGTGGGGAAGTCGCATTTCTGTGAAAAACCTTTGTGCTTGGGGAGAAGAAAGCACGGAAGGAGCAATTCACGGGGTTGCTTTTTGATGCGACAGGATTTTCTGGTTTCTCCCATGGTGAGGCTCACGGTACTGGTCCTGTGCTTCCAAATCAGCATCAGAAACCTTCTGCTCTCCAGTCCTACAACATGTGAGCTGGAAACACAGGCTAAATATATTCCTCCCTCCCCGAACAACCACTTGCTCTCCTGCATTAGAAAACCCATCCTTTACGTCCTGTGTGAGACAGAACTTCCCTGCTCTGCTCACTGAGAGAGCCTGCTCTTCCCAAATTCCCAAGCCAGGGATGTACACACCAGCCCGTGGAGCACAGCTGAGCTGAGTCGGGGACCAGCATCACCCAGACCAGTGCTAGTCTCTTGGCCACCATGTCCTGGCCACTTCTCCTTCACAAAACCCCCTTTTCCCCTTCATAGCTTGAGGATCACAATCCTGAGAGGCCAGGCTGTGGCACAGAGAGCTGTGGGATGGCAGCGACACGGGCAGGAGGGGGGGAATTTCTACGTTGGCATCCTTCCTCCTCAGCAAAACATCTGCTGGCAAAGAGTTGTGTCACCCGCAGAGCTCTGGGAAGGAGCGGTGCAAACCCTCCTCGGGCATGAGAGCAGGGCTGAGGTCATCAGGAAGATGCTGGTGAGGGAACACTTGGAACCGTAGGATCCTAGAGTTATTTAGGTCGGAAAAGACCTTCAAGATGATGGAGTGCAGCTGTTAAGGACTCCAAGGCAATACTCCCCCCCACTGTTTCACCCCTCTTGAAGCTATGGAAGGGGAGACCAGAGCAGTAAGAGCCTGTAAGAAGAGCCATAAGAAGCACCTTCCCATAGCCCCAGGTGGAAGCTGTGCTGGTGGGCTGTGATACCCCCCAGCTGTACCCCACGACGCGGGCAGGGAGAGCAGAGCACTCCAGCAGCTGATTTCAGAGTAGAGGACGTAAGGATTGAACAAGCCCCTGTTTGCCATAGTTTGGCCCTTAGGGAGAAGAGCCGGCACCCAGAGACGGCAACAACCCCTCCGCCAGACCCCGAGATGCTCAGCCCTCCCCACGCAAAGTGTGACAGCAGTGAGCTCCGAGCAGCGCGCGGGGCAGGGCAGCTCAGCCTTTTTCTTCCTTTGATGGGGATGGAACACGCTCTGACGCGGCGTGAGGCTTACTTGCTTTTAATTAATTTTTTCCCCCTCATTTTCCTTCGCATTTGCTGAGGGGGGTTGTTTCTTTTAGCCCAGGATACACTCGTTTGTGGTAAAAGATTCACTCTGACAATTTTCACGACGCCTGTAATTTACTTAAGGGCCGTAATGGCTTCTTGTGAGCAGGGTGTCATGTAAATAAATATTGCAGTGATTTTTAACATGCGTGCCGTGTTCTCCCCAGATCAATGGCTCCTTTGAAGCTCTTACAGTTTCGCCTCCCAAGTTCCTACTCAGGCATTATTTTTTTTTAATAGATATTAGCCCTCCACCAGGCTCTCCTCTTCATTCAGGGCTGCCGCCGTCTGTGGTTGTAGCAGTCGAACGTCAGGATCTTGTTTCCATGATTTGAATTTTTCAAATTGCATCTGGCTCAGCCTTTGCAGCAGCCAGCTTGGGAAGATGAGGAGGAGCAGCGCAGTTGAACGAGACTGCACCACACGTCTGCTTATGAGCTTTTTACGTCTCCTTCCCCTGCTCCCTGCTGCCTTCTCCACCAGCTCTGGAGTCACTTAGTGCCAGGGAACAGGTTATGTGGGGGATGAGCCCTTAAGGGGTTTGAGGGTGGCGGTGCCCGACCTCAGAGGGGCTGGAGGGTAAGGTGCCACGGGCCAAGCATCTCCCTTTGTGTCTGGCTGGAGGCTGGGGGAACCCTGCAGGAGCAGCGCAGAGGGATGCTGCCAAGTGACACTCTCCTCCAGATTTCAGGAGCAAGCAGTTCCTGTACAGGACAGGTAAGCAGAAGAGGAGTGGGTCCGTGAGAACTTCATGAGGCCAAGTGCAAGGTCTTCCACCTGGGTCTGGGCAATCCCTGATATCAACACAGTCTGGGGGAGAAGGGATGGAGAGCAGCCCTGTGGAGAAGGACTTGGAGGTACTGGGGGATGAAAAACTGGACATGAGCTGGCAACACAGCACTCACCAGCCGGGGAGCCCATCACGTCCCAGGCTATGACAAAAGCAGTATGGCCAGCAGATAGAGTGAGGTGATTCTCCCCCTCTGCTCTGGTGAGACCCCACTTGCAGTGCTGTGTCCTGCTCTGGGCTCCTCAGTACCAGAGAGACCTGGGACTGTGGGAGCAGGGCCAGAGGAGGCCCTGCTGTGAGGACAAGCTGAGAGAGTTGGGGTTGTTCAGCCTGAAGAAGACTTGGAGAGACTTTAATGCAGCCTCTCAGTACTCAAAGGGGGCCGATAAGAAAGATGGGGACAGACTTGTATTTGGCAGGGGCTGTTGTGACAGGACAGGGGGCAGGGGGGTTTAAACTAGACTAAATAGAAGGAAGAAATACTCTCACGCTGAAGGTGATGAAACACTGGCCCAGGTTGCCCAGAGAGGTGGTAGATGCCGACCTATCCCTGGAAACATTCCAGGTCAGGTTGGATGTGGCTCTGGTCACACTGCTCCTGTTAAAGATGCCCCTGCTCACTGCAGGGGATTTGCCTAGATGCTGGAATCACAGAACTGTTTTGGTGGGAAGAGGCATTTCAGTCATCAAGTCCAACCGTTGACCCAGCACTGCCAGGTCACCCCTAACCCATGTGCCTCACCTCCACACCACCACATCCCTCTGAGGTTGGTGACTCCACTACTGCCCTGGGCAGACTGTGCCAGGGCTTCTGGGGAAGAGATGGCCTTTAAAGGTCCCTTCCAACTCAAAATGCTTTATGATTCTTTATCAGCAGTGCTCTGTGAGCTGCCCCCGGGCTTCAGGTACCAGCAGGGCTTTTGGGGGTGCTTGTTGGGGTTTGTCTTTGGGGGGTGCAGCCCTGTAGACGCCATGCCAGGAGCAGATCACAGGTGTGAAGGTGCAGAGAACCTGGAAGTGAAGGTGTGGAACCAGGTGAATTTATGCCTCTGCAACTATTAGCCAGGGCAAAGCCTCTTCCATTCGTGGGGAGCAGCAGCCCCAGACTCACATCCCCACCTCAGCAGAAAGCTGCCAGGGGAACCCTGCGAGCTCCCAGGCCCCTGCAGGAGTACCCCACGAGATAAGAGAGTCTGTGACCTTGGTGCAGGTTAATGAAGGAGGAGAACCTGGGCAGAGGAAGATAAAGTTCCTATTTAAATGCAGACGGCTGCAACAATAGAGGTGGAAAGGTAAAAAATTGCTATCAAAGTCATTTGCTTGTAGTGTGAGGGCTTTTGTCTCACCGTGTTTAAACAGTCCCACTCCTGTGTTTAGTTTACTTGAGTTAATATCCCCCAGAGGCTTCATCATTTGCTATCGAGGAGCTTAAACCTAAAAACAACCCCAAAAAGAAGGGCAAATGTTGCTGTCCATGCAATTAATCCTTTTTCCAGCCGTGTCCCTTCAGTTCCAAAGGTGCTAGATCTTCGAACCCAGCAAGCTGCTCCCAGTCAGCTGGGAAAGCCCAGGTTGTTTTGGAGCACATAAACCCGTTCGGCGCTGATAGATACCCACGGTGTGTTTACAGCGTCGTGAGCTGGGATTCCGTTTACTCGACAGATGCAATAAATAAAGCAATAAATAAAAGATGCTGCCTGCCTCAAGGACGTTCCTCTCCGTAAATCGGAGCCCAGGATACAAACTCTTTCCCACGCAGCTGGTGCTGTGCATCTACCACCCTGGCTGCTCTAAAGGTGCCGCCTTCTGCTGTTCAGATCACAGTGGAGGAAGCTATGGATAAGGCTTTTCCCAAGGATGTAAAGCAATAGGAACAGACCCCTGGCTTGAGCTGAAAAATGGGAAAATCCTTCTCATTACCCCTTTTTTTTTGGTGAATAATGCTTCTACCTACAGCACTGGAAACTCCAGTGACTCAGCTCTTGATCAAACGCCCACCGAAGTCTTTCCATCACCTTCAGCAGATGTCGAATGGCAAATTCACATGAATGAATGGGCACATTTAGGGCTCTCTAGTGCTCTGCTCTGCCTCTACAAAATGCCATTATGCCTCGTCCAGGCGTCAGCTGGGAGCTGGGTATTCCCATTTTCCCCCAGTTTACTCCAGAGCTGTCGCTGGCTCGAGAAGTTGGGCACAGCCTTCAACCGAGTAGGACAGCACCAGGGCTCATAGCTTTTAACTCTTCCCCATTCTAACACAACAACAACCCTCAATGCAAAGAGGTATCTGCAACTCAGTAGCAGCAGCAGCAGCTCCAGTGGGGCTGAATGATGGAGAGAGAAACTGAATGAGGGACAACAAGGGTCAGTGCAGAGTCTGGCATCTGGGCAAGAACACGCCCAGGGACCAGTACAGGTTGGGGACTGACCTGTTGGAGAGCAGTGGAGGAGAAAGGGACCTGGGGGTCCTAGTGGCCAGCAGGATGACTCTGAGCCAGCAATGTGCTCTTGTGGCCAAGTGGGCCAACATCATCTTGGGGGGGATCAGAAGGCTAGGGGTTAGCAGATCCAAAGAGGTTCTTTCCCCCTTTATTCTGCACTGATGAGACTGCATCTGGAGTACTGTGTCCAGTACTGGGCCCCTCAGTTCCAGAAGGACACAGAGCTGCTGGAGGGTGTCCNGAGGGTCCCAGAGCACTGGAACAGGCTGCCCAGGGGGGTTGTGGAGTCTCCTTCTCTGGAGATGTTCCAGACCCACCTGGCTGTGTTCCTGTGCGACTTGGTCTGGGTGACCCTGCTGTGGCAGGGAGATTGGACTGGATGATCTTTCGATCCCTAGTGATTCTATGAAATGCATCATGCGGCCAAAGCAGCTTGGCTTTAGCCTGGCTCTCCACTCTATTTCCGCAGGTTTGGGATTAGAGCCTGGTGTCAAGAGCTGGTGTACCACGTGATAAAATCCTCTTCCATGTCACACGATGGGTTTTGAGTTGAGTTTTGCCACGAGGGTAGCAGGGTTGGACACTCAGTGCCAGCAATTGCTGGAGGTGCTTGTGCTCATCTTGGATGCTGAATATAAACAGAGCTATCAGTCTGTGTTTGCTCCGAGCCATTGAAACACTCCAACTAGCGTCTGGGTGACAGGGCAAGGCCTTCTTTATTCTGCTGAGGCACTGGTCATGCTGAAACCAAGCCGTATTTGGTTTTCTTTCAGGGAGGCGTGATGGCACACCTGCCGAGCTGGGGCTTGAATAGCACCTCGTAACCTTTTGTGGGTAAGGTGGGGGGCAAATCCTGCTTAACAAGGATGTCAAACTGATCTTTGTTCCCTTCTCCCCACCAAGTATCTGTGGCAACAACCTGGAGACAGGTAAACAATCAGCTTCTGCTACCACAAGCTTTCCATTTACAGTTCTCCGGGAGCTCTTGTTGTATGAAAGGCAAGGGTGGATGTGGTGTCAACACAAGGTAATAGTAATATTATTTGAACAGGTGTGTGGGGTGTTGCTAAAGGGAGAGAACGGGTGAGCGGTAGGGAGCAGTTAGTACATGTAATAACCAGAGCTCACCCGTGGGTATTATCATAACAATCCTGTGCACTGAGAGCTTGCACAATGAGCTGCTCTGATTTACCCGGTGCCTTCAACCAGTTCTGTTGTTTCACCCTTCCTCGCTCCCTCTTGGAGCCTGGTAACGAGCTCACCTGAAAAATGGGGTGAGCGGCCCCACAGCTACAGGGAGGTAACCCACCGGACCACAGCGAGCCCACAGGTTGCTTCTCCACAGCCAACCGTGCTGCCTGTTCACATGGGTGGAAGAGGGAAAGCAGACTGAGTGTCTCGCTTTGGGATGGGGAGAGGCGAGTGCCTCGGCAGTTTAGTCTACATGGCTGTTCTCTGCCCTGCAGTTGATGAATTACAGGTGCAGAGGAGCAAAGAGGCCGGGGAAGGGACTGGAGGGAAAGGCTGATGAGGAGAGGTTGAGGGAACTGGGGGTTTTTAGCCTGGAGAAAGGGATTCAGAGGGGACCTTCTCCCTCTCTCCAACTCCCTGAAGGGAGGTTGCAGTCAGGTGGAGGTCAGGCTCCTTCTCCCAGGCAACCAGCACCAGGATGAGAAGGCAGAGACTGAAGCTGCCAGGACAGGATTAGCTTGGATGTTAGGAAGCCCTTCCTCAGGGAAAGGGTGCTCAGAGCCTGGACTGGACTGCCCAGGGCAGTGGGGAGGTCCCCGTGTCTGAAGGTGTTGAAGGACAGCCTGGCTGTGGCCCTGAGTGCCCTGGTCTGGCTGATATTTGGTGCTGGGCTGGGCTGGCTGAGCTCAGAACTCTTTTCCAGCATCAATAATGCCATGGTTTCCAGTCTGTGATGTGTGTTGCATTGATAGGTATCTCAAATTTGAATGTATAGGCTTCTATACACAGTGTGAGATGGGTATCCATACAGCAAGAGAACTCTATGCCACAGCAGAGAGTGGGAACAGGAAAAGTAATCTCCTGGATTCTACTTTTAAAGGGACCCCTGGAATCATCTTAAAAAGGATTCATGCAGCATCTACACCCCTGGGTTCTATTTCCCCCTTTCCATTGTGAGACACTGGGAAACAAAGGGGAAGCATCACACCTTGCTGTGCTCTTGGAGCAGAGGTACACTCTGTGATTCACTGCAGACAGCTACAAACCAGAAATTAAGAGACCATACAAATGATGTGAGGGTGTTCTAGACAATTAGACAACTCATTGGTCCATTTAGAGGGCTGCTCGTAGCTTTATATCACATTTGATGGACGAGAGAGAGGCAAATTGTGAGCTGGGAAATGCCACACTCTCTGCTGTCTGTCAGCTCTGCTTCGTTTAGTGAGATCTTAATGTGGATCCTGAATATTTTAATAAGAAACCGTGGCATGGCACTGGTTTGTGCAAACACAAGTCGTATTATTGCAGAGGATGAATTAATCTTCCAGGCTCCCATTTGTGCTACTCGGATCAGGCAGGGTTTATTTGCAAAGGGCTGACCCTGCGTCCTGGCAGGTTCTCCTGGAGATGCTGCTGCACTACATCCTCTCTGGCTGATGGGAAAGGGATCAGCTGGCACATCTTGGGGACAGCCACAAGGCAGGAGCTGCCACCTGAGGAGGAGCAGTGGCATCAAGTCAGCAGGCTCCTTCATCAGGTATTTGAGATGAGTAGGAAGCAACTATAACAGGATCATAGAATTGTTTGAGGTGATCGAGTCCAACCCTTAACCCAGCTCTCCCAACCCACTGCTAAACCCTGTTCTTAAGTCCCAGATCCACAAGACTTTGAAACACAACCAGGGATGGTGACTCAGCCCCCTCCCCGGGCAGCCTGTTCCAGCCAAACCTGGATCTGAGTCCTCCTGGTTGTGCAGGTTTAACCTGAGATCCCAGAAGACTCTTATTTGAAGCATTTTGCTCCTTCTTAAGCAGAATCACCACCACTTCAAGCTTTCATGGAATCATCGAATCATCAGGGATCGGAAGGGACCTCAAAAGACCATCCAGTCCAATCCCCTGCCACAGCAGGGTCACCCAGACCAAGTCACACAGGAACACAGCCAGGTGGGTCTCTGTTTCAGCTTGCACCCCCATTGCTCCTGGTCCTATCACCAGATGACTTTGAGAAGAGGGCTATTTGCCCTGTCCTGGGCTCTTCAGTGCCACATGCAACCTGGCTGAACGTGGCAGAGACAGCGCTGATAGCGTGGTGACTTCAGGAGGGTGATATTGCACCAAAGGTAGAGCAGGGGGTGAACTGAAAAGCCTTGTGTTGCGCTTGGGTGCCCTCTAATAATTTCACAGTCTGGAGTGTTCTTTAAATACATCTTGGTCTTTAGAATTCCCTTGTAAAAGTCAGTGCTGTGCTGCTCCTCCAGCAGAGAGCAAACACAGAACTACAGAATTATTGAGTCTGGGAAAGACCTCTAAGATCGTTCCTAGATTCCTGGAACAGTTCAGGTTGGAAGGGACCCTAAAGATCATCCAATTCCAACCTCCCTGCCATGAGCAGGGACACCCCCCAACTAGACCAGGGTGCTCAAGGCCCCAGCCAATCTGGCCTTGGACACTTTTAGGGAGCTGGGGGGCAGCCACAACCTCCCTGGGCAACCTGGTCCAGTGTCTCAGCACCCTCAGAGTGAATGACTTCTTCCTGACTTCCAGTCTAAACCTCCCCTCTTCCAGCTGGAAACCATCACCTCTGCTTCTATCACTACAGGTCCTACCACTACAGCCCAATACGGGATGGGGTGTTCATGAAGGTGAGGTCAGTCCCAGCTGAAAGGAGCATCCTCTTGATCACAAGGGTCTGGGCTTCTGGTTTAAAAGGAACATCTTGCTCTTTCTTTGTGTGCCTCATTGTTTCACGCTAGGCACACGTGTCTTGGGGTTACATCATGAAACTCTTCACTTCGGAGGGGCTCTGGTGGGTTTGACACTGAGACTTTAATCAGAAATAGCAGCTTGGGAGCATTTCAGGCACAGTTTGAAGAATTCAGTTGAATCCGGACTTTATTGAGAGAGCAGTGGATTCTTTCATTACCTCAGACACGGTTTAGTGCTTCGTTCATAGACGGGCGTTATCCACGATGCTCTGGTTTATTACGAGTTGGCTACCCCTGTGTGGAAGTTGGAGGCAAAGCTGAGACAGCTGAACCACAGACTGTGAAAAACATCCCTCAGTCATAGACGAAGGGGGCTACAAGAAGGCTGGAAGGGAGTCTTTATGAAGGTCTGTAGTGATAGGACAAGGGGCAATGGTTTCACATTAGAGAAGGGGAGATCTGAACTGGATGTTAAGAGGAAGCTCTGTAGCAGGAGGGGGTTGAACACTGGAACAGGTTGCCCAGGGAGGCAGCTGGAGGCCCCATCCCTGGAGATGTTCAAGGGGAGGCTGGACAAGGCTCTGGGCAACCTACTCTAGTTGAGGCTGTCCCTGCTCCCTGCAGGGGGTTGGACTGGGTGACCTTTGGAGATCCCTTCGACTGGAGCAATTCCATGCTGATTCCATTAACATCATCACAGTCTCACAGAATGCTTTAGGTTGGGTGGGACCTCAGGGTTCATCAATCACTGCAAAGCTTAGGGTTGGTTTTTTAATGTAATTTAAGGGTTCTTTTGGCAAATGCAAAGTTCTGGGAGGATCACATTTCTCCCTCTGAATGCGATGTTTCAGAAGGTGCTGTGTGACACTGACATTCCCCTGCACGCTGGCACTCGTGCCCTGCCTCAGCAGCAGCAGCAGCCTCAGGAAGATGCTGCCCTCTCTTGAAACTCGGGACACAGTGCAGCTCCGGAGGCTGCAGCGCGCCCTGAGCGATGCTGATGGCTCCTGGCGAGAGGCAACGCCGTGTGTTAAACTGGTAAAAAGGGTTAGGGGAATTGTTCCCGACAATTCCAGTGCTCTACGATATCAATTATCTCCTCTTGATTTTGAAAAACTGGGAATAGAGAAAAGAGCATAGAAGCACAGGTTGGTTTGGGTTGGAAGGGACCATCAAAGCCCTTCTAGTCCAACATCCCTGCAGTGAGCAGGGACATCTTCAACATCAAGAGGTTGCTCAGAGCTCTCTCCAGCCTGATCTGGAATGCTTCCAGGGGTGGGTACTCTACCAGCTCTCTGGACAACCTGGGCTTCACCACCCTCAGCATCATTTTCCTTCTCTCTGGTCATAATCTTCCCTCTTTTAGTTTAAAACCATCACCACTTGTCCTGTTGCAACAGACTGCTAAAAAGACTGTCCCCATCTTTCTTACAGGCTCCTCTTAAGTACTGAAAGGCTGCTGTAAGGTTTCCTCAAAGCCCTCTCTTCTCCAAGCTGAACAACCCCAGCTCTGTCAGCTTGTCCTCATCGTAGAGGGAATCCAACCCTCTGATGGTTTCTGTGGCCTCCTCTGGCCCTGCTCCAACACATCCGCGTCCTTCCTGTGCTGAGGGCTCCAGAGCTGGACACAGAGCTCTCCAGAGCAGAGGAGAGGAATCACCTTCCTTGTTCTGGGGACCACAGTCCTCTTGATGCAGTCCAGGACACAGTCGGCTCCTGGGACTGCCAGCCCCATTATGGAGATATCTTAGGGAAATGAAACTGTCTCCAGTGCCTGAATAAAGGGAGGGTCAACTCCTGCAATTCCCTTTACTTGAGACCACTCAATCTGCACTGATTTCTTTGAGCTGAGATGTTTGCCCATCTAGGGTGGGTGCTGAAGTCCCTTCTAGATCTAGTAGGCAGAGGAAAACACTTTTCTGATAGACCCCACTGAAGGACAGAGCTGCTCCGTGGCCACTACTGGAAAAGAGAGATTTGGGGTCACTCGAGAGTATAATAACCCCCCCCCAGTTTTCCACCAGCATGGGGACACTGACATGGTGGAGAAACCAAGGGGAGCAATTTGCCTTGAGCATCTTAACAGTAACATCTTAACATCTTCCCTGTAATCATTCAGTAGGTTTTCCCCTGAACATCTTACCAAGCCTTCTCACCATCCTCAGAACTTAAGGACAGGTAAGCAGCTAAGGGCAAAACACTGGGGCTAACAACAACCTTGCACCTTAGTTAGGGGGTTTGTGCTGCTTACTATCCCCTCTCCTTTCTCTGCACCCACAGATTTATTTTCATGATTACTTTTTGACAGGAAAGCGAGGGAGATTAATCCCAAATACCATCTGAAACGGGATAAACAGAAGGGGACGGGGCAGGCATATGTCACCGTGGTGCTCTATGCTCTCTCTTCTATATTAAATATGAGACAAAGTCATAAAAAATAAACAACGTGGGGTTGTGTCAGACTGGGAGAAAATATCGCTGCTTCTCTATTTTTTTTTACTCACAAAGCTGGCTGGGAGGTGGCTGGAAAGACCCCTAAAGCATATAAAGCTCTTATCTTCACACATTTCCCTAAAGAATAATAGATCAGTCGGTGCTCTGATGCTGTTTTAATAATGTACAATTTACAATTCATTTGGTTACCAAGCACTCACGGGGTAATTAATTTCACAGACCCTTTCTACATGTTCATGTGCTTTACGACGGTGCGGAGGGGAGGTGGGGAAACTGTGTCCTCCCCACTGCTGCAGGAAAGGGCCCGGATGTTGGGTCAGCTGGCCGGTTTGCAGGGTGTCCTGTTGCTGTAGGGGTGTTGGGGATCCATTGTTCCTTTGCTTCCACCCCGGGAGCCCAGCTGCCTCTCCCTTTCGCACACATGAGCATCACCCTGGGGGATGTTGCCCTAGGGACGATCCCAGCTCAGTCGGTAGCACCCCAGTATCATCGTGCCAGAGCTAAGGTGAGCCAAGAGCATGTCTCGAGGAGAACAGGCAGGTGATGAGCCTTCAGCGTGCCCCTCACTGATGCCTCTTTCATCCTCCCAGCTGGGCACGGAGGGCTCTGGTGAGAGCACAGGTATTGCTGCGGTCAGGGGCGACTGCCCATCTGAGACCCAGCACGTCAGTCCAAACCTAATAGCATTTCAGGGAATCATGACATGAAAACAGGAGGAACAGCCTCCAGAAGCCAGCAGAACACACGTTGTTCAGCATTTTATTTCCACACTCCCATTATTTTTCTCTTTATGGGGCATCCGTACAGTTGCCTGAGAGACTTACATAATGGAGTGTCCGTGCGATGAAAGGAGCTGCTGTTGTGTGATCTCTTGCACCACAAAGCAATTCTTTTTCCAAATGTGTGTTTACCTCTCTGATCAAGACAACACTGGGAGGAGTTCAGCAACAACAGAGAACCTGCGGGTCAGCATCCACCTAGAGCTTGCTCTGACAGCGGGGTGTGAATCGCTATTCAAGCGCTGGGTTTGGTTCCTTTATCAGATAAACAGGGGGTTCCTTTTCTGAATTTCCCAACCATGCTTTTCCTTTCGGAAGTTCTCTGTTGCTCCACATGTGCAGTGTGTGCATACACACACGTGGAGGCTGCTGCATCTGTCTGCCTGAGGGTTGAGGACCTGCTTTGTGAAGGCTGGGTACGAACACACAGATACTCACTCCCGAGCACAGCTTAAAGCTTGGTTTCCCACCTTCCCACAACTAGAGATGCAGTGTAGTTCTTTCATCTTGCTTCTTAGGTGTTTAAAAGCTTTGAAAGGTACTGTTTTCTTCTGAGGATGGGAGAGCGTTGGAAGGCAGAGCAGTAAATGTTTGATTAACCCCTATGGGGGACCCGTGTAGTGTTCACGAGGCATTAAGGCTGAAAGGTGCATCTTCTCTTGTGCTGCCTCTGCAGCTGGCTATTCAATCTTGTGGCATTCAGCCTATTGATTGGGTTTCCTGATCTCTTACTTGAACAAAGCTGTGGTGAGGCAGAGGCCATGAAACGCTGCTTTCACGTCTCGTTTCCATCTAGGATTTGGCAGCCAATTTGCTAACAAATTGAAGACCCTCAGCTCTTGTTTTTTACATCCACAGAAAGCTGACTCTGCTGTGAGTCGGGGGGCATCCCTAAACAGAATTGCTACCCCCAGAAGAATATGATTAAGGACGCCTCGTGTGCATTTGTAAAAACAAGAGTAACTACATGTTATTATTCTCTATGACTCTTACTGGCAATGTAATCATAATTAAAAGCTAGAGTGGTTCGTGTACCACAAGGTTCACTTCACAACAGAGCTCCACACTCATGCCTGGGTTGCCTGGGAGGGCTGATGGAGTCCCAGCCCCCACCCCCTGCCCAGGAGAGCTCTGGCCTCTTTTCTACCCAAGAAAAAGCACTCAGGGAAGCCTGATGCAATTTCTTCCTAAGATGTGGGAAGAAGCCAACCTGAAAAAACTTTGCTTTTAACCTTTGAATATCACAGGGTCGAACTCTACCCTTCGATCCAGGTGAACGTTGCCTACAGTCAAGGAATAAATGAGTGCTGGTGTAATTACCTATTATTTGCTTTTCCTCCTGCCTCGTTTCTCTCCCCTGCTATATTCCTCTTTGCATCATCCCTCTTTTCAGCTCCAAAAATATTCTGGTTTGATTTATTGTTGCTCAAGAAAAGAGCGCAACTGTGCTCATAAGATTCTCAGAGACACCAAGCTGATTGCAAGGCTTCCTATTTGAATTTCCAGGTCTGTAGCTATCAAAGGAGGAAAAAAAAACCAACCCCAGAGCATTGCTAGGGAGTGTTTTTTTGCTTTATTTCAGCTCTTTTTTTTTTTTCAATACTGAAATCAAACACAAATTTCTCAGGTGTGAAAGTGAAGATGTCAAGGTTTAAACCCAGAAGGGTTTAACAGCACTGCGTTTATCAGAAGAACACAGACCGTTTCGAATGGATCAACTATTATTCCTTATTTTTTTTTCTGGGTAAAAGAATTATCTGGCACTGAAATCCTAAAACCGGCTAAATCAAATCCGTTTCTTTTGTGATCACTGGGGGAAGAAAGAATCTCTGCTTGGTTTTCAGTGCTTGTTGACTATGAGGTGGAAATGAGATGGTCTCTGCACTGGAGAAGAAGTCAGGGGTCCAGGCTGGTGTCCATGTCACCCCTGGTTAGTCCTGCTAGTCGTCTTCCCTCAGATGATCTCCTTGTGAACCCTTAGGGACTAACGACAGCAGAAGGTTAAACGTGCTTTGACGTGAAGGCCAGCTGGCACAGGGTGGGTCACATCCATTCTCCTAATCCTTCTTCCTCCCAAATGCCTGTTGGGAATGCTCCCTGGCCAGAGTTAGCACCTGAGCAGTGTCCAGGGATGGCTCAGGAGAGTCGTACTTGACCCAAACCAAAACCATGCCAGGAACTGCTCTATCAATTTAACAATCTGGAAAATTGAGCCTCGGCACCTGGGGATCTTTCCTGGCCCCGTTTCCTTCCCCGTCTGCACGTGGCCACAGAGAGCAAAGCGACTCAATAAAGCACCAAGGCGATGGCACTGCCAGCGTGGGGCTGCATGCTGAAACGCGCAGCAGCGGGCACCTCCGACCAAAGCTGACACCGAAGGTTTGCAGATCATCCTCATACGTGTGAGGATCGTTTTTAGAGGAGAGCCTCCCGTTTGCCAAACAGGGAGTCAATCCCTCAAGCTGAAGGGAAGTCAAGATAAAACTCAAGTGGCTTCTTCACTTTACGCACTGGGCTTGATGATCTCAGAAGTCTTTTCCAGCCTCAATGATTCTGTGATTCATGCCAAGCTACCTCTTGACTTTCCACGATGAACTTGCCAACGTAAGGCTTCATGGAAGGAATGCAAATCAACCAGGCAAAGATTAGGGGGGGGGTAAGGGAAAGGAGATGAGATGGCCCGACATACAGGGCTTTGGTTTTACCAGCGTCGCTACCTGAGCGAGATGCCCGCAGCTGTAATGCGGTGTGATCTGGAGCTTATTCACTGCTCACAGCTGTGTCAGTTCAGGTAACACGCTTCCCTTGTTTAGTTTTGTTTAACATTGTTAAATATACAGTCAGACCATCTGCACGGTGGTTTTTTAAATTGGAAATTACCACCGTAGCTTCCTTTTTATATATCAATAAACTAAACAGCAAAATTTCAAAGGGATCCTTCTCTACCAAACACTGAAGCAGAATGTTTGTCCCACGCCACACCATTGCCTAATTGCACACTAATTGGACAAACGTGATTAAATATTTCAAGATCTTTACTAATTGCCTCTATTTTAGCTTTAAAATTTGCTTGCCACCAACAAATTTAATGACACTGGTGTCTAGTCATCAGCAAAAAGCCCAAGAGTTGCTCTTTAAAATGTACCTAGTCAGAATATTTACTGATTGTGCATTGTTGTTTCCAATGTAGCTTAATTAGAAATCCAATCAGTTCTCTAAGTCTAATTATACTTGATTTGTAGATTCAGACTATGATACATAATGAAGCTAAGCAGCTCACAGTAAACGTGCTTGAAATGTAACAATAAGAGAAATATTTTTAATGCCTGCCTTGTTATCAGTTTAGAAACTTCAAGTAATATATGGGATCAAGCACAAAGGGAAGCGCCGAGATTTATGACTCAATAGGTTTAAAAAAAGAGCCCGTGTTTTATCCCGCAGCGATGTAGCTGGGCTCTGTTTACTGTTTATAAAGATTCCCTTTGTTTGTTTACTTATTTGTTTGGACCAAAACAGCAGCAGCTATTTTGTGGCCACTTTGATGGTTGGTCTTGGTTACATTGAGCTCAGAACAGTTTCTTTCTGCCCTGTGTTTGGACTGACATTATGCACCGGGAGCTGGGTTAGAGATGGTTACTAAGGTAGCGGTTCCCTTTAGCTGAGTCCCCGTGTCTTCAATGCACCCTTAATTTACTCTTCTCGGCGAGAAATAGCCTGTAGGGGCCAAGGGCCAGATGTTTCTTTTCATTCCATGCTGAGCAAGGAACACATCTGCTCTGCTGTTATTTTTCACCTCAATCCTACTGTCTGAGCATCGCAGCTGCATCCTTACCCCGTGTTGTAGGATCAAACGAACAGCTCGGCATTTTCCATCGGCAAGGAGTTGCCTACAATCATTTCTGTTAGTATTTGTGTGCAGTGGGGAGCGTTTTCATGATCCCAAAGTAACGAGCAGCACAAATAGTTCCTAAAGAACTTGGAGCAAGCCAAGGAGGAGGAAGGAATTTCATCAGCAAGTTCCCCCCATGGATCCTTCCTTGTGTTTCCAAGAGAGGAATCAACAGGCAGCCACACGTTTCCACGTGGTGACCCATGGAGTTACCCTGGGGCTTTTCAGAAATCAGTCCTTTTCATTCTACCTCTCTAGCCTGGTGTTTCTGACGTCTCCTTGGGGATCTCTTGTTGCCCCTAAAGTGTTTGCTGAAGGAGACTCTGGCTGCTGCTTTTGCTGTGGAAGACCTCCCTTTCTCTGCTTGAAATTTTTGAGGAGTCTATAGATCAGAATCCTTAGGGGTTGGAGGGGACCTCAAAAGATCATCCAGTCCAATCCCCCTGCCACAGCAGGATCACCCAGACCAAGTGGCACAGGAACACAGCCAGGTGGGTCTGGAACGTCTCCAGAGAAGCAGACTCCACAACCCCCCTGGACCGCCTCTTCCAGTGCTCAGCTACCCTCCCTGGGAAAGGTCCTTAATTCAATGGGGAAACCCCCTCAAAACTTGTGATGAAAAACATGACGATCCCACATCCCATGTGAAGAGAGGAGGAGCAAGGTAGGCAGCAACACCTTCAGCAGTGCTGGGACAGGATCTTCTGTAGGCAACAGCAGAAGGAAATTCAGGCTCCTTGACCCCTTCCTTTCAAGAGGGCTCTGCTAGGGGCTTTATGCTGCTCAGGATTTCCTTTCCTTGCTTTCTTTTTCATTCTATAACTCTTCTTAAACAAAACCCCCCTCTTTTCCTTTGCTACACAGCAGCAGCCTAACCAACTGGTGAGTCTTTGTGTGGGGCCCGCGGAAGACAAATGTTGAGAGCTCACCCTGCTAATTGCTGCAGCTCTAGAAGCAGCTAATTAATAACACAGTTCAGGAATAAAAGCTGTTCCCCAAGTTGTGGCAACACCGCTGAGAATAGGAAGGATGGGGAGAGGGAGGAAGGGAAGGCGGGAGGGCAAAGCTGAGCAAGTAAACAAGGAGGTTAATGTCAACCTCTGCTCACTTGGAAGGGCTGCTGGGTGTAAAGTAAGGATGCATTGAAAACCCATTACCTGTTGGTGGTTTGGCTATGGACAATGCTGTCACGGGGGAGCATGGATTTCAACATTTGGGAATCACCACGGAGCAGACCCCACCTGGCTAGAAGCTTGGCCAGCTGTGGAGCCACAAGACAGAGGGAGTAACAGCCCAGCCTCCCCCCCAGCTCTGGTCCCAGCGGCTAAACTGCCTGGCCACACTATGCTGGTGGTTTTTATTTTATGTTGAGATTAAATTTGAGTTCTTTTTCTAAAATAAAAGGCTTAAAGAACCAAACCCAAGGAGCTGCTATTAGCAACCCGGCCCTGCTTTAAGAGCAGCACCTGAAATATCTTCCTGGGTTGTGCTATTTAATGTCTTGGCTTCCCCCACCCCTCACTTTTCTTCTCTGCCCTTAAAATCGATGGCAGCAAGGACAAAATTGTTGAAAAACAACAAAATCCAACGTTTCATTCACATCCCCCCACACCAAGCAGTGTTCAATATTTTATCTTTCTTTACTGGGGTTGGGTGGTGGGTTTTTTTTTTTTCATCTGTGTGCAATCAGCCTTGAAAATTTCCTTTGCCTTCAATTCTTTTACCTTTGATGGTATTCAGATGGCGGGCGCTGCCTTGGCCCCTCATGCCACGCAGCCTTCTATTTGTATTATTAAAATGCAGCACTTGCTTTTTCATTTTACTCTGTTTACAGGGTATTGCTTTTATTGATTAATGTCTCAGACTCAAGTAAAATGCTAATCACACAGGGGGTGAAAAAAGCGGAGAAAACTCAATGCACTGATCTGTGGTGCTTGGCACTGGGAGCAGAGCTCTGACTCAGCCCGGGTTTGAGCTGCACTGTGGAATCAGCGAATGCAGAGGTCTCCTGCTCGGCCTTCTATGGCCAAGGTCCACAGCATCTTCCCCTTTGCGTTCACATCATGGGGCTCAGTGAAGAAAGACTACAACAACAGCATATGCAGTTTAATGTGCTTACAGCTATGATTTTCAGACTCGTTTGCCCAGAGAGGTTGTGGAGTCTCCTGCTCTGGAGACACTCAAACCCCATCTGGACTTGTTCCTGTGGGATCTGCTCTAGGAGAACGTGCTGTAGCAGAGGGGTTGGACTAGATGATCTCCAGAGGGTCCCTCCCAAACACCCACCGGTCTGCGATTCTGTGGTCTCCTCACTCCTTCCAGCACCAGCAGTGGCACCAAGTGACTCACAGGTAAAAGAAGTATAAAGTGATCAAGAGCTGCCTCTTGCCCACCGCCAGCCACCCCAGGCTCCATCCCACAGCCATGCCTGTCTGCACAGCCCTGCATTTCCCTCACGCACAGCTCACGAGAAGCCATCGAGACCAACAGTGTGCAAAGTGCTGATGTGTCGCTCTCTGCAGGTCCAGGACCCGTGTGATTGAGGCCCCAATTACTGTAAGCTCTGCAAATGTGTTTTAAATCTGTTCCTCTCCTCAGCATGTGCTTCCACCAGGTGCTTAGCTGAGAATAAACGCTTACATTCTATTCACTTCAGTGGGGCATGAGCTTCATCGCCACCGTGGGTGTACGTCTGAGCTTCAACAGCGACGCTTTCCTGAGGCAGGATGGAAACCATGACCCACATAAACAGCCTTAACAGAGTTAATCATCAGAACCCCTCCTTGGGGCAGGAGGGTGATTGCGAGTGGTTCTCCTCTGCATGAAATCTTTACGTGTAATCTATAGGCTCTGTAGGAACAAGGCTGGGATGACTTTAGCAACTGTTCAGAGACTGGAAGAGGTTAATTGATGCTTTTATTTTTCTCCTAACCAGAAAGTCTTTTTTTTAAAAAAAAACCAACCCCAAAAAAACCCAGCTATTTTATTCTTTTCCCATTATACTCTTTTTTTATCTCCCTCTTTTTCTCTTATTAATAAGGTCTGGCCCTCTTTAACATGCAACAAGAGCCTAATGAGCCATGCAGGCTTCTGTAATTTTTTTCACTGTTGAAACTGCCTGACACTAATCTATGCCATTTATACTAATAAGAGTTGCATCAGCTGATATTTGCTGCAATGAAAACATTTAAAATATACTTTATTGAATTGCAGGTAGCAATTTTCCCCTACGTCTACTCTGCTGTGGAAGCAGATGCCCTACAAGTACCACCGAGCTGCACGTACTGCGCAGTGCAGCCTTGAACCAGCCTGATGATCACACAGAATCAAAGAATTACTGAGGCTGGAAAAGCCCTCTGAGCTCAGCCAGCCCAGCGCAGGACCTGATATCACCCCATCAGCCAGACCAGGGCACTAAGGGCCACACCACTCTTTGTTTAAACAGCTTCAGGGATGAGGACTCCCTCACTGCCCTGGGCAGCCCAGTCCAGGCTCTGAGCACCCTTTCCATGAGGAAGGGCTTCCTAACATCCAAACTAACCCTCTCCTGCCAGCTTCAGGTTGTCTGAGAGAACAGCCTGACCCCCAGCTGCCTATAACTTCCCTTCAGGTAGTTGCAGAGAGTGATAAGGTCCCCCCTGAGTCTCCTCTTCTCCACACTAAACACTCCCAGCT
>VZRI01004666.1:97349-128425 GCA_013397515.1 Upupa epops
TCAGCCTCCCTCATCAGCCTTTCCCTCCAGTCCCTTCCCCAGCCTCATTGATCCTCTGCACCTGCTCCAGCCCCTCAATCTCTTTCCTGAAGCAGGAGGCCCAGCACTGCCCACAGTACTCAAAGGTGATGTCTCTGCAGTGCCCAGTACAAAGAGGAGAATGATGTCCCTAGTCCTGCTGGCCACATTAGTGCTGATCCCAGCCAGGATGCCATTGGCCTCTGTGGCCACCTGGGCACCCTGCTGGCTCCTGTTCAGCTGGTTGTTGAACAGTACTGCCAGGTCCCTCTCCACCAGTCCACTCTCCAGCCACTCAAACCCAGTCTGTGGCTCTGCTGGGGGTTCTTGTGGCCAAACTAAAATCAATGATGTATTAACTTCATACTTTATATAAACACGTTGGAGAGATACCCCAGGAAAATCCCATCCCCTGGAATGTTTTCCTGCTTGCTGTGTTTAGCATTAACCACAAAGTGCTGACCCAAAAGACGATGCCCCATTTTATACTAAGTGGGCATTAATTAATGCTAAATTGCAGAGGAACTCGTTGGGCTGTTTCTGCTTTGCATACGTCTGCGTGGCACAGCCCCTCGGTGTGATTGATGGTGTTCCACTGAGTAGCAGGGATTTACACCTGGAAAAGCAGGGGGAAGGGGAAATAGGTTCCTCGGAATGGTTTTTGTTCTCAGTTGTGGATTTTGCATGTGCTCCTCTCCCCTGCCTCATCGACAGCTCTTAACTCCGCTAATTCCAGTCGCAGAGCTGCTGGTTTATCAGGCAATCATAAAATCATTCAGGATGGCAAAGACTCTGGAGATCAGGTCCAACCAATAACCTTACTCTGCTGAGCTCACCACTAGGCCAGATCTCTAAGCACCACTTTAAACAGGCAGGAGGCTAGAACTGAGTGATCTTTAAAGTCCCTTGCAGCTCAAGCCATTCTATGATTCCATGAATACACACCAAGAAGACAGCCCTTGCCCTGCATGCTCATACTCCTTGGCCATATCTACATGGTCAGGGACTCCCATGCCCAGCAGCCACGTGAAAGGTCTGGGCACCCCTTCACCAGCACCATTGACTTACATGGGCCAGCTCAGCGCAGGCTTGTGGCTTCCCACACAACACCCCTGTGCCCTCCACACCCCACAGAAGGGTCCTAGCAAATGCAGGCGAGCAGCCTGGCAGGCAGGAGCTGCATGCAGCTCACCACTTGCCACAGAGCAAATGGCTGGTGTTTTACAGTCAGTTCATTCCCTTCAGTATTCAGCGTAGGTCACGGTAATGTGTGCTGTAATGATCCCTCGCTTTTCCTCACCTTGCTGTACCAATCCTCCTCCTTCCCCAGCGCTGAGAAAATGGTTCTGCAGCCCCTCTCTGCTGCCTCAGAAGCAGAGAAATGCCCTTTGATTTATCCTCTCAGCGTCTGTAGAGCCGGGGGCAGATTGAATTGTGGGCTGTCTGGGTCTGTCACTCATCCCCCAGACAATTACTGGGCATACATGTCCCAGCACCGCTCTGCTCTTAACCTTCACCAGCCTAAGTGTGTTAACTCCCCGAAGATTATCAGCCTGTCTGAAGGTGTGATTGAAACGAGCTCAGCTCCTCTCGCCAAGCCTCTGCCCTAACCTCCTAAATCATCCGCTCTAATCTGAAGCACTTAAGCAAAAACAAACAAAATAATCCTCCAGAAAACACTAATAGCCCAATGTCAATACTCACATCACGCGTGTCAACCGCCCTATTAATTATTATCATTACCTGCCTCCAGAAATTGAATGCAACCGCAGCTCCGGCGCTGTGGGAAACCAGTGCTAATTGGGAAAAAAGCCGACGGAAGCACCTTTGTGTGTTTGCTCGCCTCCCTCCTCTCCCTGCATGCATGTACAGCACAAAACGTACCCGTTCACCTCCGCTTCCCCACGTGCCTGTGTGTAGACACACGCAGATAATGTCTGCACATGTACGCTCGGTGCGAGCACTGATGCAGCCCATCAGCACAGAGAGGAGTGTACCGACACGACTTCTACCCCAGCAGCTGCTTTTGCAAACATTACTCTATATCCTTATATCTAAGATATAGATATTCTTATAGAGACAGAGATATCTTATATGGTTAGAGATGTAGAGATATTAGAGATAGAGAGGTATTAGAGATAGAGAGGTATTAGAGATAGATAGAGAGATATTAGAGATAGAAAGATATATCTTATATAAACATATAGAGATAGAGATACAGAGATATATATCTTATATAGACATATAGAGATAGAGATACAGAGATATATATCTTATATAGACATATAGAGATAGAGATATAGAGATATATATATTATATAGAGATATAGAGATATATATATTATATAGAGATATAGAGATATATATCTTATATAGATATATAGAGACAGATAATAGATTCAAATATATATCTTATATCTAGTCTTATATCTCATATATTTCTTGTATATATCTATATATCTCTCTCATACACAGATATATATGCCTTATATACAGATACCCTCTATATCTGCATCCTGCCTGGGATACATGTAGACTTAAATATCTTACACGCAGATACATAGATATCTTATACAGAGGTAGAGATATCCTTTGTATCCGTATCCTGCATGGGATACACGGAGACTCCAGGAGGATACGTCCTAACCCCACATCTTGATGTCTTCCGACAGATGTTGGCTAATGCGGTTGTGGAAGGTTCACGGTGGATGCAGCGAGCCCAATAAATCTTCCTCTTAAATGCAGACACTCCAGCATGCCGGCATCTTATCCCTATAATACATTTTAATTACCTGGCTATTCAAATTGCACTCCACGAGATCCGCGCGGAGCTGCGTGGTGGATTTCTCAATTTACATGTAATCCACGGCGAGCAAGACAATCCGAGAAGAAACGTCGGGCGCACTTTTTATTGGAACTTGCAGGAGCTACTGAAGTCTGATACCTTTAAAATTATTAAGTGACAAAGATTACTAGCACTAAGGTTCTACTTTGCTTCCCCATTAGCCATTTAGGTGACAGCTGCTGTATTACACATAAAGATGAACCATTCCTTGAGGGATGATAGTGGTTCCGCTGTGACACTACTGGCATAAAGCATTATCAGACCATAGCTGTGCTTAGAGCCATCACAGTCTCCTAGGCACCTATCAGTACCCTCATTATCTGCATCACAGAGTGTCTAGAAAGAACACTGCCAGGCTTCACAGCTTTGCAGCTCATTTGAGAAGCGGAAATTAAACATCCCAGGAGAAAAAACAGGCACATTGTAACAGCACCAGCGCTGTACACACAGAACATGGTGACTGCTGTTGCGCTGACTTCTGTCTCATTAATTTAATAGGCGCCTGGATTGGGGATGGGAAGGTGGAGCAGCAGCCTTTGCAAGCAGATTACTGAGCCTGGCTCTCTGCGTTGATTGCGGTTCCCGAACGGAGGAGTGAGAGCTTACACTGAGCCACACTTCAGACACCCGTGCGGACATGTGCGGCTGCCGTGTGGTGAAACAAACCAGAGAGAGGCAGCAAAATTAGCTCATCACATATGTAATCTGTGCTTAGATTATCTTCAGCCCTCGTGTGAAGTAAAGGAAAGCAGCATGGGTGCCTTTGTAGGCAGGGACTGTGGCTGCCTGCCTACGCGAGGGTTAATACCAGTATGAAATGGGGACTGCTGTGTCCAGACTGGCTGGTGAGGGCAGAACAGGTCCCGTAGCAGCATATCCCTGCTCTCCAAATGGGGCTGCTTTGCTTTGAGATATTAACATCCAGTCATAAAATCATAAATTGTTTAGGTTAGAAGAGACCTGTGAGATCGTCGACTCAGATCCTCAACCCAGCTGTCCCAAGGCCACTGCTTAAACCCTGTCCCTGAGCTCCAGACCCCACTACTGTGAAACACAGCAGGGATGGCAATTCAAACCCCTCCCTGGGTAGCCTGTGCCAAGGTCTGAGGACCTTTTCCATGCAGAAGCTCTTCCTAATGTCCAACCTAAATCATGTGGTGATGTCCAGCAAAAGCACAGTCCTCACTGGAGTCCCTGTAGACCCCAGGTGGCCCATAGATCTTCTGAGAGCCCTGGGGTGACTTGCTCCCTGATTCAGGGCATTTAAACAGCTCTCACTTACACTGAAGCCAATGAGTGCATGTCAGGGATGAGAAATGGATGCGAGGCTCTTACTTTATCCCCTCACTAAATTTTATATTCAAGAGCACCTGAAGGATTTTTTTTTCTTAACACATCCCCACCCCTTGGAAACGTCACAGTCACAGAATCATTGAAGCTGGAAAAGACCTCTAAGATCATCCAGCCCAGCCCGTGATCTAACCCCACCACCTAGAGAAGAGGTGGCTCAGGGAAGACCTTATAGTAGTCTTCCAGTACCTGAAGGGGCTACAGGAAAGCTGGAGAGGGACTTTTTACAAGGGACTGTAGTGCTAGGACAAGGGGGATGGGTTCAAGCTAAAAGAGGGTGGAATTAGATGAGATCTGAGAAAGAAATTCCTCCCTGTGAGGGTGCTGAGGCACTGGAACAGGATGCTCAGGGAGGCTGTGTCTGCTCCATCCCTGGAAGTGTTCAAAGCCAGGTTGGATGGGGCTCTGGGCAACCTGGTCTGCTGAGAAATGTTGCTACCCATGGCAGGGGGTTGGCACTGGATGATCTTTAAGATCACTTCCAAACCTAAACGTTCTATGATTCTAAACCCCTAAGTGTGGATGCTGGAATGATAATGTGAAATTGCCAGTAGATGGTCCTGTTTCAATCCAAACCGTGCCCAGAAGTGTTTGCATTAGCACACACACAGCACTGCATTGCATTTCTGTGTCTACTTGCTGCGTGTGGCCTCCCATTAGACTGAGGCAACCATGTGGGTAACACTGGCTAGAGTTCCACTGTGCTCACAGGGTGTTGTGACAAAGGTGTCTGGGACAAGGGTACGGGCTGAGTGCCTCATTGCACACATCCCTGCAGCTTCCAGACCTTGTCTCCGTTGGGGCACCTATGTCCCCTCGTCATTACAGGAGGAGAGAATAAGGGTTTGTGCAAGTCTAACTTGTTTCTGCGTGCCCTCAAGATGCGGAAGGTGGATTTCAGCGATGCCTGAGCTACACCAGCATCGCCGCAGAGCAATCCCTGCTGATTTAGCTGGTGTTGCAGCACATTTACACAAGTATAATTGAAGGGTTCTTTTATTTTGAAAGTGCTCTGGGTCAAACCCTGGAAGAAAACATATAGGGATTAATATGAACTTATCACCCCTCCATTAATTTCCAGTGACAGACCCATTTCTTTCTATTCCAGCTTGCTATTGCTCCCAAGGTAGTAAGATACAAAAGCCAGCTCTGCCCATCTCAGAGGTAATTGAAGTCATGTCTTCCTCACTTTTGGTGCTTTAGAACCCCAAGGGAATAGAACATCATTTGGGCCACATTATCCAAGAAGGCCATAGCAATCCTGACAGAAATGGAAATTGAAAATAATCTAAGCAGTCTGCTTATATGGACAGCACTTTGCCCGCCTGGCCAGCTAGAGCACAGCCTGCCTGACCAGCCCGTTCTGAGCACAAGCTCTATTTTGCAAGGGTTGCAGTAAAAGGAGAGAACTGGCTTTACCTCTTTTCTTTCAACTCTGTCGCCTGCAGCCCCTGTTACTGTTTATCTTGATTTCTTCTCTGCCCCAAGGAAGTGTCTCTCTGTTTAGAGAAGTGTTGCTGTATGGACTACAATCTGTACAGGGAGAACAGATGATTATTTTTTGTTTATAGCCAGTATTGTTATTAATGCAGTGTAATAACAGTGTAATAGAGTTAGTCCTGAATCACATCACAGGGCTACACTTTCAAAAACCCCAAACCCCAGCAAACCAGGCAAAACGATGCTCAAATCTCTCAGGGGTGGGGAGAAGATACAGACAAACCCAACAAACTTTGCAGTCATCTCTCAGATGCTGGATTCTTCCAGACTCACAGCTGCTCAAATGCCTTCTGCCAGCTGAGTGAAGAGTTTGATGTGATAACAAAAGAGCTTCCCTGGAAGAGCCAAAAATACGGCTGCAGCACAGCAGCTGACCAGCTCAGCAGCACGGGTCACTGCAAGCACAAACCAACTGCTTCTCTGTTCACTACTCCAGCTCCTGACTAAATGCTGAGTCAAAATCAAGGGCACAGACCATATTCAGCACCGTTCATCACGAGTTCCCCTCAGCCATTGTTGTCCCTTAGTTTTGCAGGAAACACCAGACACCCTGGATAGCCCAGAAATCAAACATCACAGGGGCTGCAACATCTGACTGTGAAGAAAGACTATAGAGAGCTGCTGAGTATGGTTCCACATCCCGATAAGGGTCTGTGATGGCCTTTGGCTTGGGGGTCTCTCTTTGGAGGGATGAGTTGCTGGCTGCTCCCATCACCAATAGCTGTTTCATTGAGGTCTGAGCCCTAAACATGCACCCTGGCCCCACTTCTCTCTGCTGTGTCAGCCAGCATTTATAGGAGACATTAGAGAGTCCTGATTGACGTCCACCCTGGGGAAGGAGAGAGGAGAACCATACCACATCAGTGGTAAGTCATCCTGCCTAGATTATCTTCCCCTCCTAAGACAGTAAAGATACCTTAGCGATGCCAGCTCAGGCTTGAATAACATTTTAGGATGATTACAAAGATGGTTTGAAGGCTTCAGCAGTGAATGCATGAATTTTTCAAGCAATCAAGAGAAGTCGCGGGAAGGAAGGTCTCCCTGGGTGACTGTCCTTGTTCTGGATCCTGTGTCTCCCCTATCACATTCCCCTTGTGGGGTGGGGGGGGGTAAAACCTGCTGTGCAGCGAACGTAAAGGAGATGCAGGGAGAAGATAAGGGTGGATTGTAAAAGCAAGTGATGCCCCAATAACAGGGAAACACACAGCCCTTTTGTTCGGTTCACGGGCTGCGGCACTCCGACATTATTAACCAGATTTATTTCAAGGAAAGGGTCACTTTATGAAGCGCCTGTGTCTAAACTTTGCTCAGATAAAAGGCTGCTAACAAAAGGCAGGCTCTGGGAAAACAAGCAGGGCTGGGGCTGTGCTCACAGTAAGCACATTTTCTAGTTTTCAGTCAAGAAGTCATTGGCAGTGCCGGAGCTTGAAAACTGCATGGCTCAGACATTTCTAAACCCTTTTAATCCATCACAAAGGGCTCCCTTGATTGTTGCTTTGTTTTTCTGCTGCTGCCCTACAGTATGGCTGCCAGTGTATATTCCTGATAAGCACTGAGCTATGCACACGCTGCTGGGTTTCCCTGCCTTGGGCACCACGCACCCTGCCAGTGCCTGTTTGAGGACACGGTTCATGTGTCACCAACCGCCAGGTGATGGGCGCTCGGTCCTCTCCTTGTAGTGCAGGGAACTTGGAAGAATCTCTGATTAATTTTCATGGGCTGTGTGGTGCTGCCCATAAACCCCCCCCCCATTGCAATAAATAGGAAGTTCTACTTAAGAACTGAGGACACGGTGAAGGCCCTGCAGTATTAATGCCATTTTAATCCCTCCAGATTCAGAGTTGGGCATTACTAATGCAATTAATTGTGACAAAAGAGAGAGAAAGAGCACCAGCTCCATAAATATAACTCAAATATTCTTCAATATCCGAGTATATAGTTCAACACAGAGAATCACAGCATCCCTTCAAGATCCCTTCAAGAGCATCAAGTCCAACTGCTAACCCAGCACTGCCAGGTCACTGCTAAACTATGGCTGCACACACAGACTGTCCTGAGACATCTGGGGAAGCTACATCCCTCTTCCTATGTGAGTCAAAGCCCAGAACAGCTTCTCCTACTAGACAAAAACCCCACAAAACTCTAAGGGACAGATTCAGGACCATCAGGAGGAGATAGAGTGCAGCAGGTAGCAGGGAGGGTGCACCCAGGCGACACCTCAGTAAACCAGCATGTGGATAGATGGAGCACAGGCTACACCACATACAAGCACCTCCTGGACCAGGTTACCAGGGAAAGGAAGGGGACATCACCGTGCCCAGCACTGTTCTTTTATTTTCACAACTCTCCTTCACCTCTGCAGCCTCTCTTAAATGCGAGGCATTAGGCAGCAGCCCCATGGGGATTTTTGCTTGGGTTGGTTGAGCACTGTGCAGGGATGGGGGTAATGTCAGCAGAGAACACATCTGAAATGAGAGAGCAGTGTGATGGGAGCTCTACCAGCAACTCTGTGCACTAAAAGGAACATGGATAAGGGAGGGCTGCTGCTTCATTGCAGGTACAAACCTTGATCAGGAGCCTGGGTGTTCCTGCTCATGGCAGGGGGGTTGGAACTAGTTGATCTTTAAGGTCCCTTCCAACCTGAACCATTCTATGAATCTATGAAATGAAGATCCTTACCTCACAGCATCCCCTTCCCTTGCAGCACCCCGACAGCGAGGAGGTACAGACACTCAGGCTGCTCAGATTGTCCTTTATTGCTGGATGCAAAATGTTCTGTGTTTATCTGTAGGACAACAGCATCTGCAGAGGCTGATCATGAACCACTTATTCCTTCCCCTCAGTCCTGGGAAGAGAGAGATTACATTTTCACTGACAAAGAAATGGGATTTTTTATCAAGCTGTGGGTACACAAAGAGGGGGAAAGCAGCGAGATGCTGACTATGAACTGAGGTCCTTGCAGATGTCACCCTGAGCCCTGGGACAAGGCTCTGGCAGTGATGCTGAGCTGCAGGACACGGGGTGAGCAGGGAGAAAGCGAATGGGGACACGCAGAAGCAGGAGGAAGAGCAGAAGGAGGGGGATGGAGCGAGAAAATGAGATGCAGTCTGCTGATCTCTGAAGATCCTGGTGAAACACAAATGGGCCCTGGGTTAGGGAACATCTGTGCATGGTGAGGGCTGGGTGACACTGGGAATAAAAGCAGCAAAGGAGATGAAAGACTGTGAACCCATGCCTTCCGTTCAATATCCAAATGGAAAGACATTTCCATCTCACTATTTTAATACTAGAAGTTAAATGCCCAACATTAGCCACGAGCAATAGCCACCCTATCAATTTTTAATCAATACTAATGCCCTCCTAAATTAGATTTCCAAATTGAAAAATATCGATATCAAACATCCGTGAGACACGTTGAATCTTTACAGCATCGACTTCTACCGACACCGTGTCTTCTTTTGACTCCCCTCTGGCACTGTCACCCCTCAGACCTTCCCACTCCTCCCTTGCAGCTGCTCCTGCTGCAGCACAGCTATTGCCACCCATCCCAAAGCATCAAACACCTCAGAGGTGCTCGGGTCTGTGCAGCTCTTCCATAGATGGGATCTCACGAGCAATGAGAGAATAGGGGGTTAAAGCCTCGATGTGTTCTTAACGATCTCAGACATCCTTCTGAGCAAGTGCAGAGAAAACCTCCAGATGTGGGAGTAACAGTAGGTCTTCACCTTTTTTATCCTAACCAGCAGCCTCAGCCTTTAGTGCCTCTGTGGTCTCAAAGCAGAAGGATGCATTGAAGAGGAGGTAAAAACATCACCAGCATCACTACAAGCAAAGAGTGCCAGACCTCAAGTCTTTATCTTCTCTCACCTTTGAATGCCCCTATCTTATTTTTCAGTTCTGCTACTTGTGTTTGCTCCATTAGAGCCGCGAGCTCTTTCAGACAAGGGCTGCATCTCCTTCCATCACTCTGTTGTTTGAGACACCCAGGGTGAGGCGGGGGGGTTAATTAATATGAAGTCACGATGACATGAAACAGCACATGAAAGATATTTCTATAAAGAAGAGAAGACTCGGCAGGGCAAACCCACTAAGGTTTTCAGCAGGGTTTGTTTTTCTGGTTTTTGGAGGAATATTCTGCACCACAGGGCTTTCCCTGGCCTGGGCACTGGGTATTAGCTGGGAATGAAATGGTATATTAATTTCCCCTGACAATAATTGCAGCAGCCTATGATCTTAGCAACCCTCTGGGTCTATTCCTAAGGTCAGGATGAGAGTGTCACAGTCGTGTCGCTCCCTTATGCCACTCTAGGAAGAGCTACTAATCCACTTAAACAATTACCTTTCAGAGGAGGAGGCAGAGGATACCTAATGAAAGAGAGAAATATCTGGAAACTCCCCGAGCGCAGAAGTGCAGTGCAACTATTATCTGACGTGTGGCACCAATGAATAAAAACAGCAGCAGCCTGAAACCACTCGGTGTTTTTATTCATGTCTGTGCTGCAAAGTGGTTGAAGCCTAAAGCTAATGAAGGAAATAATATGCAATTCATCACGGTGCAGAGCGAGAAAGACAGACAAACATAACTCTCCACTCGTGTCGCGGCAGAGCCTTTCAAACTTCTCTTTGCAGCAGCTTGGGAGGAAGGATCAGATTCTCTGTGCTCCTTCCCAGCCTTCACCCTGTGAAACAGCCTTGGCCCAAACCCTGCTCAGGCTGAGAGCAGATCCTCTCTGCTCCTCGCTGCTCGCTTTGCACCTGCATGTGAAAGAGGGGAAGGTAATCAGTAGTCATGCCTGACTTTCAGTTAATGGGGCATAATATTGGAGGCAAAGAGCTAAGTCACTGCTCCTTGTACCAGGGACGGTGTGGGATTGCAGTCCTACCTGCTAAGGGGTGACAGGATGCAGGGATGGCATCTCCAGTGCTGGGACAACATGACCTCCGTCTGGCTTGTCTGGCTCTCCCAGACTTTCCTCTGTGGTGCTGCCGTGGACTTTCTAGCTCTGCTAATGGGTGAAAGCTCCTTCTGACTTCACACATTCTGCCTGGCTCTGGGAAAGTACTGTGGAACTGGGACTCAGGCTGGGGCAGGCACTGCCTCTGCAAGAGGGTCCTGGAAGAGCAGCTCTGCTTTCCCAGCCTAGGGACACTTGTTTTCCCTTAAACTAATGCCAGTGCTGAACTAGGGAGGAGCTGCACTCCAGTCAGTCCTCAAACACCCAGTCATGAGGAAAAAGCAGAGGGAAACAACTTGCTTGAAGAAATTGGCTTTACAAGCTCATTTTGCAGATTTGCTGTCAAAAAATCTCCCAGAGAGTGAATCTACCCAGGAATCTAGGACTTCAAACCTATCTCTGGTCTGGCTCAGGCATCCCACTGATGCTTCGGGCATGGAGTGCCCAAGCAGAGGTTCTTGCCTGGGGACAGCAGTGAGATGGAGCAGTGGCTTTGGTGCTGCTGCCAAGTTCATAGCAGACATACACACTTCCTCTGATTGTTTTCTGAGTCTTAAATAGCTGGACCTGCTGCTTGTCTGGGTGTGTGGGGCACTTGTAGCTGCAGATTGGCACCTCTCAAATGATAGTCGCGATTTCAGCCCACGTGCACATTCGCAAACTGGAGCAGACCCTCCAAGCTCAGACTGAATGCACATCACACCGATTTGCTGAATGTCAGGGTAGACTGACCTTCTACTGCAAACACTGGCAGATGGCCATTCCTTCAGTGCTCAAGAGTTGCCTGAATAGAAAATCAAGCCATGGCTTAGCCTGTCTTTTGCCTCTGCATCAGTGCGCTCAGCAACACGCTGGGGTAGCTACCCGATCGCGATGCCTCTGACAGCACCAGCTCCTCTCCAGCTCAGCAAAGGTGATCCCATGGCTGCCTTCTCAAGTGCTGTCACAGCTACTAAACAGCAAGAGAAGAAGACAGGAGCATGAGGGCTCTCAGCCCAGCCCCATCAAAGTGCGGGCTGGAGCTGTGTGGTTCCTCTGAGAGCCGGAGTGCGGAGCAACGACTGCTTCGTGGTGTTGGCAGGGGGAAGGCAAACCAGTCAGTCTGCTCTGAACATCATGCAAAAATGGACCATAAATGCAACCTGGGTTGCTCAACTCTTTGAGAACCATGAGAGCCTGCCCAGAGAAGGGCAATAAAAGTCATGGAGGGTCTGGAGTACAAGTCCTGTGAGGAGCAGCTGAGGTTTTAGCTTGGAGCCTTACTGCTGATATCTTCTTCTCCGTAGTAGTGATTGGAAACGTGAAAGTGGCTGCAAATTGCACTGGGGAGACTCAGAGTGGATATGAGGAAGAATTTATTCACTAAAGGGGTATTTGGACAGTAGAACAGGCTGCCCAGGCAGTGGAGTTGGAGTCACCATCCATGGAGGTATTCAAAGGACACATGGTGCTGAGGGACATGGGTTAGTGGTGACCCAGCAGAGCTGGACTTGATGATCTTAAAGGTCCTTTCCAGACAAAAGATCCTGTGATTCTGAAGCCAGGAAACACAGCATCAGATCAGACTCTTGTTCTGCAGCCTGGCCAACCTCCGCACAAGCACCAGCTCCCTCAAACTCTGTGTCCACAAAAAGCTTTGCAGTTATTTCTTAAGAGCTAAAAGATGTTTGTGCTGGGGCTCTTTTTCCTCGCCACCCCACACGGGGTATTTCTAGAGCTGAGAGTCTGTCGGTGCACAGGAGCAGCATCTGCTCCCTACACCGGTAATGCATTCTGTGCATCGCTCGGAACTTGTTCCTTCCCTTTTCCTCATCCCCCAGGTTTTCCATGCTAGGACACATGCAGCCTGCACATCTGGGAAATTATAAATGCGCTGTCACAGCTCTTGGAAATTGGAAGGAGCGTGGTGAGGTGCCAGATGTTGCAGCATCCTGCACTCCTGACCTCCTTTCCTCCAGGACTGTACTTTCTTACAAGGAACAAGAGAGAGGACAAGAGGAAATGGCCTCAAGCTGCCCCAGGGGAAGATCAGGTTGGACATGAGGAAAAACTTCTTCATGGAAAGGATCCTCAGGCCTTGGCACAGGCTGCCCAGGGAGGGGGTTGAATTGCCATCCCTGGCTGTGCTTCACATTCGTGGAGACCTGGAGCTTAGGGCCGGGGATTAATAGTGGGTTGGGACGGGTGGATTAAGGATGGAACTTGATGATCTTGGAGATCTTTTCCAACCTAAATGATTCTGTGATTCTCCCTTCGATGGAGAAGTGATCAGAGGTTCAAGGCCAAACTGGGTGACACTGCTGTGCAGCGAGGGCTGGATTCCTCCCTCCTGACTTGCAGTGGCCTGAGGGACTGAACATCCTCAGGCTGGATCCAACCTGTGCTTGAGTTTCCGAGTCTGCCATGAGGGGCATCACCGTTCCCCAAGTATTGTCGGTGGGTTTGCAGATATGCTGAGAAATTCAGGGATATTCCCTGCCAGATTCTTTCGGTTCTTTTAATAGGCTGTGAAATTTTGGAATCAAACTATTTAAGCCTTCCGACAGCACAACACATCTCCAGGTGCCTTGCTCCACAATAAAAATCCATTGTGCAGCCTTCTCCCCTTACAATGCGGATTAATTTTAACCCTCACAACAGCCTAATGGAAAGAGCGTGCTGCTCTCCAAATGCCAAACACTTGCTGAAAGCTTTCCTTTGTTAGTGCCTCCCGGTTTAGTCACCACCAGCTTCTGAAAAGATTCCACAGAGTTAATGTTTCCATTTCTTTTAATTCGCTCGCAATGATGACACAGCCATAACACAGCTGTGTTCCAGCTCAAAGGAGCCCAGTGCGGATGCTGCCCACTGTTCCTCGGCCCCTGCTCCCTCCCTGGCTCGCGAGCGGCGCTGAAGCTGTTAGGAGGATACAGTGACATTTTCCGAACTGGGGTGGAATAGTTCCTTTAGAGGAAGCCTCTTCTTTGTTCTCCTTTTCTTTCTTTCTTTCTTTTCCATCCTTATTTCACTTTCCCCTTCCTTATTTCTTTTCTTTTACATCTTAATTTCTTTTTCCCCTCCTTATTTCTTTGGTTTCCTTCTTAATTTATTTTTATCTTCTTCACTTAATTTTTTCCTTCCTTATTTTTTTTATTCCACCCTTCTTTCTTGTTTTCTTCGATCTTTTTTCTTCCTTCTTTCCTTTTTTCTTTCTTCTTCCTTATTTCCTTTTTTTCTCATTTCACTTTTTCCTTTCTTGTTTCTTTTTCCTTCCTATTTTTCTTTTTTCTTCAGTTTTAATTCCCTATTAGTTTTTTTTTCCTTATTTCTTTTTTCATTCCTTATTTCTTTGTCTTCCTTTGTTTCCTTTTTCTTCCTTTTTTCTTCCCTATTAATTTTTTCCTTCCTTATTTCTTTTTCCTCCTTCTTTTTCCTTTTCTTCCTTTTTTTTTCTTCCTATTAATTTCTTCCTTCCTTATTTCTTGTTTCCTTCCTTATTTCTTTTTTCATTCCTTATTTCTTTGTCCACCCTCTTATTCCTTTTCCTTCCTTTTTTCCTATTAAACTTTTCCTTCCTTATTTCTTTTCCCTTCCTTTAATTTTTTCCTTCCTTATTTCTTTTTTTCCTTATTTTTAAGTCCTTCCCTTTTCCTCCTCTTCCTTTTTCCCCCCTTTCCTTCCTTTTTTCTTCCTTTCTTTCCTTTTTTTTTCTTTTTAATTCCACATTTCTCTGTGAAAAGCTGACCTAATTTTCCAGGAATAATCTAAACGGTTACACAGGCAAAGCATTGCACTGGAGAGCTTCTAGATAAAGCTGAACTATTTTATGGTTCAATTAGCCCAAAGTACGGAGGATCCCTGTTGCATTAGCGCTTCACGAAGATAGTACAGCGGGGGCTTCCTTCCCCTTTCCGTGCAAGTTAGGATTCGCCAGTAAAACCTTCTTCACTGCAGCTTTGCTGCTACAAAAGCCATCAGCACCGCTCGTTGTAAAAGCCACGCGAAAGCTGTTCTCCTCGGTGACTGTCTCTGATATTAGTTATTAGATACTGGTTCCAGTTCCCTGTCCCATCATGGACAGAGTATCCCATTGCCTGTTCGGTTGCACAGAGAAGGTGGACCAAGGCACAGGGGTTGGCACAAGCGTTGGCAGTGACACAAAGGTGGTAGTTTGGTAGACACTGATCCTGGGAAGGTATCAGGACATGGGTGTCTGGGTTGTTCTGACATGAGCAGCAAGCAGTAGGAGCACAAGCAGTGCTGCAGAGTCCTGCTCCCTGTTGGATGAGCTGTAGAAGACTGGCATCTTCCTCAAACACACAGCACAACCTGCTAGATTTGCTTGTGATAATCCATGTTACAGTCTTAGAATCACAGAATCCTTGAGGTTGAGAGAGATCTACACGGCCATCCGGTCCATCCATTAACCCAACCTCACTCTGTCCACTAAATCATGTCCCACAGGGCCACATCTACATGGTTTTTCAACACTTCCAAGGATGGTGACTCCACCACCTCCCTGGCCACTCTGAATTTTTCTTGATGTCCAGTCTGACCCTCAATGCTCTACAACCTCCTTCCAGGTAGTTGTAAAGAGCAATGAAGTCTCCCTCCATCTCCTAAATACAGATTGTACCTAAAACACAGTACAGCGGGTTCACCCTGACACAGGGCCAGGGTAGAGTCGTTAGCTGCGAGCTTGATGTATTGTGCAGAGGATGAAAAAGCAGGACAAGAAGGATGAACTGGTCTGGCCTACTCTGTTTATTTAAGAGCTTGCACTGTGGTGAACTGGGCTGTAGAAATCACTGGGATCCTTCTTGGGTGCAGTTGTCTTCTGTCCCAAACAGACATGCAAGATCGTGACAGATCTAGGATCTCAACATCCTATTTTCTAGCATTTTGGGGATTTATTCCTAAAAGAGAAGGGTTTTTACCTTTTCCACTTCACATATTCTGTAGGCCAATGCCTTTGGCAAGCGGGACCACGCGAGTGGTTTGCGTAGCGATAGATGCATCTCCATCGCCTCCCTCACTGGTAGCTGAACCAGCTGTCTTAAGCGGGTGTTGGGTTGGACTCCCAGTTCTCCAGCCATACCTGACTGCCGTGGAGACGCGGCTGATATTCTGGAAGGAATACGTTCATCTGTTGCTGGCGTGTGCTTTCACTTCTGCGAGAATCTAATTAGGTTCAGTGATTAGGAGTGCTAATGGGCATAACAACCCCGTGGAAATTCACCATCCGGAAAAGAAGAAGGGTAGCAAAAATATCCGGGAGAAGAAGAAAGAGAAGGGGAAGGGGGGGAAAAAAAAGAGTGAAAGCCACCACGATTTTATGCAGGGGAAAATAAATAAATAAATAGCTGCTATGCAAATGCCTCTGCCTATCTATCAGAGAGTGTTGTAAAGACAAATTAGTTAATTGCTGCAAAGTGCTTTGAAAATGAAAAGGGATATATAAGAGGTGATTATTATTATTCACAACAATCTGGTAGGTGAAGGCATCTGTCTATTTTGTTTTATATATCCCCAGAGCTTTCGCAAAGCAGCATTAGAAGAAAGAAAAAGACCTAAACCAGGAGAAGAACGATCCCAAAAGGGAGAGAAAAGGCCTGTGACATTTGTGAATAATAAAAATAATAAGCTAGAGATCAGATTAAAAAAATACCATCAGGAGTAGAGGGTAAGAAAGCTACACTGAGGTGTATTTGAGCTGATCTTAATGGATATGGAGATCATTAGCGGTGTGCTGATACTGCCGAACTGACTTGGAAAATATTAATTTCAATAGGAGTATCTATAGCTGCGAACAATTCAAGCTCCTCTGCCCTATGCTTCAGCCTTCTTTGGTCCTAACCAGAACATCTGTTCTGCATCCAACCTTCCAGAACCGATACAGGGTCAAGTTTTTATCCCGTCACAGGATCCAGCGCAACCCGAAACGCTTGAGAAAGATGCGGTGAGATGTGTGATTTAGGCTGCGACCACATCGTACATTCTCCTCCAGAAACTGCAGAGCAGCATCCAAGCCTCTGAACCCTTGTATTATCCATTAACTCCCCTCACCCCAGCAGTGCCACCAGACCCCGGGGGAGCTGGTCGTGTGTTTACGCTAAACACATGCAGAAGCGCCAGCAAGATCACTGCACTAATTTTCAGCATCCGAAAGGAAAATAATGCCTGCAGGTGAGGCGCAGCTCCCGAGGAGTCTGTGGACTGCAGCTTTTCATAGCCGGGGAAGAATTAACTCATTTTTCCTATTTTTTTTTATCCTTCTCAATATAGCAGCTAAATTATCCCTTGCCTTAGCTATGAATCACTTCAGAGCTCATTCCTTAAAGGTACCCAAAATTCCCTGAGGTGTTTTGACATAATTCTATTACATCTTATTTCTGTTTAATATTAAATTCTTCCCTGCATGTTTAAATAAACCTGGAAACCTTTTTTTTAGGGAACACGGCTTAATGGGGAGCTACGAACCTGCGCAGCGACTGTCACTATCTTACCTACATTTTATTATTAATGGTAATTCATGCAGAACCAGCCACTTCACAAGGAGAGACTAAACACTTACATAAAGCTAGGTGCTTCTCCCTGACCTTAATTTGTTTCTGTACTTGAAGACTGGATTCCTTTTCAAAAAATAATTATTGCGGAAAGATTAAAAACCAATAACGCAACGATGCTCCAGACCAGATGGATCCAGGCACTCAAACCCAAAAGTAAATCCCTGATCGTTGAACCCCATGGAAAAGCTCCTTCACTAAGAGGAAGGACAGGATATCTGGGATGGCCTTCCAAGGCAGGGAGTGAGGGCATTCAGCTGGTTGGCATCTTTTGCCCAAATAGGAGAGATCTTTGGTGTCGTCTGGCACTGCAGATGAAATGGAACATTAATGAGTGGTGACAGAGAACAGCGCTGAACCAACATCGTGGTGCTGGTGTCTTCAAAACCCTGCCATCCCAAGTCCAAGCTGTGCACTTGGAGTCCAAGCTATGCACTTTCACTTACCCCAGCTGTCCCAACCCACTGCTAAACCCTGTCCCTAAGCTCCAGATCTCCACGACTGTGAAACACAGCCAGGGATGGAGATTCAACCCCCAAACTGGGCAGCCTGTGCCAAGGCCTGAGGACTCTTTCCATGAAGAAGTTTTTCCTCAGATTCAACCTAAACTTCCCCTGGGGCAACTTGAGGCCATTTCATCTTGCCCTACTGCTTGTTCCTTGTGAGAAGAGAGCCTCCTATAAGGTCTCCTCTCAGCCTCATTTCCTTCAGACTAACAAGGCCCAGCTCCTTCAGCAGCTCCTCACCAGGTTTGTTACCCAGATTCTTCACCAACCTTCACTGCAGTGCAGAGCAGGGTGCACCTGCTCCAGTCTCTCACTGTCCTTCTTGCACTGAGGTGCCCAACATTGACTCCAGTCAGTATTCGAGGTGACCTGAGGTCTCTGGCTGTGGAGTGTAAGAACATACCTGCTCAGTGCCACTGGTTTTTCACCTCGGAAACCTGCATGTTACCCCTCTGCTCACACCACAGTTATGGTGATCTTAGGTCATGGGCTGGACTTGATGATCTCAGAGGTCTTTTCCAGTCTCAATAACTGTGTGACTCTGGTTAGGAGGCTAATTTAATCACAGCTACTACTCACAGGATAGCTGGAGAAAAGGTGCTGTAGCAGCCACCATGCTGTTCGTAACCATTCCATCTTGCATTGGAGTGCCAGCGGAGTGCTGTGGGAGCTGGATCCAGGCATCAGCTGTGTCTGCCCATCATAATGACCCAGATGATGAGAGTGGCTGAATGGGGAACAGTATTGGTGATCTGCAGAACAGCTCCACCAAAGAGGCCAACTCTTGTGCCGGCAGAATCTAATCCAGAAGAACTTTTCCTAAAATAAACCAGGGTAACAAAAGAGACTGATAAAGTTCCTTGGAGTTTGGAGGAGGATGGAAGCAGCAGGGGAGACAGGGTGCTTTCCCACCCCCCAGGAAGAATGTGGTGACTTTTTCTTCTGCTTTTGTCTCTTCACCCTTCTCCCACCCCTCTGGCTAGTGGGGGAACAGCATGCAGACCGGTCCCTATCTATGGCATAAAACCTTTAAGGTCACCCTGTGAGAGTGGGTGGTCCTGCTGCCCACCCACTGCAGCCCCATGGCCTCCCAGCCCATATCTCCCATGACAGAGCTGTGCATCATAGAGATGCTGAAAGGTGCTTCAGGAAACAAGACAGCAAGGGGACCCATGTACAGAGCCAGCCTGGAGGCACCTCCCTATTCCACACCCCCCACACCCCCCCTCCAGTTTATTCCATGGGATCTACCAGACAGAGCTGTGTGAATAAATATTTATACTAAACACAGTCAGGAATGAGAAATCAAGATCTAAAATTACACAAATATTTGGGAATCTAGACACTGTAACTCAAGTGGCACTTAATCTCCAAGTGCAACCAAAAATATGTAACTCCTCGGTTTACTAGCAGTGTCAGCTCCCCAAGTGTGGAGCTGAATAATTTAGGAGGGAGAGGCAGCGAGTGGCTGAGCGTAGAGGTTGCTGGGGAGGAGAATTGCAACCCTCCAGCTTCACTAGTGACTTGTCCTGGGCAGGGAGGCAAAGGATGCTCCAAGTCACCTTCAGGACCACCCCCACAAATGCAGCTGAAAACCACAACAGCAAAACCAAACCCAACGACCCCACAGGGAGAGGGACGGGGGTTGTGCCGGGGTGTGGGATGCTGGAGCCTTCCTGTGGCAGGAGAGGCTGCCCAACACCTGCCACCAGCCAGGCTCCAATCTGAGAACTACAGCTGTAGCATAAAGGCGGATTATCACCCATCCAAACCAAATTCAATTATCATATCTATGCTGCTTCTCTATTTCTGTAACTGGAAGGCTATTATTAGGCTCCCTCCCTCCCTCTCTCTCTCTCTCTCTCTCTTGCTCCCTGTTTTTAATACATCTCCAAGTAATGCTGCTGTAAAACATTCAAAAAAGTAAACATTAGCTTTAGGCCATTTGATTATCAGTTTCCCAGAACACTCCGTTCTGCCCTGCTTTACTCCATATTCCTTTAATAATAGAAGAAAAACATTTAAAAACAAAAAAGAAATAAAAGAAGAGATGGGCTGAGATGGGTTTAATCAATCCACACTATAGCCGTTCCCCTCTGTTGCCAGCGCTGGCCCCAGATCACTCTCATGGTGGCCAACAATCCCAGTTGGACAGAAGAGAAGTGAGGAAATAGGTTGACTCTGGAAATCTGGGGTACTATGTTCCTCCCTGTCCTGATCACTAAACGTTTCTTAGCAGGGTTTCCATCATCACTCCCATTAGTGAAGAGTCCCTCTGCCACGCTTGAATGGGTGAGAGCAACACAGCCCATGAGATAGGGGAGCCAGCACTAGGCAGTCACCATCCCACAAAACACCTCTGGGGTCAGTTTTCTTTCCACTGCCTCTTGTTTACTCCATGAAGCACACTGCCTTCCCCATGAGGTCTCTGGATGGAGTGGGGAGAGAACATCATGCACACTCACCTCACCTCCAGCAGAGCTCGATCACCTCTGCGCCAAGAGCTGACGCCTCGCTGTGACAAGCAGCTTATACCTGTTTTTTATAGGGTGATGCAATGCTTTTCCCCCTGTGTTCAGCGCTCTGAACAACTCCAGAGCAGGTAGGCATCGCCTCTCAAAGGCGCAGTGGAGTAAACCCGAGTGCTTTGTCCGTGTGTGCTTGAGCTGTAGGAATGCAGGAAAGAGCTAGCGAGAGCTGAGCTGATCCTCTGGGAGAAGTAATGTGTCTTCTGATGGCTTTTTACATGCCCATTTGTGAATAGAACACTAAAAGGTCCAAATCTTTGCTCAGCTCTCGTGGCGCTGCCGTAATACCTGTAATAAATCATGATATCGTACCCTCGCTTTTGGGCTGTAATGAGCTGGTTTTCAGCATCACAACTTTCATTTCAAATGCTGCGGGTTGACTTCAACTCCTTTATCTCTATCTTTCACACAAATCAGAGAGTTTTATAGATAATAAAGCATTTGGAGTGAGATACAGGGATTGAAGAGGTTTGGTCTCCTTGTCAAAGTCTTGGGAATCAGCTTAGGAGGGAAAAGCTGGTCTCTGACCTCCTGCAGTATCATGACCCATTCAAGATGTGACCCAGACATGCCACACGCACTGGCTGGAGCAGGACCTATGGTTTACTTGGAGAAACATCCTTCCATGTTCTTGAATCTGGGGGGTGGGGGATCCCTGGCACAGGCTGCCTAGAGAGGTGGTGGAAGCCCCATCCCTGGAGACACTCAAGATCAGGCTGGATAGTGCTCTGGGCAATCAGTTCTGGTGAGTGATGGCCCTGCATGGGGGGGGTTGGACTAGGTGACCTTTGGAGGTCCCTTCCTACCCTATGTTTCTACATCCATAATGAAGAGAACTGGGATCACTGATTTCACCCAGATGAAGGAGCCCCTGACCCTGTACATGCAGAGGGCTGGTACCCAATACTCCACAGCCCCACAAGCACCAAAACCTCCTCAGCCTTTCACCTATCTAAGCTGACTGCAGTCGCCGTGCAGGGGAACTGGGAAGCTGAAGCTGCAGTTATTCCCTGCTTCATTCTGCTCGGCTGCAAATATTGTACAAATATTGCAGCCAGCCTTTTTTTTTTTTTAAAGGGAATTTTAAAAGCTTTTGGATAAGGTTCTTATTTACATCATTCTGATCGTGTAAAGGGACAGGACCGAGCCAAGTTTTTTAATTAACAACTGATGTAGCAGAGAATTCGGTGCAGAAGGACCTCCTCTTCGTTTTGGTTTGGCCGTGTACAACCATAACTCCACGGAGTTTTAACAAGGGTGGCAGAACCATAGCCCCAGGCGCTAGAGCAAAACGTCCCGGTAGGTGCTCTCCACCCTGCTCCTGTCTGTAAAGGAGGGTAAGGCATGGGGTTTAGCCACACGTTATTCATTAAATGCTGCGAGAGATTCTTCGTTTCCTTTGTTTCACCACCCCTGATTAAAAATTTAGCAGTGATGCTGTGCAAAGGTGAATCTGTGGGGACTTCCTTGAAGAGCCACTGTTGAAATGGGAGGCATGGAGAAGGGATCCGTGTGGTGGGGAGGGGGATCAGGATGGGACAGCACCAGAAAACACTCAAAGGAGACTCCAAAACCATCCCTTGCTGAGGGAAAGGGAGAGAAAGGCTTTGGAGGTGGAATGGAGTGAGAAGTGAGCACTATGAACCGAACTGAACCAGGCACTGGAGTGGGCATCACCGTAAGGTTCTTCACCTATGGGACAGCATTGCCTGGACACTCATTTAGAGGCACTGGCCACCTTGGACTTAACAGAGATGGGCTGCTGTACCCCAGGCAAGGAAGACTCTGCTCCCAAGTGTTGTGTCTGGGGTGAATTCATGTCATTTTCCTTAAATCTCAGAGCTCTTTTAATTTCATGCAACGGGAGAGCAACTGGAGGAGCCAAACAGCTGGCGCACTTTTACACTTGAGCTGTTTAATGCGGTGGCTGTGACTTGGTTTGCACTGGTGAAAATTAGGGTGAGACTGGAATCAAAACATCCTCATCAGTCATAGCTTCGGGTCAGCCCTGAGCATCCCTGCCGTGGGGAGCTTTCAGCCCTGCTCGAGCTGCTGCTCCTCTGCTCGGCAAACATACCTAGTCCTCATCACCCTGAAGCACGCTGGTTATGTGCTGAGGGAAAAGGGGGGGGGGAAAGGGGAAAAAGGATAAAAATAAAGGGAAAAAAAAGGTGAAACAAAAGGAAAAAGAAGGAAAAAATAAAAGCAGAGGAGCTCAGCCCTGTGGAGTTCCTCGCCGTCCGGTTTCCTCGCTGGGAGCAACGAGCGATCACGAAATCAATAATTCTCGGCGGTGTTTTCTCAGCAGCGTTTCCCGCAGAACGCGAGCGTCTCTGTTCTTGGAGGCAGATGGACAGAGCCTGCAGGATCACATTTACTGGAGAGAACCCAGCTTTGAAAAGTTTCGACAGCCGGCATGGTATCTGGTCCATCTCGATCGAAATGAGTTCATTATCATTCATTTTTTGCCAAGTGCCAATCAGTTCTTAAATCACTCTTCAAATGAGGATGTTGCAATAAAAAAAACCCACCAAGAAAACGTAAAAAAATATATCAAAAAGGAAAAAGAGGGAGTTTCAGCATTTACAGGGATATTTTAGAAGTATTGTTCCAACAGCTGATGCTATGTAATTAATGTTTAACGTAAAACAAAGGGGCAGCTGACCCTGTGATGGAAGGGGGGGAGGATGTGTGTGTGTGTGTGTTTAATGTCAGCACAGAAAGCAGCAACAGATCCCCAATTCCTTCCCGTACTCGCTCAGGACTGACATATCTCTCAGAAAAGATGGACATTTGTTATTCGGAGAGGCTGTTCCTCACTGCCTGTCTAGTTCTGGGGGGGTATTGTGTTTTTATTTCAGCGGGTTGCCCAGTGTTTCTGCAGAGATCCTGGATCTGCACTCAGTGATTTCTCCTTTTCTTAGTGCTGCTCCTCTCGAACAAGTGTTAGTCAATGTGTGCTGAAGAGACCCACATTCACACTGTCATCCTGTTCTACCAGATTAAGGTATTTGCATATTTTCCTGCAAAATAAACCCATTGTCACAGAGGATTAATAGGAAAGAAAGAAGGCAGGGAAATGCAGATTTTAGCATGCAAGCCCATGCCTTTCACCTATTGTTTAATTGCTCTGCGTTTGCTGATTAGTCACTGTGCTGCTGTCGGAACACAAAGTTTTGTCACTTTTTTCCCTTTTGATGGTAGCAAATACCCAAATAAAACACAGGCATGTCACCTCTCGCAAGAAATGAAAACAATAGTGCAGCAAAATCCCAGCCCAGCAGCTTTCTAAAGTATCGTGAAGTCTTGGAAATGAAGATGCCAGATACGCAATAACGTTCTGAAATGGCACAACCTGGCTGGCTGGCTGAGAGGAAGGAGGGAGCGGTGAATGAACTGGAATAAGAAAAGCTGAAAATATTCCTAAGTGCTTTCAAAACAGGCAGGAAGTCCAGCAAAAGCAGCACCCCTATGCAGAAATGGTTCCTGACTCTCTTATTCTCCCCTGCGAAGGGTGCTGGAACCGTTTAGATTTGCGCATGATGAGAAGGCTTCTCCTAACCATCTACTGGGCTGCTCTGTACCCCTCCTGGCATATCTGTTTGCAGACCTCACCCGGCACTTCTGAGAGACACAAGGATGCTCGTGGCAAAGCCACCGCTGTTTTCTGGTGATGCCTAAATTAATCGTTGGAATTTGTGAAGGAGGGATGAGTAGCATCACTAATTTTGGAGGGTTTAGGTGTCTACTCACACGCAGAGGCAAGAGCATTTCGCTGGTTGGAGCCCAGTTTGTTCTGTCCAGCCTAGATCTCCAAACGACAACAGGACACAAGCTGCAGTGTATCTTTAAATTAATTATTAGATATAAAAATAGAGAGGTATCATATATAAAATATATATACAAATAAAGGTATTTATTTGTATTTAACAGGTTTTATATTAAAAGATTGAACTAAATGGTATATTAAATATATATTATAATAAATATTTAATACTAATAAATTGTTAATGTAGGGAAAAGCTGTGAAGATGCCTAAAGAGAAATTCACTGTAAAAGGAGCACCAATGAATGACTGAACATACTGTGGCTAAAGCGACTACCTGGGCTACTTTAAATACTAGAAGCATTGCCAGCACCTTAAAATTCTCATCCCAAAGGAAATTAGGTTAAAACAGGGTTTTTTCCCAACTGAGCAACTTATACAGTTTGTTTTATGTCGGCTTCCTTCTCCCCTCACCTTAAAGTTATTAATTTCAAGGGGTGCTCCTTCTTCCACAGTCTCTGTGATGTCTTTTTTATTCTCCTCCACCTCTCTGTTCTTTTCTTCTTCTTCTTCTCCACCTATCCCCACACCCCTTCTCCCTCAATGGTTAAGTTTTCAATTCTTCTCCATCTCTCTGTTTTCCCTTCTTTTTCTGCACCCATCTGTTTTTATCTTCTTCTGACCTCAAGAAAAAGCAAAGAAAGGAAACAAAAAGGAGAGGGAAGGATGAAAACCAAGAGAAAGGCATCGCTGCTTCTTTTTTCCCAGTCAGCTCCAAACAGTTTGGAAGAAGAAAAACAAACTCCCAATGATATTTTCTTTTAAAATACTTGTGAGGGAAAACCCAACAAGCCCCACACCGCTTCTCAATCAGCTCCACCGTTTGCACTGATTAACAAGAATATTTGCAGATGCGAAGACTCAGCAGAGGTTACTGCTGCATCCCCAAGGCATCGGTGGTTCCAAAGTTGCAAGGAGAGTCACGGTCTCCTTCCCACGTGCATTTTGCAGTCAGACTAGCTAGTTTCACACACACACACACACACATCCCCACACCCATTTCTGTTTTTTTAACTCAGGTGTCACATCGGTCTGCTTTGTTATAACCCAGCACTACAGGGGGGTTGCACAGAGATCCCTTCCACCCTGCACGGCTCTGTGATTCTACCTGCACTCACGTCATGGCAGTGGCATCTTGATTTCCTCCTTTGTGCTAAGCAGGAGCAGTTCGACTCGGCGTTAATGAAGCACTGACTTTTGCTAGGAGAGAGACTCAGCCATGCCGACAGGTGACTTAGCGGACCCGCTAAGAGAGAGGATCCGCTCTCTTGAATCTTGGGAGGTGAATTATCTGGGTATCGAGAAAACCAAACAGAAACAAGTTTGACGAGGTGAAATTTGCAGAAGAGCTTTTTAATATTTCCTGAGGTCTTAATCAAAGAAGCATCTTAACTGGTCCCAAAGGGAAATGAAAGATGAAAGGAGCTGACACCGATGCCCACTCTACCTTGCCTGGCTGCTATTATTATTATTATTGTTTCTTCCTCTCTTCCTTTCTCACTCTCTACTAAAAATCCCTCAATGGTTAAGAATTAGCTCTAGGATATTAGGGCAAAATCATAACCAACACGATTCCATCGTGAAACGCAGCCTACCTTCACCATTTTTACTGTCTACTAAATTCAAATTGAAGGGGGTGGTGGGGAAGGGGGTAGGGGGAGGGGGCAGGTGGAAATTGACAGAGATGGGATGAAAGAAGATCCAGCACCTCTAGCTTATGCCAACTAAAAATAAGAATTATTAATGAATCTCAGCTTTCTGCTGCTGTGCACATCAATTATTTATGATAATAATACTCGGCACTGCCATATTAAAGAATTTTCTTCACCCAGCTTCCCAGCAAACTCCATCTTCTGAAGCCTTCGACATGTTAAAACCCACAAAAGAATGAATTCCTTTCAGTGTATTTATTATAGTGGAAGATGAATATAGTCTTGGGTTATTAAACCGGAATGAAAAACACATCTTATTAGAACTTTACATGGTGATTTTTATTCTCACTAGTTTCATATAAACTTAATGATGCAGACTGCATTTTTATGCTCATCTATTTTAAAATGGTGCCTGGAGCAAAAAAAGCTTCCATTAATGCCAGTTTGGTATTTCAAATACAATTTGATGTAATTTACTTCAAATATATGTGAACAGAGAAGGATAATGTTGAGAGCATTTTCTGGATTCAGATCTGGGTTAGCTCGTGGCAGTGATTTGTTAAAGCATAAGTTTTATGCAACAGAGAAATGAAAGGAAAGCTAAGCTGGTTTGTTTGGGGGTTTTCCCCCCAAAAATAGAGTAAAATTAATATTCATAGAATGGTTCTGGTTGCAAGGGACATTAAAGATCATCCAGTTCCAAGCCCCCTGCCATGACCAGGGACACCCCGCACTAGAGCAGGCTGCTCAAGGCCCCAGCCAATCTGGCCTTGAACACTGCCAGGGAGCTGGGGGGCAGCCACCAACCTCCCCGAGCAACCTGGTCCAGGTTCTCAGTACCCTCATGGTGAAGAACTTCCTCCTGACTTCCAGCTTAAACCTCCCCTCTTCCAGCTGGAAACCATCCCCCCTGCTCCTGCCACTCCAAGCCCTTGGAAACAGCCCCTCCCCAGCTTTCCTGCAGCCCCCTTCAGGGACTGGAAGGCTGCTCTAAGGTCTCCCTGGAGTCTCCTCTTCTCTAGGCTGAACAGCCCAAACTCTCCCAGCCTGTCCCTGTAGCAGAGGTGCTCCAGCCCTCCCCTCATCCTCGTGGCCCTCCTCTGGACACCTTCCAACAGCTCAATCTCCTCCCTGTGTTGGGGGCTCCAAAACTGGATGCAGTCCTGCAGATGGGGGTCTCATGAGAGCAGAACAGAGGGGGAGGATGATCTCCCTTGACCCACTGTTCACACTTCTAAAATTAGGTGGAGGTTACAAAGCTGTTAGGAATTGTCAGAGTTTAAATCATTAGTCCTGCAAACGATAATATCATTTAGAAATCAACAACTAATGAAATGAATTTCGTGTAAAACCGTTGGGTTTTGTTGTGATCAAGCCACAACACAGAGTGATGGGGAGTTTTTCTATCAGATATAGACTTATTAGTTTACCATCTACATTTCACCTAACAATAGGCTTTGTAGGGATCATGCGTTCCCACCCCTTTCCCCCCGATTCCTGCAAGTCTTACATATTTTATTTCATCTTACCAACTTCTATTGGAATTTGCTTTTCCTCCCCCAAGGGTTCCTCTGGCAGAGACGCTGAATTCACACAGCAGTGTCTAGGTCCTGAGGGAGGACAGGGGTAGGAGTCCCACACAAGGAAAAACCTTGACAGTCAAAGAATTCATAGAGTGAAACAACTTAATTTATGATAAAAACAAGTGATTTAGGGGATGTGCAGTCTAATATTATTCTGTAGATTCACACGTAAGTGGTATCACACTTCCAGTGATGTCGCTGACTGCATCCTGAAGCACAGTGCAAGACACTGGCTTCGATTTCCTTCAGCAGTCTTGGGATTCCCCTGCAGAGGTTTGCATCTCATGCCACGCTGAGACACCCTCTACTTCTACAGGCAAGGAGAAAACAGTCATTGCCTCCCTACTCCTTGAAGAATTGGGGTTGGAAGGGATCTTTAAAGATCATTCAGTCCAACCACCCTCTGCTTCCTTTGGTCACAGGATCTCATTTCCATCTGCTGGGTTTATAATAATTCCATCTGTGGCTTTTCCTTCTTTCTTTTACTGGAGTTTTCAGGGTGGGACAGTGGACCTGAGATCAAGTGGCTTAAGGGCAAGATTATAAAGGCACCGGTGAGCTGCGGACACATAATTCCCATGCTGAGACTTTATGTCTAATTCCCCATGGCCGTTTGTTAAATCCTACTCCTTTTTTCACACTTAGTCCTCCTGAGGATAAATGCTTCCACTTTCAGAGCTCACTGCATCACAGCCTGTCAACAGATGGCCCCAGCTCTACTCTCTTCCCATGGATTGCTGTGGAAGACCCTAGAGAGTTTAGGCAACACCAGTTGGTCTGAGTGTGGCTTCTGGGATGCTGTTGAATGGTACCAGCTGCCATCCTTGCAGGGCAGTGCCTCTGAATGAGGGGTAAAGGATGGGCTCTGTGTGGCAGGGTAGCTGGAGAGGACAACCCACCACCTCGTCTCTGCTTGTGGGGCTGGAGAGGAAGGAAATAAAAAGGGAATAAACACGGAGGAGATCTGTAAAGGAATCCAGTGGACAAATGTTCCTCATTGTTTTCCAGGCAGGGACTGGACAAAGAACTCTTTCTAGAGGAGATGTGTCACAACATCATCACACACAGCAATGCTACTTTATAAATGGGTTCAGAAGTTCCAGCACACGCATCCAAATTGTTATAAACAAGACAAATGCCTGAGAAAATTAATGAGCACATTCAGCCTGTAGAGTGGACTCTCATTCCTCTGCCTGAGACAATTAAGAGCACAACACACGTGATCTCACCAGTTACACCAGATCAACAATGATCAGCATTTCAGAGCAACATGTTGGAACTATTTTTGTTCAATCCAGACATTAGCTGTCTCAAACCAGCCAACCCCATGCCCTGCAGTGTGTGTCTTCATCTGTGTGGCTCTTTGCAGATCCTTTTACTTATACAATGAGAGAGGCAAAGCCTGCGCCAGAGAAATGTTTGCTGTGCCCTGGAAAGGAAAGAGGCAAGAAGATATATCATACTATTTACTATGATAATAAGTATGATATATCATAACAAAATACTATGTTCTTACCTAGTTTAAGATTAAATTACTAGAGAAACAGTGCCCATTTTAACCCAAGAGTGCCCCTCATGATTCAGTGACAGCACATAGAGGGAAAGAGCAGGAGCTGGATCCTGCGCTGGGTTCCATCCTCCTGTTTCTTGTGCACGTGACAGTGAGGGCAATTCCCAGAGGAACAAATATCCACTGAAGCATGATGGATTTGCTACACTCAGTGATTGCAAAGTCTTGGAAGTCAAAAGGAGATCACAGCTTGGGTGAAAATGCTGGTGGAGGCCAGCTGTGGTACAGGTGTTGATGTGTTAGCACCTCATAGCAAAACTAAAGGTAGAAAATAGCACGCACATAAAGAAGAAGGAAAATAATACCAAGGTTTACTTGCTAATAAATCACAGAATCACAGGCTGTTAGGGATTGCAAGGGACCTCAAAAGATCATCCAGTCCAATCGTCCTGCCACAACAGGATCCCATAGATCCAGTGACACAGGAACAGTCCAGATGGGTTTGAAATGTCTCCAGAGAAGGAGACTCCTCAACAACCATGGGCAGCTGCTTCCACTGCTCTGGCACCCTCACTAGGAAGAAGTTTCTTCTCATTTTATGTGGAACCTCCTCTGTTCCAGCTGACACCCAGTGCCCCTCGTCCTAGCATTGGGTGCCCCTGAGCAGAGCCTGGCTCCTTCTGGCTGATCAGGAGTCATGGGGTCACCCCTCAGGCTCCTTTCTTCCAAGCTCAAGAGACCCAGCTCCGTCACCCTTTCCTCATCAGCTTCATAAGAGGGAAATTGTTTGTAGTTCTATCATGGGTCTGCTCTACAAAACCATGCATGCACAGAACATGTGATTCTTCCGTATACTTCTCTAGTCTACTCTGACCTATGCATTGTCCCAGCCTTCCATCGAATAACTTTACTGCCCAACAGTCTGCTGGCAGCTGATTCCTGAGCTCAGGGCCATAGCAATCCTTCTGTTCCTAGAAGCTACCAATCACATCCCAACCTAAAACTAAGACAAGAGATTTAAAAGACTATACAACAGAGATTTTGGAGCTTGAAACACGTGGGAGACTCATACCCATTTCTGAAGATTAATGTTGCAGTCTGAGCTCATCTTCATTTCTTCATTTTTTCCACCTCCTTTCACCTAGCTGTAACGTTTTAAAATGAACTGGAGGGCAGAAGGAAATTTCTATCAGACCTCAGCAGAATCTGAGTTTCAAGGATAGAAAAGGAGCAGAAACTGATGGCACTCCCTTCTGCCTGCATGGTTCAATCCCATACAAGGAAGGGGTGACATTCTGGTACTGGAATACAGGCAGAGGTCTCTGCCTCCTTCCAGGAAGAGAAGTGAAGTGAGAAGGAGGTGAATTAATAAGCAGCAACACATCTCTGCTAATTTCTAGCATTTGAACAGTCCGGTTAAAACACTCAACCAGTGATTTCCTCATGTAAATGAAATGCCAGTTCACCCACAACATCTTCAGCTTGCCCACGGTGGTGATTCAGGGCATGTGTCATGGAAAGAATGAACCTCTTGCAGATGTAGAAATGGGTTAAAAAATGAATGCTCTGTCCACCCTACTCTACTACTGCTGTGATTTAGTAAAAGACTAGTTGCTGTCAGATCCAGTAATTTGAGACTCATCTTACAACCAAGTATATATGCTGATGAAAAGCTGCTTTAGCAGCAGAGAGACTGCTAATTGTTTGATTATACAGGTCTTCACATTAATGAAGCACTATTCCATGGATTTGGAGCATGGCGTGCAACCAAATTACCACCCCAGCACTCAAGCTGTGAAATCTGATTATTCATTAGCCAGTCAGTGAGTGGTACAAACATCTTTTCTTTTTTCAAACCATCAAAGGAGAGTGACTGCTTCCCCCCCCCCTCCCAATCTTCCCTTTAAGAATAGGAGGGTTTGGACTTTTATCAACGAGAGGAGCTTACTCGAGATTTTAAGGATAAGGATGTTCCATAAAGAAAGCCCCATTTTGCTCCAAACTGTGCTCTTCTGTAAAGCATCCTCCATGTTTACATAGCCCTGGCCTCCCTGAGCTGTCACTAACTGACAATTGTGGGGCACTTAATGAATTGAGAGTAGACTGTTCCTCCCTAATTGACAAGAGTTACTAAAAGGCAAGAAATCAAAGTGAGGAAAGCTCGCAGTGCATCTGCCTCTACCGAGCAGATCTGACTGAAGACAAAAGTCATTTCCAAACTTCTCTGATTACCACCTTTTCGTAAGCTGTGATGTGTG
>VZRI01004666.1:128943-139982 GCA_013397515.1 Upupa epops
CCACCTCCCTTCCATTTCCCTTCCCCACAGCAAACCCAACCTAATGGAGATTCCAGCTCCAGCCACTGTGTTTCGCACAGCCACTGGAGCTGGGATCAGTTACAAAACGAGCCGAGTGGAAATCCTTCCTCACGTGGTGGAGAAGTACTGACATCTCCAGCAAATGGGATTATCTGTAATGAGATTACATACAAAGAGATTAAGATGTGAACTGACACTCCTAGGAGATACAAAAGAGGCTCCTGAGACAACAGAGAAATGAGGTGTCAGAAGCAGAAGGTGGAATTGCTTCCTTGAGAAGGTTTTTCATGATAATGATAATGATCTTACCCGTATAATAGTGCCTTTCATCCAGGAAGATCCCCAAAGAGCTGTACGAATACCGTACACTAGTTCTTTTCAGACCATCATGGAAATGTTTCCACCTCTGGTCGGAGTACAGCAGCTGCTTAACCACAGACAGCCTGACCTCAGAGCAGCACGGGGCAGCAACGGTTACGATAACGGCTGATCGCAGGGACAATTTAGGACGTTGAAATGCAACCCCATAAATCTCAAGTCTGGAGGTAGAGTCGCTCCGTAAAACTCTCTTCTGGGGGTTGGTTTCCATTCCTTTGGTGTTTCTTCCCCCAGTGTTTCCCCATCCTCACTGACAGGCTCCAGTCAGAACATGGAACTGGTTGTTTCAAAGGAACCTTTCTTTTTATAACAACAACTGCTTGGAAAAACCAAGAGAGCCAAGCGAATAGGGAAGGGCAAAACTCTCGAAGGTTTAGTTATGTTAAATCTTTCTATGTTTAGTGCAACTAGAGAGAATCATAGGATCAGAGAGTCATTTAGATTGAAACAGACCTTCAAGCTCATCCAGTCCAACCCTTAACCCAGCTGTCCCAAGGTCACCCCTGAACCCTGTCCCTGAGCTCCAGATCTCCATGACTGTGAAGCACAGCCAGGGATGGCTATCAACTGCCTCCCTGGGCAGCCTGTGCCAAGGCCTGGGGACCCTTTCCAGGAAGAAGTTTCTCCTCATGTCCAACCTGATCTTCCTCTGGAGCAACTTGAGGCCATTTCCTCTTGTCCTGTCTCTTGTTACTTGTGAGGAGAGACCAACCACCACCTCTCTACAAGCTCCTTTCAGTGGATTAACACATTAGACTCGAGCACGTGATGGAAATCATCACAAACCAATGCAAAATGAAGAAAGACCTATGACTGATCTGGGGTTGTTCATTTTTAAACTCAACAAACATTACTTTACAGCTTCTCTCTGGGAATAACTTCATATGAAAAAGTTCAAGAGACAGACAGTAGATGTTGAGAAGAAAAAATACGATAGAAACCCCCCCTCCTGCAGAGGCTAAGAGCTCAGGAGAAGAAATGTCTGTTCTTCAAGCATGGCTTGTAGACACTAGAGCAGCGTAGGCAGTCCTCCGACACAGCTCCTCTCCCTCACTCTCCGGTGCTAAATTCCCATCCTTGTCCTTAGTAGATTTTATTAGTTTTCTTGTCACTTTTATAAATGGAGTTTAACAGGAAAACAGAATGTATTTAGACAATACAGTCTACATGGCTTTGCAGCTAAACCAATCTCCCTGTCAGATTCTCTCAGCTCTCTGGCAAGGAGGGTAATGACATGTTTGACACGTTGTTCCTGCCTTCGTTCTGCCAGGCAAAGCAAGGCTCAAGGACACAGCTTGATTTCAGAGAGAGCACTAACCCTGAGTCTTATTTTGCTTCTTCCAGCCTCCAGACTAGAAGCTTTAAGTCAAGTTTACTACTCCAGGGAAACTGGTCACTGTAGACCCCAACACAGCGTCCTCCAGTGCTATGTCTCTTGTCTGAGAAGGAGACCTCAGTCCTGATGTTGCCTCTGCTACCATCTGTCAGCCCTACTGTGGTTCCACAGGGTCTGAGAAGCCCCTCCATGGTCCCGTGTCCCTGTCTGCAGCAGGATAACAATGCTGCTGCTTATCCTGGTAGGGGTAGCTTTTGTTGTCTGGCAGTCACAGTGCACAAAAGACATGTGCAGACCTTTGTAGCATCCTTCAGACATCACACGCTGATAAAACCAACACAAATTACACCTGTTTTACCTGTGCTGGAAGCCCCATCCCTGGAGCCGTTCAATGTCAGGCTGGATGGGGCTCTGAGCAGTCTGACCTAGTTAGAGATGTCTCTGCTTGTTGTTTGGATTAGATGACCTCTGGAGATCCCTTCCAACACAATACAGTCTAAGATTCCATAAGCTGCTCAGAGCTTACGGCAGATGCTTGCTGTTCCACATCTGAACTGTAGCATCTCACCTTGGATGAAAACCAGCAGGATTGTTGATGCTAACAATGCCATCCTCATAAATGAAACTATTCTTTGCTTTCTTTAAATGGAACTTTTTGGCCTCTAAAGGCACTTGATGATGTCATTTTAGAGTTTAGAGGCTTTTTCTTCTTCATAGTATTTTATTGGCAAAAGTCCTAGGTTTGACTCACTTGTCCTGGAGCGAAGCTGCTTTGACTGCGTGTAGTTTGGTTTACACGAGCAGCACATCCAGGCTCCTGATATCATTTGTTTGCTGCCAGAGGCTATAGAATCCTAGAATAGTTTGGGTTGGAAGGGCCATTTGAAGGTCATCTAGTCCAATCTCCTGCTGTGCTGAGGGACATCTTCAACTGGAGCAGGCTGCTCGGAGTCCCTTCCAACCTGACCTAGAATGTTCCCAGCCTCCACCACCTTACATGGACCAGTACCTCACCATCCTCATTGTAAATAATTTCTTCCTTATGTCCAGTCTACATCTCCCTTCTTTTAGTTTAAAACCATCACCTCTTGTCCTGTCACAGCAGACCTTGCTAAGACATCCATCCCCATCTTTTTTCTAGGCTCCCTTTAAGTACTGAGAGGCTGCAATAGTTACCAGAGGAGGGTTTTTCTCACCTAACCATCTTGACAAGGTCCACTCTAGTGCCCATCATGGTGGGGTCTGTCTGTAAGCTTCTCCACGCTCTAGGACTTCTCCAGGAGGAATGGGATAGGGATACCTGCTCCTTACCATACACCATTGGGTGAACATCTGAGGCAGAGCACGTACCGCAACCTCAGCCAGCTCAGATGCCCCATCAGCTCTCCTGCTCTGGCTCAGCACCACTCCCACCCTGCCCCAGTAAGCAACTACTGGCAAAACCCACCATGTCCCAGCATGGACAGGAATCCATTTGCCTCTGAAGAGGGTCCTGCTTATTATTGCTGCTCTGCAGCATCAACAATTTTGATCTCTGTCTGGGCTACTGACAAGTGCTTCCAGTCCAAAGCAAGAAACCCAGCAGCTTTCATCACCCGCACAGAAGCTTTCATTTTAAAAATAATGCCTTTCAATGTCAGCTTGGCCAACAGCTGCTTCTAGAAGATTAGAGCTTTTCTCTGCCTTCTCTGGCAACCCAGATGGATTTGTTTGCCTAGTTTACATCGCACCGCATTGTTCAGCTATCTGTAAGCGTGATCAGCGCTGCCTTCCAATATTTCAAAGCCTGTGGCATCATCATCATCTAATACCAATTATGGGGGAAAAAAAGCCTCTTCCAAGTAGCAGCTGTTGAGCTGGGGAGGGGCAGCGGGGTACCCTTTGTGCTGGAGCAGTTCATCAGCAAAATGAGGGGTATCAGTGCTCACATGATGCAGCACTTTTAGGACAAGATTCTACATCTACTGCATTCCCAGGATTTTCCTGGGTCCCTGTCCCAGCAGTGTCAGCAGTGACATTCTCATATCAGAAAGAACACGGCTTTCCATGAATATCCAGCATGGCCAGACTGCTTTTCCTTGCTGGCGTCATGTGTTTTCATGTCAGCTCCTCAATGCCCTACATCATGGTCCTGCTGAAAGTAAAGGAGCTGATGAACAACTGAGAACAGGAAAGTTACACTAGAGATACCAGCAACCTCTGCTTCCTTCAGCTTCTCCATCCAAGCACTCTTACAGCATCACAGTAGACCAGGTTGGAAGGGACCTTGAAGACCATCCAGTCCAAGCTAATGAAATCCAGTTCAAATGAGCTGGCCCAGTACCCTGTCAAGCTGAGTCTAAAAACCATCTATAGTTGAGGAATCCCTCACTTTTCTGGGAAGATCATTCCAGTGTCTAATTGTTCTCAAGATGAAAAACTTTCCTCTGGAGTCCAATAGGAATCTCCCAGGAGCAACTGGTATCCATCACCCTTTGTCTTTTCTATGAGATTCCTTGTGAAAAGGGAGTCTCCACCTGCTTGGCAGCCAACCTTAAAGTACTGGGACACCGGGATAAGGTCTGCCCTAAACCTTCTCTTCTCAAGGCTGAACAAACCCTGCTCTCACAGCCTTTCTTCATATGGCAGGGCTTCTAGTCATTGGATCATCCGCATGGTGCTTCTCTGGACCCTCTCTTTTTTGTGCAGCAGGGACCAAAACCACACAGAGGACTCAAGGTGTGGTCTGAGCAGTGCTGAGTATGATGAGCGTGTGCTCAGACGGCTCTTGCCACACTTCCAAGGAGAAGAAACAAGCAGACTGACAGATGCCCTCAAAACTTCCATGCTTCTGTGCCCGCAGCTCAGCAGCCAAGCCAATACATTAAGCACCACCACCAGAGGTCTGAGTTTTGGAAGCCGCTGAGTGCCCACAAATCCCATAGACATCACGTACAGATTCCCCCTGCTCAGTTTCATTCCCAAAAGCTTTCACAGCTTTGTTATTATTATTTTGCTTCTTCCCTAGCCTGCATTAACTCATGGGCATCGACATACTCACTCCACTGCAGAGCACCGAGTCCAGTCACTGCGCAGAAACAGTTCACGGCAGATCAAAATGCCTATAACAATACTGATTTTCCTTGCCCTCAACTTCTGCCACAACAAAGCTCTTCATGAGTCATTTGGCAGAGGCACTGCATAGCCAAGAAAGCATTCCTTAACTTGGGCGACAATAAACAGCCCTGTTACATACAACGGCTTCATCCCTCTGTATTATTGACAAGATCTTTAGCGTCTCTGTGGTTCTTCATTGTTCTCATTATTTCCAGCGAAGAGGATTCGTTCATTTCCACCTGCAGGTCTGCTGTTTGCATGCGTGTACGTGCGAGGCAACATTTGTTCATCGCAGGCAAAAGCAAGCTGTGAGGAAAACTCTCGCCCGCTGGAGATACAGACCCTGAGTGAGTGCAGCCCACAAAGAGAGATTATCATTTTGGGCAGGAACCAGTGTTCAATCTGGGGTAACATTTGTACGGCCAGATGTCATGAAACTTGTTGTTCCACGTTCCTTATGCTGGAAAGTGCTACATCTGGCGCAGGAACACATCAAAGGCTGTGTCTACACAGCGTTTTGCAGGCAGGCTCCAACTTGATCTAACCACACTTCCAAGCCAGTCGAGAAACATGTGGCCACACCAGCGTGGTGCCAAACCCCAGAGAATCTGCCCAGATGAGGAGAAGTGTCTATGAGAACAGTCAGTGCTCAGAGCAAGTGTTTAACTCCCTGTACAAACGGCTGTAGATACGCCAGGCTCTAATTTGTGGGGAAACACATGAGATTTTACAGAATCACAGAATGATTGAGGCTGGAAAAGCCCTCTGAGCTCATCCAGCCCAAGCCCAGGACCTAACATCACCCCATCAGCCAGACCAGGGCACTAAGGGCCATGTCCAATCTTTTCTTAAACACCTCCATGCATGGGGACTCCACCACCTCCCTGGGCAGTCCATTCCAGGGTCTGATTGTCCTTTCCACAAGGAAGAGCTTCCTAACATCCAATCTAACCCTCNGTTTTGAAGACAGGAGCTCAGAACTGCCCCCAGTACTCGAGGGGAGGCCTCCCCAGTGCCCAGTCCAGGGGCAGAATGACATCCCTAGTCCTACTGGCCACACTAGTCCTGATCCAAGCCAGGATGCCTTTGGTGCCACGTGTGCACCCTGCTGGCTCCTGTTCAGCTGGTTGTCGAACAGTCCTGCCAGGTCCATCTCCACCAGTCCACTCTCCAGCCACTCATCCCCCAGTCTGTAGCTCTGCCAGGGGTTATTGTGGTCACAATGTAGGACCCTGCACTTTAGAATGAACCTCCTCCCCTTTACTCTCTGCTAGCAAAAGTAATGAAGATTCTTTTCACGTTATCAATAACTTTCTCTAAAATTCTTTGCTACAACGACAAAAGAAGCTTTGATGAAAAGCCCTGGGAGCTTGACAGGCACCTGTTTCACGGGAGCTCATTGAGGAAGACCCTCAGATCACAGCAGTGTGGGACATAAAACCTCAGTTCAAAGCACTGGAAAGAATTAGGACCTTTGAAAGTCTCCATCCAGGAGCCCTCGGTTACACGCGGAAGCCTTTCACGTGTTTGGGAAGCAGATTATTTGTTAAGAAGCTCAAGGTTGGCTGCTGAAAAAAGATCCACGGCTGCCACGTGAGAAGTTGGGCTGTGATGCGACAGAGCAAGTTTGATGTGGGTGACGTGATCTTTGTCTCAGTTAATTCCAGACTCCATCCCATTATTCTGATAAAAGACTGAGAAGTGATGATTTACAGAAACTCAGGCACTCAGAGCACCAGGCAGGCTGCCCCTACCTGCAGGGGTTTGCAAGGCAGTTCAAGGTTCCCTTTTCCTCCCAGTTAACTGCGTTTGGATGCAAATCATGAGTCTGTTTATTTAAAACACGAGAGCTGGAGAAGCACAGGAGCACAATGGTGCCACGTCCTTGGTTTGGTGGTGCCTTGAAGCAGCTCCTGGCTCTGGAGCAGGTGAGGATCGGTTTCTGATGTTATTTCATGGAGCCTGTTCATGTCAGCAGCAGGCTTTAACAGCTTGAGATCCACCTGATCTCTGATGATCCTTCTCCAACATCCCCTTGCTGAAGGGCTGAATATTATTCACATCCTTGAAACTCAACCACTTTCTGCTTGAACACAAACCTGCAAACCATGGACCGTCAGCCAGATGGGCTGAAGGGCTGCAGTGAAGATACCCTGTCTTCCAGCAGCAATGAAACTAAGCCTTCCTGGCCTCCATGTAGGGAAGCTGAGGGCCTGATCTCCCCACCTGTGATTAGGACTGGACTTGTGCCTGGTGAAGGGAGCTCGGTGTGTGGGTTTGTTTATGCAGACTTGCACGTAAATCGTTTGCTCGGGTGCGAGCAGCTCGCCCAGCCTCAGACAGTACAAATGCCCGTGATTTACAATGAATCCAGCGGGAAGTCAGCATCTGGATCTGCAGAGCTTCAACTCATTGCCTCATACTGAGAGTGACGTGCCTCGGCTTTTGAAGTGTTCCATGGGAGGGACTCAAAGGCAAACTTCAGACTACTGAGTTATCGTTCCTGAGCTACTGCAACTACTGCCTTCACGTTTCCCTGTCATGAGGTAGGAGTGAAGTTACCACCAAGGAGGGTCTTGCAGCACCTCCTTAAGCCAAAGGGTGGGTGAGCACCAGAGACGGCTCCAAATTTTGTCGCTCGGGGGGGGATGGATTTTGCAAGAGGTCCTTTTCTCCTCCAGCCCAACCACCCGGAGGCACCGGGTGTTAGAAGTTGAATGTCTCTCTGGCATGAATCAGCTGCCAGCTGTCACAGAACTTGAGGCAACATTTTATTGATCAAACCTGTTGGAAATTCGACTTCCCAAGTGAAACGTCAGCGTGACGGGGGTAGCAGGAGGGAAACACTCCTGGCAAGGCAGAGCAGTTTTGGTTTAGACTTGAGGAGTCACTGTTAATGGGCTACTGTCACCTCTCAGCTATTCTGCATATTTAAGAGCCCTAAAAAGCCAACAGCAGCTAGCAATGTGTTACCATAGAGAAGGAGTGTTAGGAGCTGTCTGGGTGACACTAAACAGTCCATGCCTAGTGGGAGACTTCTTCCAGGGCAGCTGTACAGTAATTACTACCAATCCCAGCAAATCCCAGAAAGCAAGAGAGACCTCTGAAGGAACAGAGGGTATAGCAAGGGAATTTAACCATGCTTGATGCCTTCTGGTGTTTATCTCTGAGATAGAAGGAATGAGCTTGGTGGCACAAGAGTGCTGCCCCATGTCCAAGTGAGAGGCAAGAATTTCCTGGCTGTGTTCCTGTGTGACTTGGGCTGGGTGATCCTGCTGTGGCAGGGGGATTGGACTGGATGATCTTTTGAGGTCCTTTCCATTCCCTAAGGATTCTATGATTCTTTGAAGGGTGTTGCAGTGTTTCCTGGCCTGAGACCAACACCAAAGCATTGAACTTGTATTTCCTGAACTAAACACTTCTTAAAATCAGTGGAGATGCCCTGTTCTTTCATGAATAAGGACTCCTCCAGACAATCAGAAAACCTCTTGTGCTGTGAAAGACCTCTTGAGGAAATGGAAGGTGTCTTGAGGTCTAGGCAGAGGAAAGGGAGTTTGTTGTTCTGCTCGTGAGCCAGCTAAAGGAAGATTACTTCAGAGGCACTTTTCTTGTCTCTGGCAAGAAAGGAGTGAGATTCTCATCAAGAGCTCTAAGCAGAAGACAGCTCTAGTCATACGAGATCATGTTATAAGTCCATCTGCTTCAAGGCAAGTTATGTTCAGTAGGTATTTAGAGATCTAATTTCTCTCTTTAGTTCTTTTTCATCAGGATAAATGTGATGAACTCGAAGAGATATGAAGTTAGGAGAGTAGAGACAAAAGGAATATAGAGGAATTTCAAGGTAAGAAAGTACACTCCGTCCTCAACTCATTTAGCTAAAGTAGTCTATGAATATCTGAACAGCTGGTGATTTTGCATATTATATCATCTGCGCTGTGGTATGGAGGTAGAGGGAGAAGGATAATAACAACAGGCTGTGGGGCTTAACCAGGAATTGCTCAGGATTTTGTTGATATAAATCAGCTACCTTAGTATAAGGGTAGATTTTAAACTCAAGTTTTCGCTTTCTCTATTTGAATTTTCATTACAATGCTGGTTATTATAATTCCTTTCTAAAGAAAAAGGCAAGTCATCTCTCCAGCAGGAACAAGAACAATGGCCTCTTACTGGAGTTTCATGAATCCACTCCAATGTCACTTGAAAGACTCCTGAAGAGTCGAGCTGCTTGGTTTCTATGAAGCAGCCCAGGAGCCTCACTCCGTCCAGCTCACGCAGCTAAGTTAAGCTCTTATTAAACTCCGCTGTTATTTTTCTAACAGATTCTTAATTACTGTTTTTTTTGAAGCAACAATCATCCCACGCTTCGCCTTCGCTTTGTTTCTCCACCTCTTCGTGCGGTGCAAGCATGTGGGCAAAGCGTGGGAGGCTCCGAGAACCCAAGCAATTGAAAATTGATGCGGCGCTTTAAAATAAAGGAATGATCCTTATTATAAAAGGGGAAAAACAAAGTAGCACACTGAGATAAACAAAGACGCACAGACAATGCAAGGAAAATAATATTAGCAGATGTTGAGCCAGCCGTTAATGATCTGGTTTATATTTAAATCTATTGCTTGAACGCTGGAGCCAGAACTCCAAGGAGCGAGAAAGAAGCCTGGCAGCAGCCGTGCTCATCACTTTTATGGCTCTGACTCCAATCATTGATGTTGTCTTTATAAGTTATCAATATACAGGGGGTTTTTGCGTGCAAGCTGAATGATGATGGAAAAGCAGAGATGTTGGTCCAGGGAGAGGGGAGGGCTCTTCTTGTGAATCAAGCACAGCAACTCTCTCAAAGAAAACCTGCCCTGTGCTCTCAGCATCATCCATAGAGCAGTCACGTACCCCCAGGCAGGGTCTACCGGTGCCACCATGAGCAGTGACAGCTTCCCCTCCCTCGTGCTGAGCACAGGCTCATTGACCACACAGCCAGAACTCCTTGCCCTGTTGCTTTCTGACTAGCCCACCTGCCTCGCTGGCAGCCACTGCTTGCCAGAGCCAAACCCTCCCTGCTGGTCCTGTAACCCTGGCCTCAACCAGCAAGCCACGATCCAACCCTATATCCAGGCGCTGCTCAAGGGGTGTTTCCTCACATCTGCAACAAGTGGCTCCCTGGTGATGTTTTGGCACAGTGGCCGGGCTGGCAGGGAGCACATCCCGCCTCTCAGCACCCGTAGAGCTTGTGCCGGGTGACAGGCACCACAGCTGCTTTTGTACTGATTTCTCTCCACAAATGGTACCCCAGGTTTCAGCAACACACCACACCAGACACGATTATTGCAAAGCAACGTGATGGATAAAAGCTGGAGGGTGAAAAACTCCCTCAGGTGCTGTTCAGTCGGGGTCAAACATTCAATTGCAAACCTGCAAGCAGCTACACGGGAACAAAATGTCAGCATCTCAACATCAAACTTCAGCTAAATTAAGCAACGTGAGAGAGAGCTGGGTTTCAATCCTCTCCTTAAAATTCATAGATGGCACTACACCTTGACACTACAGGTACTCTTAGCCACCATGCTTGAAATCCTACCCCTGCAACACAGCGAGTTGGATTTTTAAAGGAAAAATTAGTGAAGTGATCAGAGAGTTTTCCTGCATGTTTATTTTACCACATCATCTAGGGATAGGACAAGGGGCAGTGGGTGCCACCTGGAACAGAGGAGGTTCCCTATCAATATCAGCAGGAACTTCTTCCCAGGGAGGGTACTGGAGCACTGGAACAGGCTGCTCAGGGGGTTGTGGAGTCTCCTCCTCTGGAAATGTTCCAGACCCTCCTGGCTGTGTTCCTGTGTGACTTGGTCTGGGTGATCCTGCTCTGGCAGGGAGATTGGACTGGATGATCTTCTGAGGTCCCTTCTGATCCCTTATGATTCCATGATTCTATGATTCTATATTGATGGCAGTAGCAAACCTCATGTCACTGATCATAGAATCATCATAGAATCAAACGTAAGCCGTTCCAAACCATTCTATCATGGTGATTGAAACTACCTTTAGCTTGAAGAAGATTCCGGGCCCATAACTTGATAGAGTGAGGAATCTCATTCTTTTTAGAGTAATCCTGGTTGGAAAGGACCTCCCAGATCCCCAGTCTAACCATCCCCACCCCAACAAAACCCCTCAGTCCCTGAGAGACTGACAAACACAGCCTGACCCCCTCCCTGCTGCC
>VZRI01004666.1:140403-168162 GCA_013397515.1 Upupa epops
AACTCTCCTTCTCCTGCTGACCATGCTATTCCTGATCCAGGCCAGGATGCTGTTGGTCTTCTTGGCCACCTGGGTACCCTGCTGGCTACTATGAAGTCAGCTGTCGCCCAGCACCCCCAGGTGGCAGAGCCCCTCATCCCCCAGCCTGCAGAGTTTCAACCTTACTGGAGCTCTCCTACTTTTCAAAGACAAAAAAGGCTCAGCTAATCTTTTAAAAGCCTCTGAAGTCAAACTTAACATAAACCCACTCATTTAAAAAATATATAATAATTTTTGATGCACTTGAACATCTAACAACAGCACTTCTGACCATCCACGTGTACTCTGACAGCCCAGAATGAACAGGCACACGGCTCTTTGGTGCAGCCTTCTCCATCGCTGCCTGTGTCTGCAGTTATCTCCCAGTGACCAGTCACGTCAAGTCAAAGGAAGCAGAAAGCAGACCTGTGCTTTGAATCTTGCACTCAGCCACACTTGGCTAACACATTCCCTCGCACGTCAGCGTTCGGTGGGGAACAACTGGGCCAACATTACCGCATCCGTTGTGCATTAATAACAGATGCACGGGTATCCTATTATTCCTTCTCTTTCTCTCCTCTGCTCTCCTTCTCGTGATAATTAACAAGGCAATAAACACGTAAAACTTAAAAATCACAGACGTGGAAAACCGATAAAGGCCTCTGAAAGAGCAGCAAGGAAAGAAAAAGAACCAGTGAACCAGAAGAACATATAAAGTTATTGCCGTGGAGCTTCGCAGAGAGCACTAAATGGAAAGAGCAGTAAATAACAGGGACAGGTCAGTTTTCCAGCAAGAGAGAACCGCAACGTGAGCTCAGATAACTTAAAAAATCAGTCTTATGATGCAAAGGAGAGGGGAGATTCCTTACGTGGGAATAAGAGATGCTGTTTCAGGTTTATGAGGTGGGGGTAGGAGCTGTATTTTTAAAGGCAGGACTGCACCCAGTACAATGGGATGTCCAGGGTTGTCTCAGCACAAAGGTCCTCCTACTCTTGTTCTTGGGTACTGAGAGATACAGAGGATCTTTCTCTGGAGACATTCCAAAGTTACCTGGAGGTGTTCCTGTGTGACCTTCTCCAGGAGATCCTGCTGTAGCCAGGAGGTTGGACTAGATGACCTTCAGAAGTCATTTCCAACCCCCACCAGCCCATGAGTCTGTGACCGGGTCCTCTCACAGCCACGTGGATCACACATTGCTCTGCAATGAATGAAACACAGCAGTAACTGGTGGAACAGCAACGTTACCCCAAGAGCGAGAGGGGAGATTCAGCCTTCACTGGGAAACCGGGAATAACCACAGGGAATGATGAGCTTTTGAGGAACACTGCTGTGATCAGTGCCGTTACCTACTGCTCTGTCACCTCACCCCCAAGTGAACGTGCAGTTGCACACACAGCCACACCAGCACACCCCAGTCAGCTGAAAGCAAGCTAGATAAAGTACATACGCCGAGGTCTTAAAACCAGTGTAATGAGCCGTCATGCCTAAATTTGGCAAGAGTTCCCGTCTTGCTTCTTTTCTGCACCACAGACCGTTTTGATCCATTTGTGAGAAATCTCGTCTTGGCAAGTGGAAGCCCTTTATCACTGCCAGCGGTTAATCTGCACTGTGACACGTTCATTCAACCAGAGAAAATCCAATATTGACATTTGTACCTTGCGGGGAAAAGAGGTTAAAAGCTGGATGTAAAATAAACTCCTGGACTATGCCAAGCAACCGTAGAACATCTATATCATGTCCAGGAGTGTTTCTTTCTCTGAGAACTCTGAAGTAGCTCAATCACATCTGGACTCTGCTATTATTCCACATAATCAGTCAAACGGATGCTGTTGGACAACATCTGGAAGTGTCTCTGCTTGCCCATCTCAGCTGCTCCAGCCTTTTGGTGGTCCACTGAGAGCAGGCTGTTCACATGCTGCTAAATCTCTTTCTTGTTTCCACCTGCTAAATAGCATTAAAAGGCAGCTTTAAATACATTAAATACTCTCCCAACAATAATTTCGTCTGTAAGCAATTACTGTCTTGGCCACAAGGAGGTTTTGGAGTTGGAGATGGTCTGTATGGCCAGACGTTCACATGTGGGAAGAACCAACCCCATGGGTCTCACTAAAACGTGCTGTCACTGTTAATCATTTTCACTACCACTGTGTCTGAGTCAGCCAAAAAGGCAAAACCCCCGCTGCACAAAGCAGTCTACAGGCACGTGGTGCTGCGAGGTCCTGGCTCTGAAGAGATCACAGCCCAAAAAAGCCCTCATCACCTTCTTCCCCTGTACTTTTTAATTCACTCATTTGATTTCTAGAGATGGGTTTAAAAGGTCTGAACTCTGCTACATTGGCTTATTCTGTGCACTGCCCGTATGAACAGCCTCACTGATTTCAGGAGACCTATTTTATAGATACATTTGATTTTTTCGAGGCACACATACACATACATTTGAGTGTGAGCATGCATGTTGTATTTCAGATTACACACAGATATAAACACGTCAGCCTGGGGAATATTTCCCAGAAGGTGACCGGAACATCCAGTGCTAAATCCTCTCTCTCCAAATCTAACTGCTTTATCTTGGGGGTGATGCTGCTGAAAATAAGGAGGACTTAAAATCATAGAATCGTTTCAGCTGGAAAAGACCTTCAAGATCATCACATCCAACCATCAACACAACTGTCCCAAGGCCACTGCTAAACCCTGTCTCTAAGCTCCAGATCTCTACGACTGTGAAACACGGATGGTAAATCACCCCCCTCCCTGGACAGCCTGTGCCAAGGCCTGAGGATCCTTTTCATGGTGGAGATTTTCCTCGAGTCCAACCTAAACTTCCCCTGGGGCAACTTGAGGCCATTTCCTCCTGTTCTATCACTTAGAGACCAATTCTGACTGCTGGCAAACAGAAACTGGGACCCTTTAGATTAGGACAGCCTTAAAAACCTATAGTCAGAGAGATCTGGTTGATGCTAGGACAAGGGGCAGTGGGTGCCAGCTGGAACAGAGGAGATTCCCTATCAATATCAGCAGGAACTTCTTCCCAGGGAGGGTACCGGAGCACTGGCACAGGCTGCCCAGGGGGGTTGTGGAGTCTCCTTGTCTGGAGACGTTCCAGCCCCGCCTGGCTGTGTTCCTGTGTGACTTGGTCTGGGTGATCCTGCTGTGGCAGGGGGATTGGACTGGATGATCTTGTGATGTCCCTTCTGATCCCTACTGATTCTGTGCAAATGGGGTGAACATCACAAACCAACCTAATGCAGAATGAATGATTAAAAAATATCCTTCTCATCCGTAAATTTGATTTCATTAAGAGGGAAGAGACCAGGGGCACTGAGATGGAGTAACGGGCATTCAGCAGGGCATGGTCCACGGGGTATAAGTTTATCCCTATGAAGAAACATTATAGCCAACCACGCTGAGAGAAATCATCGCACAACTCCCACCCAGAATCAATAGGAGGAAGCTGAGCATTATTTACCTAGACAACAAGAAAGCTTTTCAGGCAGCCTCGTACAAAAAGCTGATTTATCTGAGAGGATTACTACAATTTACTCAAAAGCATAATGTTTTAATTCTCAATTAGGAAGTCATTTACTTGATTGCCAAAAAAAAAATTAAAATAAAATCAAGGCTCTCTCCTGCACGACTTCCCCACTAGAAGAGCCTTTCAAGGCATTGCTTGGAGGACCAGCTTATTGTAGCTCAGGGGAAGACATCTGTGATAGCAGCAATGGGGAGGAAGGTGGTTTGACCTGCAGTGCGTGCGAGGGGTGCTCAGAATCAAAATTCAAGAGACGCTTCGTATCTAAAACCAGGTCGTTGTTAGAAAGGAGCAGGGGATGAGTCTGAGTCTGAGGACAAAACTGCAAGTCTAGAACAGACCCGTGGAAACATCACACTGGTGAAATGTAGGTGAGGTGAGTAGGACATCAATATCATGTCACAGCGCTCACAAAGAAGATGAAAACCCATGTATGTGGGTCAGCAGGGGGTTTGTTCAGCAAGAATCCCAGACCCAAAGTCTCCTTTTCATGGGCATGAAATGACAACACTCCCATCCCCAGGGGACTACGCAGGCAGCAGAACAGATAGCCGGTCCCTGGCACTGCCCCAGGCAGCACCCTTTTGAATATAAAGTTATATCAGGCAATCAAAGTCAGTGTCACTGCAGTGGGTCCCTACCCACTGATCAGGCTACAGCTGCAGGCAGCAGCCAGCACGAGCCAGCAGTGGGTCAGAGCTGTCACCTCATCACGCCATTGCCTCTGCAAGGGAGGATACATTTCCAGTTTTGCTTGGTTTCTCTTGATTTCCTAGTTTTATGTTCACATCTATAGCTTCAGCAGTGAACAGTAAATGAACAACCTGGTCTGGTGTGAGAGGTGTCCCTGGCTGTAGCAGGGGGTTGGAACTAGATGCTCTCTGAGGTCCCTTCCAACCCAAGCACACACATACATGCACCAGAATGTTGTTCCCATGTTGTATGGTACCAACAGCAAGGAGAATACATCTAACCCATCCTGCATTACCTGTTCTCTTTAATCTGAAGGCTATTGCAGAGATGGAGAAGGTGCATTTCCAGCACTATGAGGCTGAGCCCGTGACCCTCACTACTGAGCAGCTATTAAATCTTCCATCTTTAGAAGAAATAAAGACTAAGCTCTATTAATATCTCCAACCTCCCGTTACACGAGATGCAGCCATGGCTTTCCTCTACCTTTCGCTTTCATCTTCATATGCAGAGAGTATTTATTACCAGGATCGTCCTCATAATCTCAGAATGGAGGCTCATCTGCTCCCAGAGTCATCCTAATCTTCATTAACTCTAATTCCATTATCACCTGTTCTGGAGTGACCCCGAGATCACACACGACTTCTTTCTTCCTCCTCTGGGAAATGAATTTCTCTGTCTGTCCTCAGCTTCTGAAGTGCTTTAGTAAGCCCCTGCGGCAGATAATTCATATTAGCACCATCCCCACTGTCTCTCACCAATCTGGGCTACCCAACCCTCCTTAAAAGCTCTGCTGGCTCCTTGACTCATCTTTCTGTTTCTGATATAAACCTTTTCAAAAGCCTCTAGAATATTCGTCTTGGCTCGTAGTCTCATTTCATCCTCTGCGTGAGCATTTCTCACCTCTTTTTTCTAAACCCCATCTATTAACCTTCTTATTCCTCATCTTCCCTTCTTGCATTTGATGTTCAGCAGCTCTCTGAACATAAGAACCATTTTTGCCAGCTAATTATCCAACCTCTTCTCTTGTCTCTCCCCTTCCCCCTGCAAAAAATAGACCCCAACATGTTGTAAGGTGGGCTCGGCAGGACAGAGCATCGCCAGAATAAAGAACCAGGTATTCCAACAGAAGAGAGGTCTCAACCAGAGAGCTCAGAGGTCCCTCCTGAGTGCAGGAAAAAGTTTTCTAAGAAGCTCCCCCCCACCCCAACCAGAGGCAGAGGATGCAGGGGCAGGGCAATTGCATGTTACTTCTGTCCCTCGCCCAACTAACGGGGCTGTTTGAAACGAGCAGGGGAGGAAGAATGATGATGATAGAGAGGAAAGAATAGGAGAGAAACCCGTTTCCTCAGCTCTGTGAGTTATAAACAGGGAGTTTCATGAGCTAATTGCATTCTAATCAACACGAATGCTTAAATACTTTAGAGAGGCTGTCAGACCCATGTGTGGTTTTACACGGCGTCCCCACCGTTAGCAGCTTTAGGGTAACGAAACCGCCTCCATCACCACGGACCGTGGCTCCAGAGAGCAAAACTGCCCTGAACCAAAACAAAGAGGAAGAGCAGGATCCTTCACACGAACAAGGGGAGGCAAAAAAAAAACGAGGCGATTGTGCTGCACGACATGAGGCGAGAGTGGAAGTTGGGCGGCTGGCAGCAACCCGCGGCCACCAGCCTTTGGGAGGAAGAAATGCTGGCACAGCCGATCCGGGAGAGTCCAATAAAAAACCCAGCATCGAAGTGAAGGCAGCAAACTCTCGCTCCTCCCGCTCGAGTACGTGTGTCCACCCCAGCAGCATATGTTAAGCCTTTAAATGAACATTTGGCCGAGAAGCAGTAGCTATGGCGATGCACAGCCCTGGATTTATGTACTGTACGTACACACCGCCTAGAAAAAGCTCTTTGCTGCTGAACCGGACTGGCAGCTGCTGGAAATTTTCCCCTTCGCTTTCCTTAAGGTCTCAGGTGTGGGATTCATGAGCCAGTGTCTCAGCTAGAACAGGTGTCTATCGCTGTGTAAATAGCAATTAGGCCCAAATTTCAGACTTTTTTCAAATCCCTATCTGAGGAAAAGCCCAGGAATAAATAGTTGCTGTAACGGCCAGGGGTATTGTGTAGCATTATAGCCTCCAGCTGGGCTATTACATACTATAGACGGGTGAAGAATACAAGCACCTGACAGATGTGTTCTGTTAGCTTCATTAGAAAAGAAACAAAGAAACTCCTCAATTAATAGCAGTGGAGCCAAAGGGAAGGGGGGTACGGGAGGGAGGAATCATAGCCTGTTATTTAAACAGAGTCAGGGAGCCTTTCACTGATGGCTTAATATGATTCATTAATAAAAACAGCTTTTTGAATGCCCAGTTTAAGTCAAAAGAAATCACTAGCATGGGGTTTTTTTTTTGTTGGTGGTGGGTATTTTGTGGGGGTTTTTTTCTCCCTGCAAAAGAAGGGCAAAATGACAAACTCGAGTTGCTGAATTCATTTTGTGGGAGGCTTGTCCTTGTCAAAGAGCCCTTCCCGCGGGGTGGTGGCACGGTCCTTGGGAACCAACGGGGTCACATCAAGACTTTGGGTGAGAGAGATTCGGGTAATATAGGGACATTCCACATCTCAAGTAGGAAGGCTTAATGATTTTAAAGTGTCCAAATGGAGCTCTTCAAGATAAAGGAGCTCAGATGTGCCTAGAAAGTCACACCTTCCCACCACAACATGTTACTCTTAGTGTTTTGAGGGTCTGCGTGTCCAGCAGAACCGTGTTGAGTGTAGTTCTATGTGTCATTTCTTCACAAGAAATGGACTTCATCTCTATATTTAAAGCAGTTTTCATAGTAAAAAATTATGTACAAACTACGTGGGACCACAGCTCCTGCTGATGACCATGGTAGAGGGTCCTACAGAAACCACATCTTCTCTCCTCCTAAAAATGAGAAGCCATCACCAACTTGTTTGTGACAGCAGAACTCGAGTGCAATGTCATTCTTAAGCTGCACTGCTTACGGCTGTCACTGGTGGTAAGAACTATCTTTCCATGGGTTGGACGTGACATCAACCCACATTTGAAAAAGAAGGAGGTGCTTCCAGCATTTGAGGGTTCAAGGAGCTCCCACAGTGAAGCCATCTGTGCCAGAGGATTTTAAAGAGGAAATTTCTGCAGCACCTCCATGAGGTGGTGTAGGATAAGTGGGAGGAAAAGGCTAAGCATCTGAGTCTACAGCAGGAGCCCCGCAAAGGAAGTAGCCATCATTTGCACCTTGACCTGCCAAATGAAGCCATGCCAAGAGAAGACCTTGGAGGATTTACCAATCCCTGCTTGGGCAAGAAGATGGGGATGGTGTGGCTCTCACACAACTATCACTGGGTCCATGCTGGCCAAGCATGACGATGGCCAAACTGCTGCCCTGAGCTGGAGGGCTGGTTTGCTGAAATGCATTACGCAAAGATTGAGGAGCCCAACGATCCCTATCAACTCCTCTCACGTATTTCCCTGCAAGTTGTTTCCCAGAGCACATTAAGTGCTGTTCTGTTGAAGCCTGCCTCTAACCGTACCAAGCGATGGGTCTTTCATCACTTCCCAAGGGACAGTCATCCATGACCAAATAGATCTTGCTATCGAGAAGGTTTCTTTTATACATTCAGCCCAATTTTTCCTATTCTTAATTTCATCCCATTACTCTTAGTTAAACCCATTCCTATTGTCCTAAATAATTCACCTCCCTCAGGAATTTACCCCCTCCATGTATTTGCAGGCGATGCTTTTGTCCCACTGTACTCTTCACTTAGTGAAGCTATCTATATTTAATTCTTTTAATCTCTCTTCATAAATTAGTCCCTCCAGCCAGCGAGGGGGAAAGGCATATTTGAGACATTATTCAGTGGTGAGCCAGGATGCTCTGTTACATTCTGGGGATATCTAGAGCATGGAAAATGCCTAGGGGAAGCCTAAACATTCGTATTATTACTTTTCTTCCTTTTTCTTCCCCCCCTGTTTTCCCAAGTGTTTGAACAGCCACAGACAAAGTGATATTTCTGAAGGAGAAAAATAAAAACCTAAAGATCTCTGTTTCATTCTCCCTTTCCTGCCCCACTGCTATAAATGTCTGCTTTGTCCTCGGTTAATAACCTCCATCACCAGCTGGCCAGCCCTTGCTTCGCCTTCCTTTACAACCTAACCTAGGAGATTTTATATCTGGGTGAAAAGCAGAAAGTCAGTCAATGTGAAAACAGGTTCAACCAAAGGCACCGGTGCTTTTTTTTTTCCAGCAGGCTTGAAGAAGCTGTTTTCTTGTGAAGGTTTGTGTACTTGAGGCAAAGTTATTGCTTTTCTAAGGCGAGTAAATTCCCGACGCGTTAGAGAGCACCGCTATCTCCTTTTTCTTACGCTGCTGACAGAATCAGACAATAGCTGTACTCTCGCCCTTCCCACCCAAAATTAATGACTTGGAGGGTTCAGACTTACTAATGACTGGTTTATTTGAATGGCTGGTTTCCTTCCTAAGGACAGTTTGTGTGACAGAGCTGATAGCAAAGTCTCCCTTTAGCAGAAGGCTGTAATAATTCTACATGTCTTACATTTATTGGCTGCAAATTGCTCTCTGTTCAATCAAGATCTACATGTGAAAAAACTGAAGTGATTTATATCGGGAGAGGAGGATGGTGGGGGCTTTTAACTGAGGTTTTTCTTTTGAAAGAGTTGGGTTTTATTGTTTTGGTACTAACTTGCCCTTCATGGCACTTTTCTTCCTTAGCTTAAACACTCCTTCACCAGCAAGCGGGATTTTAAACTAAAAACTTAAGTCCTACCATCATCTCGAGGTAACCATTAGTATTTGTTAAAGAGCCTCTATCAGGATTTGACTTTTGTGTTGAAAAGACATTTTCCAATTGCTTTCAATCCATCCAAAGACTTGGAACTGCTGGGCCTGTGCACTGGAATCATTTAAATATCTAAAGGAGAAATGTGGAATCCAACACATGAACCAGTGCCCGTAACTGGCTCCGATACTTCAACAATTTATTTAGTTTTCTCTACAGCTGACTTAATACCATAAAATGAATTCAGCCCTTGCCAAAACGCCTATTGCGAAAAAAAAAAGTCAAACAATTCATATTTGGGTCATATAAGCCCAAAAAACATTAGAGACCAATAAATGATGTCTACTGGAGGGTATGAAAATAAACAGCCCTGCATGCTAATGTGAACCCGCTCAGTCTGTAACCCCTCGGCTAGTATTTTTTCCCATTGCACATAGGGATCCCTTCTGGTTGTAAAGGTTCTGTGAGCCTAAAACCCCAAATAACCCTTAATGCAAGAGGTTTTAACTGGATTGTGAGGAAGCTACTTGCTTGTTTTTATCGATGGTAAAAAACCCATCGATAGCATGGACAGGGTGTCCCACAAGTGTGTTCTATCTCGCAAGCATTCCTTCTCTTCCACCACAAAGCCTGTTTGATCAGCAAACAGAGAGATGGCTTCATGCAGGCTGCGGGTGGTTATTTCTAGTTAGGAACTGCCCATGAAGGAGACTTCATCCACAAACTATCAGAGTCTCAGTGCCTTTCTTATGGAGTCTTGGGGCCAAGCTCCTGACACGGTTAACCCCCACATCCAACAGCTTTATCCAAAAAGTATCATAGAATCATTAGGGATTGGAAGGGACCTCAAACGATCATCCAGTCCAATCCCCCTGCCACAGCAGGATCACCTAGACCAGGTCACACAGGAACAGATCCAGGTAGGTCTGGAACATCTCCAGACAAGGAGTGAAAAGTACACATGTACCCCTGTTTACGGGCCAACTTGCGTGTCGAATGTAGCTATATCCAGGCTGGAGAGGCTATTTGAATCTCTGGGTTTGTTATATTTTCTTCTTTCATCATACAGCATTGCAAATTATTCCAGTTCTATTTCTCTGGTGTATTAAACTAGCACATTGCCAAGTCTCAGCTCTCCATTCAGGTTCTGGCATCAAAGCCTTAGGCCAATTTTATTTCATTTGTATTTGCTGTCAGAGCAATGTCTTTATTCTAAAATGCCCTTCTCATATCAACTTCTCAGGTGGCTTGATAGAAGCAGAAAGTGCGAGGAAGAAAACCCTTCCTCCCCCCCAGCCTGCTGCATTGCTTTCATGTTTCCAGCCTCGCTGAGGGGGGAAATGCACAACACACACGGAGAAAATAGAGTTCAGGGCACCATTTGGCAATGAAAAGGATGGGGGGGGGTTCCTTTTTTTAATCTTAGCTAGGCACTTGACCTCTTCCTGCAGCATTTCGAGTTTATTTAGAGTGGGAGGAGTGTGTGTGTGTGTGTAGAGGTGCATTTGTGTATACAAAACACACACCCGCCTTTAAAAACGACTGGTGCTGCTGTTGCTCTGGGCTGATTTAATTTCAGCTGCGAGTGGCATGTTTACCTGATTACAAGCGAAATTTTAGTAAAGCGGAGTGAAAATCTATCAAGTCCAATTACGGTGACAGTGCAGCACTGTGGAGCTGAGGGTTAGGCTGTGCTCTGCTCGTGGGCATCACCGATTGTGCTGAAGCTTTTTGGATGCGTGGGTAGAGAAGGGATTTAAAGTGGATGACAGGAAGCCCAAATCATTTTGTCATATTAAAGACTGTCATAGACCCCCTGTGATAGGAGAGTTTCACGTCAAATATAATGGCAGAAATAAGCAAGGTAAGGACAGCTATACCTAAGCATCACAGGACAAGGAGAAGCATATGGACTGTTTATCTCCTGGCATTGCACGTTAAGCATAAACAGTACTTTAAAGATTACTTTTCAGTCTTCAATCTAATATTCTCTCCTGTGTTTGGCAAAGGACATGTCTAATGTTTATGTGCCACACACACACACTGTAGTGATGACCTGGCACTGTTGGGTCAAAGGTTGGACTTAGAATCATGGAATCATTCAAGCTGGAAGAGTTCTCCAAGATCATCAAGTCCAAACGTCAATCTAGATCATCTTAAAGGTCTCTTCCAATCAAAGAGATTTCCTACAGGGACAGGCTGAGAGAGTTGGGGCTGTTCAGCCTGGAGAAGAGGAGACTCAGGAAAGATCTTAGAGCAGCCTTCCAGTACCTGAAGGGGGCTACAGGAAAGCTGGGGAGGGGCTGTTTCCAAGGGCTTGGAGTGGTAGGAACAGGAGGAATGGTTTCCAGCTGGAAGAGGGGAGGTTTAGACTGGAAGTCAGGAGGAAGTTCTTCACAGTGAGGGTGCTGAGACACTGGACCAGGTTGCCCAGGGAGGTTGTGGCTGCCTCCCAGCTCCCTGGCAGTGTTCAAGGCCAGATTGGCTGGGGCCTTGAGAACCCTGGTCTAGTGGGGGGGTGTCCCTGCTCATGGCAGGGGGGTTGGGACTGGATGATCTTGAAGGTCCCTTCCAACCTGAACCATTCTAGGAATCTGTGAATCTATGATCACATGAGCTTAAACACACTTAACCAATCACTTAAAATTCACTTACACATCTGCCGGGGCATCTGGCACTGGTGACACTAAGGACACTGAAACCTCCGGGTCCTGCGCTTCTGCAAGGATGGTATCTGCCACAGGAACAGTGCAGCATCACTTCTCCCTCACACTCGGCATCGAGAAGTAGAGGATCTCACCCCTTTAAAAGCAATAAAGCTTTGGGTTGTACAAAACACAGCCGCCTGCCCAAGCACAGACGCGTGTTTTGAAGGTTACTCCCCAGGCAGAGCCTTGGAGGGTTTAATCTCACTGGTTTAAGGCAGAACAATGAGTTTCTCAACTGAGGAACGTGCTGTTAAAAGCAGGGATCAGCCAAGACCTCTGCACCGCAGCAACGCGTTTCACCAGAGCATCTGAAATAAATCTAATCTCCCCAAATCATCGCTACATTTAGGATCCCACTAGATGTGGTGCCTCAGGAACGGAGTATTTCTGAAAGGAGGAGAGCAGTGCCAGAAATTCAACATCGACAGCCAGAAAAAAAGAGAATCCCCAGCTCACTCACTGTATTTGCTAAGCGATCGCAGCTGATTGCTCCCCTGCAAGCGGCGACAATTCAAATTCCTCAAAAATTATAACAACATCCAGTAACGTTCTCCTCTGACAGCTCTGGGACAAACTTTTTCATCCATTCACTGCTTCCTGCGAAGATTTATGTCAGGATGAGGGGTGAGTAAAGCCTGCTTCTCTCTGCACCGCCTTCTGTTTTTCCACACTGCTCGGCTTTATTCTGTACTGGAAAAAACGAGTAGATGTGAAAGGAGGAAAAACCTCAGCAGAAGACAAAGTGGGTCTCAGTAAAGTGAAAAAATTGAAAGGAAAAGGTGATTTTATTTATTTCTGCCCATTTTCTCACAGATCTATTTTGCCCACGTGCCAAAGAAGAGCACAGTCCTCCCTGCAGCCTACCTGGGTACTGCTGTCTGGATGCATATTCGTATTTCAGATATTCTAGTGACAGATGTGAGAGAAGAGGGATTTTTTACAGCAGTTGGATGAGAAGAATGATGGGAGTGGAGTGCATTTTCTTCCTTTGGGTAGCGAGATACAGAAATATAAACACAGCATGCGTTTATATTATTATCTCGATATATTTTTCGTGCAATGATGTGTTTTCATTTACTGCAAATTGCAGATTTAAAACACTAATTTCAAGCAACTCTTCCTGCCTGCCTCTCTCTATCTCACACGTACACGCTTATTTTCTATACAATTACTTACCTTTCCAATGATCATTAGGACAATACGCTCTCAGAGCTAGAAAGCCTGGGAGGATGCGCTGAAGGGCCACTCTAGCAGGGTCAGACAGGGGTTGGTAGAGACATTTCTGTGTTGCTTTTCTCTAATCAAGGCTCGAGGTGAGGTCTAGGAACCAGAAATACGTCTATGCCTGTAGGGAAAAGTATACCCCATGGACATGTCTTCACACACACAGTGTAAAAGCCAAAGCCATGGTTTAAATGAATTCAGTATATATTTTATTCACAGACTCACAGAACATTAGGGGTTGGAAGGGACCTTGAGAGATCATCCAGTCCAATCCCACTGCCACAGCAGGATTCCCTCGATCCAGACACACAGGAACAGCCCAGGTGGGTTTGAAACTTCTCCAGAGAAGGAGACTCCACAACTCTCCTAGGCAGCCCCTTCCAGGGCTCTGTCACCCTCATCAGGAAGAAGTTTCTTCTCTTGATGTGGAACCTCCTCTGTTCCAGCTGACACCCATTTCCCCTTGTCCTATCACTCCTATCAGATCAAAAAGGTTGAGCAACACTATCTGGGTCAGTGATGGTTGTTAAGATACAAGTCAAGGACTATATAAACCTCGAAATCCATTTACCACAAAGCCAGCTCCCCACTGCCAAGCATCGTGGTGTGCACAAAGCAAACATACCCCGAGCTGTGGCTTGGCATGAAAACCGAGGGCTTTGGAAGTCAAACCAAATGAAATCCAAGTCCATCACTGAACCGTCTCCACTAGTGTCTATGTTTTAGTCAAGATGACTTCAGGCATTTCTAGAAGCAGTGAACAGGCAGCAGGGGCAGCCTCCTCACCTAGTGTGTGAGAAGGGAGAGTTTTGGGCAAAGCAACTTGAACACAGATTGGCACAAAGGTAGAATTTTATCAGGCAGAGCAACAACCAGGGTTATCAGCCTTAGAGAATGCCCAGACAACATCTGAACACTCTTCCAAAGTACCTCCCACAACATTTGCTCTACACTCGCTCTGAGTATCGAAATGCTCCTGTTACAGGGCAAGTAAAGAGCTGTAGGACTCTGTGGAGAAGCAAGATACCACAGGGAGTCCTGAGTGGTAGGAAAATTGCCATGAAGGTAGTTTCTGGGCAAAGGTGGGGGTCAGAGGGGCACTGGGCAACCGGCACAGGCTGAGAGGAAAAGGCAGAGGTTGGTGGTGAAGGAAACACCAGGGAGTTCCTCAGCTAGGAACCAGCTTGAGAATGGGGTGGCCCAGACATGTTGCTGGAGATGTGAGGAGAGAGAACAGAAATGAGGGCCACCAAAGATGTAGGCAGTCCCCCAGATAGTCTTGGGCCAACTATAGTCCAACATGGCTCTCATACTAAAACCATGGTCACCAGATTTATGCTCTCTCAAGAAGTGTGTAAACTTCCACATCAGACAAATGTGGTGTGTGCAGCTGCTCTCAGACCCTGGGGATCCAGCACGGCCAACATGATCCTCTGCAGTGTTATCAAACTGCCTGGCTGGTACCGCTCCCATGGGGTTCCCACAGCTCACACAGACCTCACCAGGATTACGAAAAGGGAAAGACTCAAACACTGCTGGTGTTGCTTTTCCTGATCCTCCTGCTGGGAAGAGAAGAGGCAGAACAAACACTGGTGAGTTTATCTGAAACAAGAGATGATTTATTGAGAGCGTGTTCAACAATTACTCCTTTGAAGGAAGTTGGCACCTTGCCCCTTCAACTGTGCCGCTTACCATCCGCTCCAAAATTAGATAAGCAAATCCCTCCTGGCCTTTTCCCACCAGGAAGAGTGTCAGCTCCCCCCAGCCTGGAAACAGTGAACCCCAAGTCCTTATATAAACTAACAATTGATAGTCAATAGTATTGGCAGCCCCGCTCATCAAAGCTAATTGCACGACAGGAAACATCCTGTTCCAGTTCACTGCTGTGTAATTCCGTGCTGTATCATTAGAGATGCGAGGAAAGTTTCCATAGGAAGAGAGACTGAAAAGAACAGGACTTGTGGTTTAGAGGAGTAATGAAAACAGGGATTGACTAGCCTCGATGACACTGAAATCCTCCTGTTGTGTTATCTGCTGTTTCTCATAATGAAAGGACAAGAGATAGCTAACAAAAAAAAATTGAAAAGCATTCAATAGAAAACTGATAAAAGGATTTATTTATTTCTAAACAACGAGAGAGTAACTTCTGGAGGTAACTCAACAGATATGACTGAAGCAAAAAAAAACCCCAACAAATAGGGGGGATTAGGAGTTTATCTGGATATTAACAGTATATATCATTACAAAACTAAATTGCCAAGCTGTGGGTTGTTTTCCTCTTGCAGTGAGTAAACATAACCACAAACTTTGCTGAGCACTCCCAAGTGTTTTGAGATGGTCAACCTGTGGATTTAAAGGGACTCACTGACACCGCTGGAAAATCACCGTTGCACCTCTCCTTCGCGCAGCAAACACGAAACCCCTGCATCTGTATGATCCTCTGATCCCTTCCAACCCTAACCCATTCTATAACTTCTTCCACAGAGGGTGACAGGGCACTGGAGGGGGCTGCCTGGGCGAGTTTGTGGGGTCTCCTTTGCTATAGACGTTTGAAACCCACCTGGACTTGGTCTGGGTGATCCTGCTGTGGCAGGGGGATTGGACTGGATGACCTTTTGAGGTCCCTTCTGATCCCTGATGATTTTATGATTCTATATCCTTTTTGCTTTCCCATCATGAAAAGGTTGAGTTAAACTTACCTAAGGAACATAGAACTCCTCAGACAGCCCAAGTCACTTCTTACTGTAGGTCTGTACACAGTACTGCTTGGGTCTTCTGAAAGCTGGGACATGCACGAATGATCCTGGGGTCCTCTCATCTGGGTTACCTAAAAGTGTGGACTGGCCTCAAGTCTACTGAGTCTGCTCTACTAATCTGGGTTTGTGAGATGTCCATTCTGGTGGATAAACACCAAGGATCTAGTGACAGGACAAGGGGCACTGGGTGCCAGCTGGAACAGAGGAGGTTCCCTATCAATATCAGTAGGANGCATCTATATGATCCTCTGATCCCTTCCAACCCTAACCCATTCTATAACTTCTTCCATGGGGCACTGGGGAGTTTGTGGGGTCTCCTTTTCTGGAGACGTTTGAAACCCACTTGGACTTGGTCTGGGTGATCCTGCTGTGGCAGGGGGATTGGACTGGATGCTCTTTCAAGGTCCCTTCCGATCCCTAAGGATTCTATGATCTGTTGCACACAGGAAAAAGGATTGGAATGTAAGGTTATCTGAAGAAGTATCGAGGTCCTGGTCTGCCTTGCTGCCACCAGAAATCAGAAGAGACCCCCAGTGCATTCAATAATAGGATCACACATGCTGCTGACTCCAGTGCCACCTTAGTTTAGGATGTCCCAGCGCAATTAACTCGCCTTTCTAACAAGATGCTTCGCTGTTGGGTCCTCCAGCTTCACCTTTGCAAACGTGTGCCAAATTTATCCTCTGGCCTTGAACTGACTTTTTCATAAACTCACAAGGTGACCTGCTGCACGCCTACCTGACTGAAATTCAAAGTCATCGGGACCTATCTCCCGCATCTCTTGCTGCCAAAACGCGGTGACAACTTCGAGACGGCTTAAAAAAGGACCGAGCTACAGCGAAATACCTGCTGCAGCTCCTTTCGCATGCCTGAGCCTGTGAAATACCTCCGCTAATCCACCTCACGTGTGCTGTCAGACAGCTCTACAGGACGGTTAAAAACCAGGTATGCAAATTTTAGGTAGAAAGGAGAATTTTTCTGGAAGTTGGACATAAGGGGTATTAAAATAAGACTTTATTGTAAAAAGACATTCACTCCACTGCTACTGCTTCCTGAGTCAGAGCATTAGATTAATGCTTTTACATTATCTACAAGTTAATGTAAATGCTGTAACTGAAAATCAGAGATAGAGGCTGCTCACAGGTTTGGCTTGGACCCCGTCCACAGAGGCTTTATTAATCAGCACTGAAAGTTTAGTCTAAACTTTGCCAGTCAGTTCAAGGTAGAGCAGCTTCCTGAAAGGTGATAGGAATGTCCTTCACGCTTGCAGACACCTAGCAGCTCCCTCTGCTCTCACCACAAAGCTGGGTCAGTCCTTCTCACATCACCTCAACACTGCTGCTGTGCTAAGAGCACCTGAGCCATGACCGATGGATGCATGGCTGATGTGGGCACAGGAGCAAACCCAGCTGAAAGGCAGCCTGCACCCATCATAGAATCACAGAATCGTCAAGGTTGAAAAAGACCTTCAAGATCATCAAGTCCAAATGTCTGTCCTACAACCCTCAACCGCTAAACCATCTCCTGAAACACCCTGTCTGCCTGCTTGCTGAACCCCTGCAGGATGGTGCCTCCACCCCTTCCCTGGGCAGCCTGTTCCAAGGTCTCCCCACTCTTTATGGGAAGAAGTTTTTCCTGAGGGAGCTGGGGGTGTTTAGCCTGGAGAAGAGGAGACTCAGGGAGGACCCTCTTCAAAGGTTATAGTCAGGTGGAGGTCAGGCTCTTCTCCCAAGTAACCACAACCAGGAGGAGAGGGCAGAGCCTGACATTGCCCCAGGGAAGGTTTAGGTTGGGTGTTAGGAAGCCCTTCCTCATGGAAAGGGTGATCAGACAGTGCAGTGGGCTGCCCAGGGCAGTGGTGGGGGTCCCCGTCCCACAGAGTTATTGAGGCTGGAAAAGACCACTATGATCAATCCAACCCAGTCCATGACCTAACCTCACCACAATCAGCCAGTCCAGGGCACTGAATGCCACAGCCAGTCTTTCCTTAAACACCTCCAGGGATGAGGACTCCACCATAAGGTGGGAATTAAACCCCTAGTCCTGCTGGTCACACTATTCCTGATACAAGCCAGGATGCCTTTGGTCTTCTGGGCCACCTGGGCACCCTGTTCAGCCAGTTGTCAACCAATACTCCCAGGTCACTCTCTGCCAGGCTGCTCGCCAGCCACTCATCCCCCAGCCCTTAGCTGCAGGGGGTCATTGTGGCCAAAACACAGTGCCTTCCCATGAGTGAAGGATCTAAGAGAGTCAAAAGGCAACCAAACCTGCAGCCATTCCCAGGCCAAGTTCAGCAGAGGCAAAGGCAGGATTTCCATTTTCTCCCAGGACCTTCAGCTCCTGTGAACCCAGCTGGTGACCCTGCTTTATCAGTCACTGACAACTAATGGTTTTACCCTTAATTAAAGATGAGGGGTTTGGTTGCTTTTGCTGAACTTACAAAGTTCTTTCACCCTACAATAGTTCAGGGAGACGGAAAGGTGTTGTTGTGGAGACACCAGGATGGTGGGGTTGGAGCCAAAGGGTGTGAACAGCTGAGAGTGCAGGATTCACCCTGTAATAAACAGTGTTTACTCTCAGGCAATCAGCATTAACCCCCGAGTAATCACTCGATACCCTCCTGAGACCACTGAGGGACCACAGGGGTGAAGCCCTGAGGATGAAACTGCTGCTGCCTGCCGGCACTGAGGTGGGGAACAACCTGCCACAGAAATGCTGGTGCGAGATCCCCCCACAGCCTTTCAAACTGGATAAGAGAGAATAGAAGGGAGACGGTGTAAAATGCCACACGGAGACAAGAGAACAAAACAAAGAGGGATTTTTTTTGACTCCCCTACAGCAGGAAAATGCACTCACAGGAGCTTCTTATCCCTTCCTCTGTCATTTATTTTTCTTCCCTTCTCAGGTTTCTTTCATGCAGGGAAATAATTCTCTCTCTTGACACCTCTGCAGCCACAGAAGTGTCAGCAGGAGCTGACTGGGTGGAAAAGAGAAAGGGATTTACCCCCAGCACGTTGTGCTGTCTGCTGCGTTGCCGTTAGTGCTGTGATTTATCAGGGCCTCTTACGTAGTTTAACTCGAGCTTCTCAGTCACCCAAATGATTTCCTCTCGATAAATGAGACACACCAGCGAGTTTGGAGAAAGAGGGTGCAAGGGAAAATGAGCGGAATTCAGCCCCCTCAACATCTGCCTCAAAACTAGACTGGGGGGCAAACACCCTGGGGTACCCAGGGTATGAAGAACCCTCTCTTCTCTCCTCACCCCAGACACCATCAGCCCCAGTTTCCCCTCCCAGGACCCCCAGAACCTCAAAGGAGGGTGGGCTGCTGGGGGGAATGGCTGCAGAACTGCAGCATCAGCAGGGAGATGAGGCTGTCAGCCTCCTGAGCACTTCCCTGCGAGGGAGCAGATAAGAGGGAAAAGGTGAATGGGAACACTTGTCACAGCAGATGGCGGCTTTGATTTGCAGAAGAAAGCGGGAAAAGGACAGGGGGGGGTCGAGAAAAATATGGATGGGGAGGCTCTCCCCCCACCCTGAGCATCCCAGTACCACCCGGGATGTCACTGCCCCAAGTACTTGGTGACCTTCCCCACAGGACTTTGTGGGACCAAGCGTGGGGCTCCGGCAGTCCGGGCTGCATTAGGTATTTTAGTACCCTTATGCTAATTAGCTGGAAAGCCACGCATTGATTTCCTTGAAAGGATTCAAGGATCAAATATCCATGAATAGAGCTGGCAAAAGCTAATCTACTAATGGATTTAACTTAAGAGAAATATAAAACTCAAAGAAAAATGTGATTATTTGGGGGCTACTTAACTAGGACTTATCTATGAAAGACTTCTATGGAATTTCCATGTTCCACTGAGGTGGAAAAAGAGTTCTACCTTTAAAATATGTATGGCCAGCAGCTCCAAGTAATGCCTTTTGTTTTATTCTCTCCCTCTCCTCTCCCCTTCTCCTCTCCCTCTCCCCTTCTCTCCTCTCCCTCTCCTCTCCCCATCTCTTCCTCTCCTCTCCCTCTCCCCTTCTCTCCTCTCCTCTCTCCTTTCCTCTTCCTCTCCTCTCCCTCTCCTCATCTCTTCCTCTCCTCTCCCCATCTCTTNTCCTTCTTTCCTCTCCCCCTCTCCTTTCCTCTCCCTCTCCTCTCCTCTCATCTCTTCCTCTCCTCTCCTCTCCTNCTCTCCCTCTCCTCATCTCTCCCTCTCCCTCTCCTCCCATTGCTAATCTGGCATCAGTTGCTCATGACAGCCGTGAGCCCACCGTAACTGCTTCAGCACATCCCCACCCGCCCTGGAGCTCTTTCTCTGCCAGAGTACCTCGCTGTGCCTCTCATAGCCGGGATGGTATTTTGTCCTTTTGCATCAGGGAAGGACTTGTTCCTGCACCTTTTTTGTGCCTCCTCGGTGCAAAGTGCCCCCACTTTGCAGACTGTGTCTCCTCTCTGTAAGGCTGCACTCCAGGGAGAGGGTTGGGAAGCGGCACATTTGTGCCTCGGATAGAGGAACACATGTCCCCCACTAATCAGAGCTGGCAACAGGCAGGACAGGGATTCTCCCCTCTACCAGCAGTGCATCTGCCCAGGGAGGGGGTTTCAAAGTCGCAGAGGTCTGGAGCTCAGGGACAGGGTTTAGCAGTAGCCTTGGGACAGCAGGGTTAAGGGTTGGACTGGATGATTTTGAAGGTCTTTTCCAACGTAAAGGATTCTACAATTCTCTCTCCTCATGACACGAGCCACCATCATGTCCAAGAGCCCTAGCCACGGGCAAGACTCACACTGTGGCATGTCCTGCATAAGCACAGCACAAGAAAATGGTCTGAACTACAAAGAAATAAGGCTTAGTGGAGAAAAAGACCCCAGGCAAGTGCAGCCAGAAAGGAAATACAAGGAAATAACAGGAAAATAGCAGTCAGCTGGCCAGGCAGTTGCTCCAGCACACCCACGAGCAGTTGTCCAGCCTTAGATAGCGTTCTAAAAGGAGAGTTTCAAGGCGGGATGGGCAGCAATAAGAAGGCAAGTTTGGATTTGGCTGCAGGGGATGTATCTTGAGCACAAAAGGCAGCAGGAAAGAAAACAGAGAGACACTTGTTTGAAATTTTAACAAGGCAACAGGGAAGAAAACACAGAGGCTCTTGTTTTAACTCTAACAAACGAGTAATAGAGACCAGGAAATTGTCTGAGTGGAGGTGGAAACAGCCATTCTATGAGTGTGGAAGACATGGTGGTGACACAGAGATGTGCTAGCTGGGGAATCAGGCCTTGGAAACGAAGCCATGTCACTGGTGTTCAACACAGCAAGGACAGACAAGCGAGTGGAGGAACAAACTCAAGACAGACTGTCAACACAACAAGCCATAGAAAACTTGGAAGGTGTTGGTCAAGTGATTGGATGTGTTGGGACATCTGGGGAGGTAGGTGATCTGGTAGGCAGCACATCTCCAAAGTTCAGAAGGTCACACAGTTCCAGGAGGGTTGGAACTAGGTGATCTTTAAAGTCCTTTCCAAACCAAATCATTCTGTGATTCCATGAAATTCTTCGTGCAGACCATTACCCTGACGTGCATTGCATTGGTCCTCTCCCAGGCAGGAATACCAGCCAGCACATGCAAACCAAGGCGTGCTTAGTGCTAGGAACAAAACTGGAGCTCGACAAAATGCAAGTCATAGAATCATGGAATGCTTAGGGATCGGAAGGGACCTCGAAAGATCATCTACACCAATCCCCCTGCCACTGCAGGACCACCCAGACCAAGTCACACAGGAACACAGCCAGGAGGGTCTGGAATGCCTCCAGAGAAGAAGACTCCACAACCCCCCTGGGCAGCCTGGTCCAGGGCTCCGGTACCCTCCCTGGAAAGAAGTTCCTGCTGATACTGATAGGGAACCTCCTCTGTTCCAGCTGGCACTCAGTGCCCCTTGTCCTACCACCAGATGACCTTGAGAAGAGCCTGGCTCCATCCTCCTGACACCCACCCCTCACATCTTTATAGACATGAATGAGGTCCCCCCTCAGCCTCCTCTTCTCCAAGCTCAAGAGACCCACCTCCCTCAACCTTTCCTCATCAGAGAGTTGCTCTCCTTCCTTCATCATCTTGGTTGCTCTATGCTGGACACCCTCCAGAGCTCTGTGTTCTTCTTGAACTGAGGGGCCCAGAACTGGACACAATACTCCAGATGCAGTCTCACTGGTGCAGAGTAGAAGGGAAGAAAACACAAACTGAAGTGTGAGTTTCTCTCACCATTGAACTAGAGAGGACGCTGTGCTAGCTGCCTCCAGAAGGTTTCTGCATGCTCTTTCCTCTCAGTGACTCAAGATCAAACACGCACAGCTCACTAGTAACAAGATCATTATTTTCACTGCCAGCCACAGCCTCAGCTTGCGCTGTCATCCTGTCTCACACACCGCTCAGAACCAAAGTCATCTAACTTGAAATTAGCTGCCAGTCCTCAGGTTGTTGGTTGTGCTGGAACAAAATCAAGCAGAGCATCCCTCGCTGGGGTGGTTATCCACTGCTTGCTGGACAGAAGGAACAGCACGCACAGTCAGCGACTACCCAGCCTTTAAACCCAGCTTTAAACCCAACCTTTCACAGCAGCATGATAGAATCAATTGGATTTATTTCCACATCACCACCCCTGTCACTCTTGACAGACTGGAATCTGCTCCCCACCTGAGTTTGTCTTGAGTTTCCACTGGTTTTGTTTTATTCATAAAACTTCTTTCAGCTAATGAGTGGCTGCGATTGGTTTGCATTGTGGTGTAATCATCTCTGAGGTGCCATGGTTTTAGTTATTCACCCCCAGAAGCTCCTCAAGATTTGACACTGGCTGTGCCATCACGCAGCTCCAGGGCAACGAGTTACTCCAGGATGCCTCAGCAGAGAGAGAAGTCATTTTAGAAGAGCAATACCAGCCTAAAAGAAGGGTAGGTCAGACCTGCTGGGTGAGTGACACTGCAGTTGTGTATTGTAATCAGTCTCTTTGGCACCCCCTCCGTACATCAGGCACTTGTGGTACTTGGGCTTTCAGACTGGTGCAACTCTTGGCCAAAACCCCCCAACCTCAACTTCCTACTTTGAGCCACCGTTTCCATCCCAAAAATCCCCTCAGAACAGCCTCTGCAGGCTTTGTTGTCTCTATAACTTGGGCTAAAATTCACCACACTTCTGAATCCTGGATGCCATAACCCTGGCAGACCTCAAATAGGGTTTGTTCACCACAGCAAGGACACTGCCGCCTTTGAGGCAAACTTGAGAGAAAGTCTTCCTTAACAGAGCTTGCACCTCCAAGGACTTAGGTTCTGCACCCTCCCTAGTTTGCAGTCAAGAGGTTCTGACACGTGAATAAAAAATTGTGTGTATTTTGGGTTATTAGAGGGTTCTTTCATTGCTTTTTTTCACAGATGGCTTGTGACACTCACAAAGGAACCATCGCAGCGCTGGAAAACAATGCCAGCAAAACGCTCCTGGCGTTCAGCTCTGTGACTCCTATTTCATGGGACTTCAGGTTTTGCAGACATTTGGCTTTCTCAGGCTCAATCGAAATTCAGGGTTTGGAAGACGAGGGCTGACTGCACATGAAATCAAAATTATAATGGTGGCAGAAAATAATTGGGAGAGATGGCAAAAAGTGATGCTTGCCGTCTGGATGGAGGGAAGACTTGCCCTTTGTTGCCCGGCTGGAGAAGGCCTCCTGGATTTCCAGATGCTTTTGAATGTTCCAGCAGCAGCAGGAGCTACGAGTGTTTATTTCCCCTTCTCCTATCTGCTTGGTGAGGAGATTTCAACCTCTTGTCCTGTTGGACTGTGTCACCATTGTCTGTGTTTCTCTCATCTCCAGACTGGATCGCTGCCATGTGGTCTGCTCAGCGCTACGTCTGAGGACCACTCAGAAACTTCAGCTAATTGCAGCATGCAGCTGCCTGCTTACATATCCACATTTCAGACACAAACCATCGAGCGCAGATGGCACACAGGCTGCGCCAATTCTCAGTTCATTTCCAGGTGCAATTCAGGCCTTAGTTTCTAAATCTCCTTATGATTTGAACCTGCCCGTCCCCCCCTCCCCAGAGACTACCTCTGCCTACGAACGCTAGGTCCAGCGTTGAGATGAGCCGGAGCATTTGAACTGACAGTCCCTAGAGCTGTGCATTTGGAAATGGCTCTTTTTTTCTCAGCAGAAGGCCCGGGGCTCTAGAATTTGCTTCCTTGTGTGGAGGACCTCCAGGGCACGTTGCAAAACTTGTCTCTTTTGTTAAGCTTTAGTTTAATCTATGGGGGTGGGCTAAGAGGGGAGGTTTCGGTGAGGACACTTTTACTTTCATCGTTGTCATGGCAGTAGGATTCAGTCGAGGGTGAGGGTTTGGGGTTGTTTTTAACTGTAGCTAACGCAATCTAAGGTTGTGCACAGCGTAAATGAAATCAAATAAATAATTGCTATTGCTTCAGGCTGACTCTGTTTGCTGGAGAGCCAGGGAAGGAGAGGAGAGACACGAGGACTGCTGCTCTGGGAAGAATGAAGTAGATAGGACCAAATGAAAGCGACTAAACCAGGTTACCAGTTGCCACAGCATGAGCTACAGGATGCCATTGATTAGTTTCCTTGCAAGGGGGTTCCTGGGGCATGACTTCTCTTTCAAGCTCATATTGAGGGTTCACTGCAATACGTGTCTGCCGTAGGTAGAGGAAAGGCCAGCCATACTGACCAAGACATGATGTCAAACAGACGGGAAAAGGAGGAAAGAAGAACCCCAAGCACTACTGATGAGGCAAGGAGTACAATAACAAGCCACGACAGCATTAGATCCCAAAGACCCCTCTGTCAAAGCATCATCCTACCCTTCTTTTCCTCCTGACTTTGGTCCCCACCTCTCGTTCCGTTCGCAGGGTTGTCTCTCCTCGTTTTCTCCGGCTTTTTTCAGCTGGGTTCGCGCACTGCAGACTTCGACTGAGCCGTCAGCCTGAATAATGCTTCCGGAGGAGAGATGAGAACACCTAGAAAGAGGAGAGGCAGACTGCTGAATGTAATCAAAGGTCTCAGAAGGTACAGCAGGTCCTGTGCAAAGGCACACGTGTGTACACACACATGCAGGTGGGTAACTAGGTCATGATTGCAAAGAGCATTTCTGTGGGGATAGCTGCAGTCTGGAGACACGTCTGCTCGTCCTATGGACAGTTAAACCCCTCCTAGACAAGAGATTTGGGTGTAATTGTATTTAACCAGCCAGCCAGCTCCTGGCTGGGTTTGGCTATGTAACAGCGACTGTAGACCTTTGGTTTCCATAGCCAGGGGCTGCCCAGAAAGCTCCTTGCTTAGAGCTGACAGGACAGACCTATAGAAAAACACACCCCACAACCCAGGAAAGGCGAGAAACCCAGCTCCCTGGAATACATCTCCAGGAAAGAGCAGCCCATTGGAAATGTGCTTTCTCGACCTTGTTCTTTCTTGACCTTTCTTGCTTTGTTGAGAGAGTTTTGCTCTCCAGTGGTGTGAAGGGGACCGAAAGCTGCCTCCAAAAGACAGCAGAGCTGCTGGGTTTTTTTCTCCCTGGGATGTGGATTGGCATAGTACTAGAAGAAACAGTTTTATACCATCTGTTTCCCCCTCTGGTTCAGAGGAGAGGCAAAGGACAAGAGTGCCATGCACCACTCTTGGCAGCACGGTTTGCAGCAGACCAATGTGAACTCCTGCCAGTAAAGCATTTACACTGCTAGATGATCGTGTCTTCTATCCTCATGTGCACGACTGTGATCACATGGCTGTGTTAAGGTAACGCTGGGTACCCGTGGGTTCATACATTTTTGTTCTAGACCCTTTTAATTTTGGGGAGGGGTTGAGTAACACCATTTTACTCTGTTTATGGGTTAGCTGTGGGATTTCTTCCTTGATTCCCTCCTTAGCTCTTTGTAAAGGCTGAACAGTTTCTCAGTAACATCAACTCCTCGGTTCTGTCTCTTGATGCATTTGTAACTGAGTCACCACCCCAGAGTAGAGCTGCTCCTTCCTTTGTGACAGGCTTTCCCCACCATGAGCACCAGCCTGTGGGATTGCAGGTAACCCCCAGCTCCTCTACACCATTGAAATGGGATTGATGTGCGTGTGTCAGGCACGCTTCAAGGTGAGCTAGGAGGACACCGAACTTACTGATCACATCATCTATTATCGCTGTCGCACACTAGCCACCAGTGATGCAATGTCTTCAAGAAGTTCTTCCCTAATGACAGCTTCAAAGTTGGTTTCATAACTGCTTTATAGGTGCTGCTCTCAACCCTCTCCACCAGGGTGATGCCAGGAACTCAAACTGACTCCTTCATGAGCCCTACAGGTCCAGAACTTGATGGGAGGAAAGAAAGAAGAAAACATCTGCAAACTGGATTTGTTCTGTCGAGAGCAGGAGACCAGCTCTACCTTTTGCAGACAGAGTTCTGTGAAGTCTTCCTCAGCAAAGCTCAGCAGCAGGACAAAGGCAGGAGATGCTTCTTGCACAAAGGGAATCTGTATTTCCACGGCTCCTCATCTGCCCCCAAGACAGCCAGAGGGATGGAACACCCCTGCGTGAGAAAAGATGACAGTTGGGGTTATCCAGCCTGAAGGACACGAGGCTCCAGGGAGACCTTACTGTGGCCTTTCAAGCACTTAAAGGGGGCCTCTAAGAAGGATGAGGACAGACGTTTCAGCAGGGCCTCTGTTGTGTCAGGACAAGGAGTGATGATTTTAAACTAAAACCCTGCTTGTAGTAGGGGAGTTGGACTAGATGACCTTTGGAGGTCCCTTCCAACCCTGTGATCCTATGACTCCTGTGATCAAGGATAGATAGAAAGAAGACTTTTTTTTTGCAATGAGGGTGGTGAAACACTGGCCCAGGTTGCCCAGAGAGATGGTAGATGGCCCATCCCTGGAAAAATTCTATGTNAAAGGGAATCTGTATTTCCACGGCTCCTCATCTGCCCCCAAGACAGCCAGAGGGATGGAACACCCCTGCTGTGAGAAAAGATGACAGTTGGGGTTATCCAGCCTGAAGGACACGAGGCTCCAGGGAGACCTTACTGTGGCCTTTCAAGCACTTAAAGGGGGCCTCTAAGAAGGATGAGGACAGACGTTTCAGCAGGGCCTCTGTTGTGTCAGGACAAGGAGTGATGATTTTAAACTAAAACCCTGCTTGTAGTAGGGGAGTTGGACTAGATGACCTTTGGAGGTCCCTTCCAACCCTGTGATCCTATGACTCCTGTGATCAAGGATAGATAGAAAGAAGACTTTTTTTTTGCAATGAGGGTGGTGAAACACTGGCCCAGGTTGCCCAGAGAGATGGTAGATGGCCCATCCCTGGAAAAATTCTATGTCAGATTGGACAGGGTTCTGAGCAACCTGTTCTATGTGAAGATGTCCCTGCTCACTGCCTGGACTAGATGAACTTTAACGTCACTTCCAACCCAAACCAGCCTGTGATTCTATGGCACTGAGAACTGCAGCTGGGAGATTACATGTTCCTACCAGGTAAAGAAATTGTGGGTGCTCCCTGAGTCAACCTCCCCAGCCAAGCTTAACTGGAGAGGCACATGAAGAACCCAGCAGAAGAAAGAGGTTATTGTTTGAGTGCGAATCTCAGAGCCATGGTGCATCCCACTGACTGCCAGAAGAGCATGAGGCGGGTTAGGACAGGAGGCTTTCCCAGAGGGCAGAGGATGCTGTTTGCAGAGCACATAGCCTCGCTCAGCCAGACTTGCCCAAGCCGACCCACCACGCACGAGCCAGAACACAAATGGGCTTCTCCCGGTGAAAATATTATAGCCTTGGCAGGAGAAGACCTTGTCTGGAGGTTGGTATGAGTCGGTTGTAAGGGGGGTTTGTGCCTGTGCCCGTCTGTGCGCGCACTACCAGAGTGCTGTCAGGGACCGGTTTCCAATGATGCAAGTCTCCTCTAACTGATAACACTCTAAATAACAGGTGAGTGACTCCTGGCAAGAAGGAGATTGTCTGACCTCATTGTTTGCCTTTTTCCTCCCCCCCCCCCCTTTTTTTT
>VZRI01004666.1:168194-182246 GCA_013397515.1 Upupa epops
TTTGTTCTTCACAAATAAAGGTTTTTTAATAAACTGAAAGGTCCTCCGCTCCTGCCTGATGATAAAATGAAAGGAACCAGTGAGGTATGGTACAACGTGGCAGCAAAAAAAGAGAAGCTCATCAGAAAATAACAAAGGTGCAAGTTAAAGATAAGGCAGCTGTCAGAGATTAATCCTGCTGGCCTGATTGTTTTCTTTAATACCAAGGCCTGCAATAGCAAGCGATAAGTTTGCTGAGTAATTTGGTTTTTGGTGAGGAAATAAAATTCAGGTAGGACTCATAATTGATTTCCTTTTTCTTTAGTTTTCTAAACATTAAACAAAACAAACCAGAAGAGAGGAAAAAAAAGCCAACACAATCCACCTCTGCTTTGACTACACTTTCCTTTTTGCAGATTCGCTCAGAGGCCGCCTGAGCTTCCCCCCCCGCCCCAAGCTGGGTCTGCAGGGAGATAACTTGGAGAGCAAAGGCACCCTCTCCTTCTCCAAGTGTCCTCCTGGGAATACTTTTGTCTCATCCTAACCACTCACCACGTCCCTTGCACTGAAGGGATGAATTCATTTTACTCTCTGAAAGTGGGCAAAAGCTGGAGTGGTGGCAAAAGCAAATTTCAGAAGGAAGCTGGTGCTACCTGTCACCTCTGGGGTACGGTGGTGCCTGGTGTTGGTCGCTGCCTGTGGAGGGAGCAGTGCAGGAGGATGATGTGGTCCTCATCAGGGTGGAGAAAAATCACTGCTGAAGGTCGTTCAAGAACATCACTGGCTGGGGCACATCCTCAGCTCAGCACATCGGGGCTCCTGTCCTGGTCCCTGAACCTGGATGAGGAGAAGGAAGGAGAAGTGAGCAGGAATCGTTGTCTACTATGGAGAAAGTCCACCCCCCAGCCAAATCTTCCTCACTTAGGGGTGCACACAGTCAGCCGTGGGGCACCTGAGAAGCCTACATGCAGGAGCTGTGGGAAGAAGAGAGAAATGAAGGTGAGGGAGAAAGATCTTTCCAAATCAGGGACCCCATAGCAATGAAGCAGAGCTGCTCCCTCTCCAGTGAGAGCGTGACCCGGGTGGAGATACAACGTGAGTGTTCATGCTGGGTGGGTGGGTGCACGTGTGGGTGTGTGGTACACGCACACAGGAGGCAGCAGCAGCAGAGCTTCATTTATTGTGACAAAATGAACAGCCCCCAGGATGCTCATCCAGCAGCTAATTTCTCATCTTATCTATTATGTGAATGAGATGGGAAAACAGTTTCCTGTTTTCCACAGATATCACTAACATGAAAGATACCGAGTGAATTCCCCTGAAAGGCGTGCAGTCAGCTCCAGCCACAGACCCGTTTGTCTCAATGGGAGGAATTAATGCAGTCAGGGCTGCCCATTGACGGGAAGCAACTCTCTGAAGCTCTCTATGGAAGCAAATCTGCTGCCACCCCATCCAAAGCAGATGAAGAGCTTGGTGAACGCTATGTCCTCCATCCATGGAGGTGCAGACATGGGCTTGTACACCCTATGAGCATCACGTTTAAACCTCATCATTTCCCTTCTTCAGAACAGGTGTTTCTGGTGTTATGATGCAGCAACAGTGCTACATGGACAGGTAAATCTGCACTATGGGGTTGCTCCAAGTGAAGGGATTCTTTCTCTGAGGATGCTCCTAGGGGTCTGCTACCAGGTGTAAGAGCAAGAAGAGATAGGGGTGCTGAGCCACCAGCCCCCAGCCCCTCAGGCTTTGGGGAAAATCATGTGTTTGGGGCAAACTGGGTGGCTGGACAAGCTCTACAAAAGCCAGGCTGTCGTAAGAGAAGAACCTACCTCGCTTTTAAAGCACAGACTCATGTGTGTGTCCGCAGGCAGTCAGAGACGGTGACCTTGCTGCAGGACTGATGGAGCAGAGTGTGCGATGCAGTGTTAACAGGGAATTTCTGCTTGATGTCGCTTTTCACCTCTTTACTTCTCCCAGCAGAGGGAGCATCGGGGCCCAGATGAAAAGGAAGGGGAGAAGGAACTGCTATCACGACAGAAATCCTGCAACACCTGGTAAAACCCAGCAGTAACCTCCCCTCAGTGTCCTCTTCACTGAAAGCACTGCCATGGCCCTGCCACCCACCTCAGTGCTGGCAGCAGCATGGGGTGACTCTGCAGTGCAACCAGCGAGATGCTGAGCTGACCCACCAACCCGCAGGGCTGAAAGTACAGCCTGGCAGACGTGGGAAGGGAAGAGAGACGGAAGATGCTGCGGGCACTAGCAGCACAGCCATGGCTGTCACAGACTGCCTGCATGTGGGGGGTTCCTCAGGGGTTGCTGCTCTTCTTGCAGTTCTTGCTCACACTGTGGGGCCTCACTGCCACACAAGCCACAGAATCAGACTCATTTAGGTTAGGGAAGACCTTCAAGATCATCCAGTCCAACCATTAACTCAACTGTCCCAAGGCCACTGCTAAACCCTGTCCCTGAGCTCCAGATCTCCACGACTGTGAAACACAGCCAGGGATGGCTATCAACCCCCTCCCTGGGCAGCCTGAGGACTCTTTCAGTAAAACTTTTCCTAATTTCCAACCTAAACTTCCCCTGGGGCAACTTGAGGTCGTTTTCTCATGTTCCCACAACCTCTGCACCCCTAGTCCAAAGCTCTGACCGACAGCAACGCTTGAAATGTTAAAAGACTGGAAAAGTTTACTTCTGCTCCTTCTTCCCTCTTCAAAGGCACCGGTGGGAGCAAGGGGGATGAGGAGGACCCACTCTCCTTGCAGATGAGATTCATTCCCCATGCAGATTTCACTGTCTACTGTAATGGGGGAAGAGGGAAAGGTCTGTGTCTCCTGCAGTGAGATTAGGATTTGACCCCTAGCCCTTCTCACTGCCAGTGACTGATGAACCTAGACCATGCTCAGTGTCAAAGGATGGGAGGTAGGGGATAAATACTTTGCAAAAGGAGGAGTGAGGAGGGGAAGGGAAGGCTGAAGAAGCTTAAAAGAAATGAGAAGCGACAACTCTGGTGCTTCACTCCACTAAAAAGAGTTACACTGCAGCAAGACACTGGGCTTGGAGAAATGAAAATAAATTCAGCCTCCAGCTCTAATGAAGTAAATTCCAGAGTGGGCTGAGACCTTAACGGATATAAATGAGGATCATTATCTTCACTCTGCTATTCTGCTCAGCACAGGGCAAGGAGTGCACAGAGAGAAGGGGACAACCACGAGTGTGATGGTGTACAGTAAAGCCTTGCCACCCATTGCTGTCTCAAGACAAGGAGATTCAAGCAGAGGGACAGTGTTAGTGCTCTCTGTGAACCTCAGCCATCCCAGAGTTTACCTCAGCTGTTGGACCAGTCAGGAGCAGTTTCTGGGTGCCAAGCTCTGGGGGGGTCTTGGTTTTGTTCCCAGGAAGGATTGTTTGGCCTCGTCCATCTTCCTCTGACCAGCAGTCCCCACTTGGGGTCAACACTTGCCATCCTCTAGACTGGGTTGAGTTAGGAAAACAGCAAGTTTGAAGCACAACACTGCTCACCTGCCCAGGATAGCTTCTTGCTTACCCCGGGGTGAGTGAGGTGGGCACCGTTCCTGATGCTCCCTGCTGTTACCCAACCAAAATCTGAAGCTGTGCATTGATGTGAAGCAGAGCAGCACATCTGCTCAGCAAAGCAGGTCCCAGGGAACAAACCTCCTGCTTCCATCCCTCCAACAGGATGCAGACTCCTCAGCTCAGCCAGAGAGAGGTTGGAGCCACCATCTGCGCCTGCGCAGGTCCCTCACATGGGAGGCCACCTCTCCCCACCAGCCATCCATCTCCTCTTGACAGCAGCGCCTGGCCACTCTCCCACAGACCTGTGATTTATGTGGTGTGGAGCTCACCCCCACTAGAAATTAAAATGACCTCAAATTGGCCATGTTCAACATTAAACCTAGAGCTGAGCTGCCCTCTCTCCTAACCTTGTCTTGTTCTGATCCTTCCTTCCACTCTCTCCATGCTGCCCTCAGAAGATGTGACAAAAGGGATGTAGAAAGGCAAGAGTCCTCTCTTCAAGAGTCACCATATCTGTGTGCGAGTACTCCATATCATACTTGATCTCCACATCATCAATCCCTCTTGCTGTGGCTCAGGCGGGCGCGACAAGTAAGTAGGCAGCGACTTACACAGTTCCTGAGCATTCATCCCTAATGAAAAGAGTTGGAGCCCAGACAGATCTGAGGAAACAAAGACACACGAAGATAAATTAGCTGTGGCACTAAATCAAACTCTGAACAGGATGTTGTCTTTAACATTTCTCTAAGACCCAAGCTATAAACCTCTCCCGACCAGACTCAATGAAGACATGAACCTCACACCTGAGCGGCGATGCTGCAGGTGCAGGGCAGTGGTGACAGAACTGAAGAGAGAATTGAAAACTAAAGGCTTTACTCAAACAGTCCTTGTGGCCATGATCTCATAAAAACCTCATTGAAGAGATACTGAAAGGCTGAGGGAGCTGGGTCTCTTAGGCTTGGAGAAGAGGAGGCTGAGGGGGGACCTCATTCATGTCTATAAAGATGTGAGGACTGGGTGTCAGGAGGATGGAGCCAGGCTCTGCTCAAGGGCATCTGGTGACAGGACAAGGGACACTGGGTGCCAGCTGGAACAGAGGAGGTTCCCTATCAATCTCAGCAGGACCTTCTTCCCAGGGAGGGTCCCGGAGCACTGGACCAGGCTGCCCAGGGGGGTTGTGGAGTCTCCTTCTCTGGAGATGTTCCAGACCCACCTGGCTGTGTTCCTGTGTGACTTGGTCTGGGTGATCCTGCAGTGGCAGGGGGATTGGACTGGATGATCTTTCCAGGTCCCTTCCAAACCCTAAGGATGCTGTGAAATAAAAACCAAATCAGGTGTTTTTATCCCATTTGTCATCAGATTTTGGAGATTTGAAATGGAATCTGAGAATCTAACGTCAAAATGTTTTTAGGTGGTTAATGTAGGGGGTGGGGGTGGGGTATTCTTTTTATTACTCTCCAATTACATTGAGATCGTTCTGGTAACTGACATCAAGAAATGCCATCAATTGGAGTAATTAGCTCCCAAATGAAACACCTCACCGAGTGAACTAGTTCTGCGCTGATACGAGGCAAATGTCCAAAAGAGAAATTTCAGAGCAAATATTTAAACAAACATATTTCTGGTTCAAACAGGGTACAAGTAACACAGGCAGGGAATGGGAAATTCACTTCCAGCCATCTGTAGTGAAGACTTTCTTCAGAGCACTACTCCCAGGCAGGCAGGCAGGCAGGCAGTGTGCTCGTTGCTCTATCAGGCTGCAGTGGGGGTAGGAGCTCTTCTGCCTGACTTCTCCCAGTTTGGTCTGGGGGGCTGTAGGAGAAGCAACAATTGAATCACAGAATAATCCTGGTTGGAAAGGAGCTCCCAGATCCCCAGTCCAACCATCCCCACCAACAAACCCCTCAGTCCCTGAGAGACTGACAAACACAACCTGCCCCCCTCCCTGCTGCCACTCAAGCAGGGTGGGAAGCACCATGGCTACAGGGTTCTTCAACACCTCCAGGCAGGGGGACTCCACCACCTCCCTGGGAAGGCCCTGCCAGTGCCCAACCACTCTGGCTGCAAAGAATCTCTGCCTCAGATCCAGTCTAACCCTCCCCTGCCTCAGCTGCAGAGCAGTCCCCCTACTTCTCTTAGCAGGCACCAAGGAGAAGAGGCCAACAGCCACCCCTCCACACCCTCCCTTCAGGGAGTTATAGAGGGCAGTGAGGTCCCCCCTCAGCCTCCTTTTCTCCAAACTCACCCTGCCCAGCTCCCTCAGCCTCTCCTCAAAGGACTGGTTCTCTAAACCCCTCATGAGCTTGGTAGCTCTGCTCTGGACCCGTTCCAGCATCTCCCTGTCTTTCCTATCATAAGGGGCCTGGCACTCAACACAGCGCTTAAGATGAGTCCAAGGGCATGAGACCTTCGTTTCTCCTGCTGACAACTCTATTCCTGATCCAGGCCAGGATCCAGGAATGAAGATGGATATGAGCTAAAAAAAATGAGCTGTTGATCCTGCTTCAGCACACCGCACTGCAGTGCTCACCATGTGGCCGCTCGCATGCGAGAATCCCCATCCAGATGCTCATTTTCACCATCACGCCACAGTCAGTGAGTCATCTTCAATCTCAGGCAGACCTGGGGACAAGGGTTAAGCTAGAGTTCACATGAGGTTTTGTTTATCTTCATTTTTCTCAGCGAGGCCACACCAGGAAGAGTTGGATTTGGGTGGTGCATTTGTTCCTCCACAGCCAGGTTAGGGACACTTGGACAAGAACAGGTACCTCTCACCCATCAAACCCTCCTGTCAAACTAATCTTGCTCTGAAAAATCACAGACTCACAGAATGGTGGGAGGTGGAAGGAACAAGAGATCACCTAGTCCAACATCCCTGCTAGACCTGTTGGGGAGCAGTGCAGGAGAAAGGGACCTGGGGGTCCTGGTGGCCAGCAGGATGGCCAGGACCCAGCAGTGGGCCCTTGTGGCCAAGCAGGCCAATGGCATCCTGGGGTGGATTAGAGATGGAAAGAGATTCTCCTCTCCTTCTACTCTGCTCTGGTGAGACTGCATCTGGAATCTTGTGTCCAGTTCTGAGCCTCTCAGTTGCTTCTGCTTGAGACAGTCCAGCACAGAGCCACAGAGATGATGAAGGGAGGGGAGCATCTCCCTGGTGAGGAAAGGCTGAGGGAGCTGGGGCTCTTGAGCTGGGAAAAAAGGTCCCCTCGTGACCTGAAGGCAGTTCTGGGACCCCCCCACTTCAAGACAGAGATTGAGAGGCTGGAGAGAGCACAGAGGAGGGATGAGGCTGGGGAAGGGACTGGAGGGAAAATCTGATGAGGAGAGGCTGAGGGTGTTTATCCTGGTGAAGATGATACTCATGGGGGACCTTCTCCCTCTCTATAACTACCTGAAGGGACGCTGTAGTCAGGTCGGGGTCTGGGTCTTCTTCCAAGCAACCAGTGCCAGAACAAGAGGGTAGTAACAGCCAGGGGAGGGTTAGGTTGGACGTTAGGAAGCCCTTCTTCACAGAAAGGATGATCAGAGCCTGGACTGGACTGCCCAGAGCACTGGTGGAGTCCCAGTGTCTGGAGGTGTTGAAGGACAGCCTGGCTGTGGCCTTGAGTGCCCTGGTCTGGCCGATGTGGTGATGGGCTGGATGAGCTCAGAGGGCTTTTCCAGCCTCAGTAATTCTGTGATTCATTGAAAAGGAGAAGGGAATGGCTGGTTAAAACCAGAAGGACCCAGCACTGTTATTTATTACAGTCCATGATTTTAGGACACACACGGTAATTTAAAAATGCAAGAAGATCCCAAATCTGCCCTGAGGAGGTGGTTTAGCTCAAATTGGGCAGACCAAGCATAAACAAGTCTGGGTAACGAGAACATCCAGAATTTAAATAGTAAATATTTAAAAGGAGAAAAAAAAAAAGCAATGCTGGAGGCCACAAGTCATCCTTTAATTGACAGCAGTTCAAAGGAAACTTTCCCAGGGGTAAGCTATTTCATAACTGCCTGCTGTGGGTTTCTTCTCCATCCCCCTGAAGCATCTGGCTGTGGCAACTGATGGCAATAGGGCTCAGAGCTCAGCGAGCCATCTCCTCTGATATCTGATCTCTTGGCTATCTCCTCCCGGGTCTGACCACGAAGGAGATAGTTCTCCAAAAGGTGATGTGAAGTGGGAGGGAAGGCCAGAAGAAAATGCTGAAGAAGGGGTCAGGGTGGGAAAGCTGAGCCAGGCTCTGGACAAGGACATTGGAAAGCTGGACTTTATCCCAGTCTTATCCCTGGACCAGTTCCTCTGTTTCCCTTTGCCTGCCTCCACCCCTCAATGCCGCCTGCCTTCCTTATGCCGATTATAAAACTCTTCGGGGCAGCAACTGCCTCTTGCTACGCGCTTGTGCAACACTGCTCACAACAGGATCCTAATCATCGCTCAAGTCTGCCGGCAGGGCTGCGAAGCAGAATAAAAGAAGAAGAAAAGGTGGAAGCGGTTCCAGATCTGGAGGAACGTTCAAAGACAGGCTACTGCGGGGAGTTCAAATGAGCGCCAGCGAAAGATCTGCTTTCCAGCATCGCTACTAATTATTACATGTCAAAAAATTATAGCTCAGGAAACCCAGACCTGGCGTTCACTGATCGTTCAGCAGCGCCTGGGACGTGGTTTTCATACTTGGGAGCAATGGATGAGTTTTGTATTCAATACATTTTAGTTGAGAGAAATGACCTTTGTCATGAGGTCTCCTCCTTTTGCAGAGCTTTTCCATCCTAGTTGGCAAAATGAGGACCAAAGTCAGCCCTGAGCAGCTTCACTCTCTGAAAATAAACATTTACTTTCCATGCATTAAACACTCTAAGAGCTGCTCTGCTAACAAAGAGCACTTGAAGGATGCTGTGGCCTATTTCACAAGGAACTGAAGGAGTCCGTTCTGGTCCCTGCTCCTTGAAAACCATTTTGAAAGTTCAGAATGTGCTGAAACTGTTTTCCTGGTGTGAGGGCTGCTCTGTTTGACAGCAGCTAGATGACAAAGACATTCAGTTCCCATCATCTAGTCAGTCTCCAGCTTCTCTAACGAGTAGCGAGAGCCCTGGTTTCACTTGTGTTTTCTCGTTAAACAGAAACTCATCCCGCAGAACCATCAAATCATTTCACAACCAACAGATGCTAACAGCTAACTAAACGGTTTTAGCCAGCACCGTGGAGGTAAGAGCTGCTGCACTGCGATCAGGCTCTCAATGCCTCACCCAGCCTTCTAACATTTCCTCTCTGAAAGAACAGCAAATAAGGTCTGGTCATGCAAACCCACTAGTAAAGGCAGTGCACCCCTCCCAATGCTTTGCTCTGCTTTGCAATTACATTTTTAATGAGGAAATATATTTTTTACATAAAAAACCCCATTTTCTAGGGAAATAGAATTCTCTTTCTGGCTCCCCGTAACCAAATCACCCAGCACACATCAAAGGTGAGGACCAACAGGAGAAAGTTCAAAGACTCTCTATAGGTTTTTTGAGCTGCAGCTGGGGCTGTTCCCCACCACCAGGAAGATTTCTCAGTGTTTTATTACATTATTTATTAAATATTTCTTTTCATAGCAAACAAATCAGGAAGGCTGAAGGGCTCGGTGATGAATAGGATTCGGTGGGAACCCATCACCTCTTGCACCACCTTAGTGTTTCAGCCTGTTACTCACCAAACACTGCTGCTCTCTGATGGCCACAGAGCAGCCTCTCTGGAAACAACTCCAAGTCAAGAGAGGGGACTCTGCTCCTCTGTTCTGCTCTGGTGAGGTTTCCCCTGGTGCTGGAGTACTGTGTTCAGCTGTGGAGTCCTCACACAAGGAAGAAATGGACCTGTTGCAGCAGGTACAGAGGCCAAGGAAATGATGAGAGGGCTGGAGCAGCTATCCTAGCAGCACAGGCTGAGAGAGTTGGGTTTGTTCAACCCGAGAACAGGCTTCGAGGGGATCTTTTTGTGGCCTTTCAGTACTTAAGAGGGCCAATAAGAAAGCTGGGAACATAAATTTTAGCTGGGTCTGTTGTGACAGGACAAGGGGTGATGGTTTGAACTAAAAGAGTGGGCTTAGACAGGATATAAGGAAGAAACTGTTTATACTGAGGGTGATGAGACACTGGACCAGGTTACCCAGAGAGGTGGTGGATGCCCCATCCCTCAAACCACTCCAGGCCAGGTTGGACACTGGGGCTCTGAACCTGCTCTGGTTGAGGATGTCCCTGCTCGCTGTATGGCAGTTTGACTAGACGATCTCAGAAGGTCCTTTCCAACCCAATGTGTTCAATGATTCTCTGACTGGTAGAGTTACCATCCCTGGAGGTGTTCAAGGTCAGGCTGGATGAAGTGCTGAGTGGCATGAGCTAGATGGCAGATGTTTAGGTTTACTTGGTTGGTTTTAGGTGGGACTGGATGATCTTTAAGGTCTTTTCCAGCCTCATCAGTACTGTGATACCATTAGTGGTTAGCAATATCAACACAGAACAGTTTGGGTTGGAAGGGACCTCAGAGCTCACTCGGTCCCAACCCTCTGCCATAGGCAGCGACACCTCTCACCAGACCAGGTTGCCCAGAGCCCCATCCAACCTGAACCCTGAGATGATGGTCTATTTTCACTTGGGAGCATAGAAAGGAAACCTTCAGGGTTTGTTTCCATCCCCCATTAACGGGAGGCAGAGCCCGTCCCCGTGAACCTGCGCTAAGGCAGGAGGCAGCGGGAGCAGCCCCAGAGCCCAGCCCGGTCCGCGGCAGCCGCTCTGCGTTTGGGGTTCTCACACCAAATTCTTGGGGGAACGCTGACACCCAGCGGCCAGAGCCGGCACCAACCGATCCCCCTCCTCCTCCTCACCCGCTCTCTTCCATCCCAGCCACCCGGCACTGCCGCTGCATGGAACTGTTAACTGAGGGGGAATGGAATCATAGGATGCTTTGGCTTGGAAGAGACCTTAGAATCCTAGAATCATCAGGAATTGGAAGGGACCTCGAAAGCTCATCCAGTCCAATCCCCCTGCCACGGCAGGATCAGCCATAACATTTCCACTCTGATTTATAATGCACAGCCTGAAACACCGACTAGCCGGCTGCCTCTCAGTGAATGGAGCACCCTAGCTGAGAGGACTCATCAAGCAATGAGCAGATTTTGATTTACAAATGAAAAACACAGAGACAGAGATTTAAGAGTTGCTAGGTGTCTTCTGGACATCACCCTGCTACCCTCACTCCATCCTCCTCCTTCCTCGAGCGCACGCTCCACCAGAACTTCCATTAATCCCAGCCTGAAAGTACTCGGTTGATTCACAGTAATGCAGGCACCCAGGGGCAGAACATTCCAGGAACAAATGAGTTCATCATCTTGGCACCTCCATACCAACCCACATCAAAGCCCGCTGCCCACGTCCTGCAGCACCCAGCCTGTCCATCCCAGGTGGAGGTGGCTGCTGGGTGGACACCCATGGGAGATGGTTCATACATTCTTTGGAAAAGAGGGTGTGATAGGAAGAAGGAGCCCTGCAGACAGCACGAGGTCTGCAGTCATAAATGGACCTTCAAGAAGATGAAAAAAACCCCTTTCAGAAAGAAAGAGAAGATAATGTTTTGCAATTACAGGCCCCAGCTGCCACATCCCCGCACGTGTGTGTTGTACAGCAGAGCAGCTATTAGGGCAGTGAATAGCACTCGCTGAAGGTGCCATCCGTAAGGCTGAAGAGGTGGGGGTTTTGTAGCCTGGAGCTAAGAAGATAAAAGAATTAAACAGGATATCTATCAGCCACCTCAGTCTCAGCCTTATCTGAGTACAGGATGGGCAGGTGGGCACTGGCAGAGGGGTTCTTTCACCGTTTAGACTGGGGCAGTCCTCCTGATGCACCAGGTGATGCCTGGTCGAGACCACGAGGCTTTAGCTGGTAGGCAAACTGGCAGCTTTTTCTCTTTGCAGTGCATAGCAAGAGTTCAGTGTGTTTGCTCATCCTGTTGTTTAAGACACCTGAACTGGGAAAGGTGCTTGGGTGTAGAGGAAAGACCTCCAGCCTCTTCCAGCCAACATCCATGCAGGGCCATTCCACAGCAGCATCTTATCCTGGCGCATCCAGGGGAGCACTGGCACACAAACATGGCTATGGGACTTGTTCATCAACAGTTTGCCTTCTCCTCCTTGTCCTCACATCAACCTCAGTTGGCAGAAAGAGCAGCTGGATCATCTGACCTCCAGCTCACAGCCACTCTACAGTGACAGCGGTGTGGGACTCCAGAGGTGCAGGATGGTCATTTCTCTGCAACCTGGTTTGTCCCCACAAATCCTTTCACAGCAGAAAGGAAGAGGGTGTCCCTTGGAACCCATCCCAAGCAAGACAGATGCTTTCCAACCCGACTCACCACACACAGCTCTTCTTTCAGCAGAAAGAGTTGCTGCTAGAGACACTCAGGAAGGAGCTAAGCAAACAGCAGAGAGGGGGTCACCCAGTGTAACCTGGCATCTTATCCCAAGCATCTTATCCCTGGCATCTTATCCACCAAGCATTTTTCCATTGGTAGGGAAAATGCCAAAATCATAAACGTAAGACCAACATCACACTCTCCTTTTCTTGCAGAGTCCTTGGCAGGTGTCCACAGAGTCACAAGCATCCACAAGTCACAGCCATCCTCCCTGTGAGGGTACTCAGGCACTGGAACAGGCTGCCCAGGGAGGTTGTGGATGCTCCATCATCCCAGTTCAAGGCCAGGCTGGATGGGGCTCTGGGCAACCTGGTCTGATGAGAGGTGACCCTGCCCATAGCAGCTGGCACTGGGTGACCTTCAAGGTCCCTTCCAACTCAAACCATTCTGTTATTCACGATTCCACATGCCACACATGGGCTTTCATGGGTACCAGGGTGCCCTCATCCCTCCTCACCTCTGCCACCTCTGAGCCCGTGGTAAGGTCCATGTTGTCACAGAACCAGCTAATTTAAGGCTAACTAAGTCTGCCCAAGCTGCACCCTCGTGACTTGCAGTGCAGACACAGACTAAGCCCTTTATTGTTGGTATTTATGGTGTGGCTGCCCCCTCCCTGGAAGAGTCCAAGGCTGGGTGCGATAGAGCCTTGAGGCACCTAATCCGTTGAGAGATGCTCCTGCTCACAGCAAGGGGGTAAGAACTAGATGATCTTCAAGGTCCCTTCCAGCCCAGCCCGTTCTGTGGTTCTATGACTCAGTTTGGGTTTTGGCCTTGCAGAGGAAACCCACTTCGCTTGTTACTTCAGCCTCAATGCTCTCCCTCTCCCCAGCTTCAGCTGAGCTTTAGTGGAACCCCTGACGGCACCAACAAGCAGACCCAACACATGGATATGGGCGTGAGGCTCAGAACTGCTCTGCTGGACATGAGGCAGAAGCGTGACATCTGAAATGAAGCTCCATCCTCTGACCCAGGAGCTGCTGCAGAAGAGTCCGGATGTTTTTGGACTTGACAGTGCCAGGAACCCGCTGAAAGCAGGCAGAGGGAAACCGAGGCAAAAGCATCCCCTGGATTCCTGAACAGGTCCCAGTTCACCAAGGTAGGCAGAACCAAGCTCTTTTTTTATCGGCCTTAAAATTGAAGGAGGCATTAAAATTAATTTGAAAACTTTGCAGGAAGCTGGCAGAAGGCAAACAAAAGCGGATTGAGGTCCTGGCTGGCATCCCCTCACCCTGGGAAAGAGCTCAGGCAGCCGCTTCCAGAAAAGCTGGAGCCTGCTGGAAGAGAGCACAAAACAGAAAGCCCTGCTCAGAGGAAGCTCGCGGACAAAGTGGCAATGTGGAAGAAATTATAATGATGAATGCAGTGCCTGGAGTGTGCACTCGGAAAAATAAGAGAGCCAGAGATTTGATTTCCCCCTGCCCTTCGTTGCCACCATCCACAGTCATTTTATCCTGGCGCAGAGCCGGAGCTCAACCTTTACGGCTCAGAGCAAGAGACTGTACCTTGCTTTTCCCTCTGTTTTCCTGCTGCAAAGATCCCAAGGGAAGGGGTGATAGAGATGGTTTGTCCCTGCCCACTGGGGCTTGAAGGCTAAGCTGGGATGGAGACCAGGAACATCGGACAGAGCGAGAGGGAAGCCTCTGCGGAGGGCTGTCACATTGACCTCTGGTGAGGCTGGGAGAGGGAATAGGAATAAACTGGGGACAGCAACCAGTGACCAGCACAGAGTTACAGCAGAGAAAGACTTGTTTCTTGTCTTAATTGGTTGGATTCAAGAGTTCGGCTGTGATCAATCTCTTCTCATATCAAAAGCAAATCCAATTAGAAGCTCCCATAATGACATTTGAAGCCTGTAGTTCAGATCCAGCTGCCTCCCTGTATCCATCATAGCAGGTCAGCAGCATGAAATAAGTCCATCCCGATGGACAGGGCAGCAGACAGAGCAGGTATGGAATGTTAGCAAGCCCAAACAGCAGCTTTGGGCAGTGGCACCAGCTTTCAGAGCTTTCAGCAGACCAACAGTGCTCCCTTGGGGTGATCTGAGTTCGTCCTGAGGTGCCACCGTGCTTCGTGCATCTCCAGACTGAATCACAGAACAACCCTGGTTGGAA
>VZRI01004666.1:203170-222099 GCA_013397515.1 Upupa epops
GACTTGATGAACTTAGAGGTCTTTTCCAGCCTCAATAATTCTACTATTAACAATAAAATGATATTGGTTATTATTAACAATTAAATTAACAGTTTATTTTTATTATATATTATATATCATATATTATATATAATGTTAATATTGTTAATTATATATAGTGTTAATATTATATATTAGATATTATAACAATATGTTTATTTATGATTATATAAAATGTTACTTGTATTGTTAATAATAAAATAATCAAAACAAATATAATAAAAATACTATTTAAAAGAATATTCAAAAAGAAATATAACTAATATTTAAGAGACTATTAAAAATTAAATCAGATTTTTGTATTAAAACAAAATAAGATTGGAAAAAATTAGATCAAATAACAATAAAAGAGTTAAATTCATTGTGTGCAAAAAGACCACCACAAAAATGACTGCCAGGTCGTCTCAAAGGGTGAGATTCTCTTGCAAAGTCCCAGGACAACCTACAGATTCCAATTGCAAACAGTTTCTGCTGATTTCTGATTCATTAACTCCTCATGTCTTCTTGACAGCTCCTCTTCTGGACTGTTGGAACCTGCAGACCACTCTCTCCTCTGCACCAAGGACCCCCAGTAACCAGCGACCCCTTTACAAGCCCAATGCACTTGGGGAATTCAAGAGGAAGACCCGAGCCCCTTCACCCCCAAGGTCCTTGGTCCCCAACCCTGTGATAACAGCACCCGCCTCACAGAAAACCCCACGTGATGTTTACTGGGAGGATCACCCAAAGCAGGGGTTTTCCTTGGGTTTTAATGCTGGGAAGCTGTACTCCCCCACCCTTTGCAATAAATCCAGGTCATCTCAAAACTTACAGTTGGAGAAGGATCAGGAAGTCTGTCATAACCCTTCTGCTTCCAGTTCACTTCTAACAGCTTCATGTGCACGTGCCTGCCTTCAATGAAGGCGATGTAGTCCTTGTAATTGCTGCATGGCCCAGCTATGATGCTCATAAAATTGAGGAGATAGCTTAAGTACTCCAGTAGAGAAGGTCTTGTCCTGTGAACATCACCCACACAGGGCAAAAACAGAGGAAGAAAAGAGCAAGGTCAAGCTCAGACTAGAGTTTCACCAACTCTTTTGGTTTATTGAGGGCTTCAGTCCCCAGCTCTCTGCTACCACCCTTCCTTAGCTCAAAGCCCATAGGGGAGGTTGTGGAGGTGATAAAGCACAGCATCTCTTATACCCCAGTACCATCTGACAGCTGGCACTCAGAACAAGGGGAACATGAAAGTGCTCTAGGTTTGGGTGAATGAAAGCTACCGACCTGAAAAGCTGTCATTTTACTACTAGAAATATTTGCAGCAGTTCCAGATCTGAACAAACTGACTTGCACCTCACGAACAGAGCAGCAGCTCCACGAGTGAGAAGCAGGTAACTGGTTTTGGGTATGTCTAGTGTGTCAGGGACCAGCCATGGCTGGCAGACCACAGGCTGAGTATCACTGGTCTCTCCAAGCTGAGCAGAACAGGACTTTGCCTCGGTATGCAAAACCACAGGGTGGGGAGTATTCAGGATCTTCAACCACCCCTTGAGTTCAGCCTCTTGAAATACAGGCAGTGTGGTGTGAGACAGAGAGGAGGAGAATGAAGCAGCACCCTGCTCTCCTGTGCAAATGGAGGAAGTACTTGCCTACGTTGCATCACGAACAGGAAAAAGAGCTAAGAGGGGAACACCAGATAAATTAAAAGACAGGAGAAGACTAAGGTCAACAGTTAATCCACTTTGTTGGTGCATTTGTCACTTCCTTGGGGTCAGGGGGGTTAGATGCACAGTGAAGAAGATGCCCTGTCCTCGCTGCACATCAGTAGGGTGGAAAAGATGCACTGGCCTCACTCCTAATGCAACTGGTAAATGGTTGGGCTTGCTTTATTGATGAGGCAGGAAACCCTAAGGGAGGTTCAGATTGGATCTCAGGAAAAAAACTCTTCCCAGAAAGAGTGGAGAGGCCTTGGAACAGGCTGCCCAGGGAGGGGGGGGAGGCACCGTCCCTGCAGGGGTTCAGCAAGCAGGCAGACAGGGTGGTTCAGGAGATGGTTTAGCAGTTGATGGTTGGACTTGATGATCTTGAAGATCTTTTCCAACCTTGAGGACTCTGTGGTCTAAATCCTGCACTGAGATACACCGTGTTCCACCCTCCAAGTAAAGAAGTCGATCCCAGATGAGAACAGAAACAGGGACACAGGCTTTCAGGGCTCTCCTGCCCAAGAAAGATGGACACGTGTAAAGCAAAACTCACTCTTCCAGACCCAAGCATGCACTTCCAGCAGAGGATCTAAGCAACAGTTAAACATTTGCTGCCGCCTGCTTTGACTCTGAAGCAGAATTAGTTTGAATAAACAGCTCGCTCAGCCAGGATTTTCTGCATTCACCCTGCTGGTTGCTGCAGATGTCAGAGGTTGAACGGTACCTTCTCTGGTTAAAAAAAAACCTCCAACGGATTTCACATGAAGACGCAGGGATGAAGTTTGGGGTGAGGCTCATCGTGCTGTTCTGGAAAACTGAGTCCATTATTTGGGCTTCTGATCTCTCCAGTAAGACTGAAAATAAAGTGCTCAGTTTGAGCAGAGCTCCTGCACACGGGTGGGTGGGGAGACATGAGCAATGCCCGAAGGAATGTGCAGAGGATGAGTGAGAAACAAACCCAGGACAAGAACAGGAGGGCAGACAAAAGGCTGAGTTATCAAAGGGGATTTAAAACCCTTTGGTTATGGTTTGTCTGTCACTGACACTTGAGCTGTTGGCGTGAGCTCATCTGCTCTACAAGGAAAGAAAAAAACCCAGCCTGTTTGGTGAGAATTTGACTAGAATTAATCATACAGTCACAAGGGCCCGGGGCAGGGAAACGTTCTGCTCTGGGCTTTAAAAATAGACACAGAGCTGGAGGGCACAGCCAAAGCTATGAGTGTCCCTAAAGGATTTCTACTCTTCCTTTCTTACTTTTACTGCTCACAGGCAGATTTTCTGGTGGCTGCACCATGGAGTCACTGAGGGCTGGAAAAGCCCTCTGAGCTCATCCAGCCCAGCCCAGCAACTAACATCATCCCAAAGGTCAGACCAGGGCACTCAGAGCCACAGCCAGGCTGTCCTTCAACACCTCCAGGGATGGGGACTCCACCACTGCCCTGGGCAGTCCAGTCCAGGCTCTGAGCACCCTTTGCATGAGGAAGGGGTTCCTAACATCAAACTTAACCCTCCCCTGGCATCTTAAAGCCCTGCCCTCTCATCCTGGTGCTGGTTACCTGGGAGAAGAGCCTGACTCCCTCCTGACTACAACCTCCCTTCTGAGAGTTTCAGAGGGAGAAGGTCCCCTGAGTCTCCTCTTCTCCATGATAAACACCCCCAGCTTACTCAACCTCTCATCACCAGCCTCATTGCTCCTCTGGACCTACTCCATCCTCTCCATCTTTTTCTTGAAGAGAGGGGCCCAGAACTGGGGAGGAGACCTTCCCAGTGTCCAGTACAGGGGGAGAATGACATCCCTAGTCCTGCTGGCTACACTAGTGCTGATCCCAGCCAGGATGCCATTGGCCTTTGGTGCCATCTGGGCACCCTGCTGGCTCCTGTTCAGCCGGCTGTCACCCAGTGCTGCCAGGTCCCTCTCTGCCAGGCTGCTCTCCAGCCACTCATCCCCCAGTCTGTAGCTGCAGGGGGTTCTTGTGGCCAAAGTGTAGGACCCTGCCCTTGGCCCTGATAAACCTCATCCTGTTGGCCTCTGCCCATTGACTCAGCCTGTCCAGATCTCTCTGCAGCACCTTCCTCCCCTCCAGCAGATCAACACTCTCCCCCAATTTAGTGTCATCCATGAATTTACTAAGGGGAGATCCAATACCCCTTGGCCTTAAACAAACACTTCACGGTGAACTGCAGTTAGGTTCTAAGGAGTAACTCCATGACACCAAATCTTCCCTAAAAAAATTTAAAACAATAAAAATCAGCCTCGTTCTGCACTTGTATGGAGAGAAAACTGGGAACAAATTGCTCAAAGACATCAGCAATGAGATAACTACCTCTGGAAAGGTACGTCACATCACAGGAAGGATTAGGAGTACTAATATTGTGGAGGGAAATATTACAAATAAATCTGCAGTGTCCAAAATGCAGGGCAAAAAAAAAACAGTGCTAGAAGAGTCAGAGCCAAAGGACAATGGGTTTTTACTACACAGGGGTTTGCTGACACAGGAGGACAGAGGATCAATCACAGTAGAGTGAAAACAGCCCCGAAATCCACAGAGTGCCAGGTGTAGTCTGAATATAAAAGAATCAGTTCAGCAAAGAGTAGTTCCACTGCACACGGAGTACTCATTGCAGCCGTTGAGATGCTGCCCAGGACTCCAGGGCTTCAGTGACCAGCACAGGTGATCAAGGTGATCAAGTCCTGAATAGAATAAGCAAGAAAGAGAGTGGAGCAGCTTTGTTTGTGTAAGGAGGGCACTGACAGCCCCATTACAAACCCAAAGCTAGGGTTTGTAGGTAGGGCTTTTGGCTCATCAGGGACTGGGTAGAGTCTCACAGGGAGGTCACTGTTGATCTTGACACCTCAAAAAAGCCAAAGCCTAAACTTCTTTGAATGAAACAAAACAGAGATAACTAGGGGAATGAAATCCTTACTTAACAGCGAGTCGATTCTGCTCAGCAGTGAGTTCCTCAGCTTGTCGCCCTATTCCTAGAGAGAAAGAAAAGCCACGTTAGATCTTTCTGAAAGCTACCCCCACAGCCTCATGCTTGCAGCTCACAGACAACCTTCCAAAGCCATAAACTTCAAGATTCCTCTGTTGCAGGCTCAGTTCCTAACCTTGATGCTGTGATCCATGCCCTACCCTACCTCTCTACTCAGTTCCTTACTTCCTTCCCACTCCCTCACCCTTGAAACACTTTTGGGAAGAGAAGCCCTACGCACAATGCACCTCACAATGCCACCAACCACGAGTGACCCCGAGTAACCTCTTCTAACAGTCCCAGGCTGGAAGAACCTCTGTTCCCAGAAGGCACTGGCTCATTTAAGCAGGAGCCTCCCGCTGGCTCCTTGGTGAGAAATGGAGCATTTCACAGCAGGAGGAGCAGGCAGCGCAAGAGAAATGGGCTCTCAGGGTACAGAAGCTCTGCTGGTGTGAACGAGCAGCCCAGCTGCCTGCTGCTGGAGCCAGCCTAAACATACACACCAGTAATGATGTGGAACTGTATGAGGTCTAGACTGGAAGGATGACCTCTTGTTGAGCTTATGAGACCTTTGGGACAGGAGGCAGAGCACAGACTCACTGCCCCAGGAAAACTATGGCAGAGTCGTGTGTGATGGCCAGTGCATAAAGAGATCCTGTTCACAGCAAATCTCTCTCAAAACCTTCACTCTGAAGCTGTTGCAATTCCCAGTGTGAGGAATCCCACTGGCTCCAGCAGAACAGCTCAGCATGGGGATGAGTCAGAGCACCTGATGCTGAGCACACAGGTACACAGCTCCACCAGATCAGGGGTTTGGCACCAATCAACACTGCTCTTCTGAAGGTACTGGCCATAATTACCAGCACACACAAACAAGACCCATTTCCTAGAAAGACTATGGCTAAGTTGCTCATTTCCATTCTCTCTCTGTTACTTCACTTTGCAATTACCGGGAGGGCACGAGTTCCAGCTGAACAATTAGGCGGTTGATTATTTAAAGGGCAGGGTATTCTGTTTGTCTGCTTCCATTTATGGGCAGCTGCTCTGCATTTTTACAAAGAGGAATCTGTCACTGATGCCCGAGCTGCCCGCCTTTGGTCCAGTGCTCCTTACCACTCCTTACATGGCTGTTTGGGATTGGACTGGATGATCTTTCCAGGTCCCTTCCAATCCCTAACACTCTGCAATTTGGTGTTCCCAACGTAACGAGCCTTTTCCACTGCTATCAATCTGTAGGATTTCTGATTCACTCCAAACGCTGCCCCCTCTGCTGTTACCTTATCCTTTCAGTCTGTCCATTTAGCTTCATCACCCTGGTTGTGCACCCCAGCCGCACATCACTGTGGCACACAGCGATACCTGAGCTGGTTAGCTTCAACAGGAGAAGCCCCAGCAACACGCATGTCAATGACAAGGTCAATCATCTGAGCTTCGAACTGCATTCATCATAGAATCAGTTGAATTGTAAGGGACAGTGAGTATCATCTGGTTTCAATCCCCTGCCATGTGCAGAGACAACTCCCACTGGAACAGGTTGCCCAGAGCCCCATCCAGCTTGTCTTTGAACACCTTCCAGGGATAGAGACATGTAAAAGAAGCAGATGCACTTGCTGTGAACGATGCCAGACCCTGCAGTCTGTGCTGTGGCCATGACCCAGACCATAACATCTCTAGAGCAGGTGACAATTACTGAGTCACCCACAGCTTACAACGCAAGGGGCCTCAGACCGTCAGAAATTCATGCTGCAGCGTGAGCAGACTGCTGGCAATTTGCATTTCTAGCCTTTGCACTGTACTGGTCACAGGCATTTTCCAGGGCAATAATAGTGCTCTTTGTCACAGCACAGCCCAGCGCTGAGGACAATGTTGTTTTGCTTACATCTGGGCTTCTCCCCGCACTGGGACAAGGCTATTGAATTGCATCTCTCGCAGCTCATGGAGTGCATTATCAGTGGATTCATCGGCGACAGCATCGTTCTGCTGCATCAATGACTGCACCTAGGTGTCAGACACTACTCTTGATTTCTGAGAATCAACAACAGCTTCAGAGAGCTTAACGGAGAAGCACTGTAGCATCTAAACAGCAGATACTGGTTCTAGCTAAAACTAGACTGGGTTCCAAGAAGGATCCACATGGAAAGCTGTTTTCTTGGCTGCTGCAGACGGTTTGATCCTAGAGAAAGAAGTAAAACCTTATATTCTCCTCCAAAAAATCATTTTTCTTCTTTATTTGGAGCAAATTGCTGAACTACACTCTGCAGCCCAACCACAGAATGCTCTGGAATAAAAACCCCCTCTTCAGGGCATGAGGGGAGATGCCTTTTCTTACCGTCATGTAACTGGCAGGCAAGTGTTGTGATCTTCTGTGTGATTATCATCAGCGGACTAGAACAGAGGCAGAAACAACAGTTACAGGTCTTGTAGCACTAATTATTCCCAGCTTTCTCACCGAATGCCTTTTATCCCTTTAAAAGGCGGAACTGCATCAGCAACAAGTGGAACAATTCCAATTAAACCCGAGAGAGGAGCTCAGGCAGAAGACAATCGCCTGGGTCCAAAACAACCCTGCAGTAACTTGCTCTGGAATTGGTAATTGCTAAGCGCTCACAAAGCCCTATTTGATGTCTCCCCATCCCACGGCAGTGCACGTTGTCCTTCAGAAGAAACAGCACCAGCTTCTACACCCTCTGGACCTCCTTTCTTTCAGGCAAGGACCAAATTCAAGCCCAGTAGGACACGGCACCAGGATAGCAATGCTCTGACTGGCTCCTGTTGCTCTCCTAGTGCCTCACACCTCGGAGCCCTAAAAGCAGTCAGCTCTGCAGTTACACTCACCTTCCTTCCCCACATGAATGCCCTGTAAATTAGGGCTGTGTGTGAAACCCGGAGCAGCTGTCAGCAGCAGCTTCCCACTTGCTTCTTGGCAAACTTCTCCTTCTCTGGAGATGTTTGCAACCCTCCTGGACTTGGTCTGGGTGATCCTGCTGTGGCAGGGGCATTGGACTGGATGAGCTTTCCAAGTCACTTCCAAACCGTAATGGTCTGTTCTGTGACTTGGTCTGGGTGATCCTGCTGTGGCAGGGGGATTGAACTGGATGATCCTGCCAGGTCCCTTAGGATCCCTAATGATTCTAAGGAAGGGAGGAGTTCAGCAGTGACTTCTCACCTTCCAGACAGCTCCAACCGAGTGGAAGAACAATCCTAATTTTCATCCCAACTTTCTAGTCTTCCTAAGTGGTTTCCACCATTATCTTTGACACTCTCATTCTCAAAGTAGATTTTACCACTCAGACAAAAATTTAACACCCTCTTTCAAAGGTACCTAAATCCCACCCGTTTAATCATATGGAAAAGCAGATTATTCTTAATCCCAATGACAGACAGAGGCTGCCAGTTAACCAGCAGTTCTACTGCCACAAGCAGAGATCTCTTTCCTCAGTGCCTGACCTTTTAGCTACATGGGTGAGCATTAACATCCCAAATTGCTTCCATTTGTCGCGTGTGTTTCTTACAGCAATCACTTTCTGCCAGTGTTGAAGTGGGTAACTCTAAACCCCAGGCACGGAGCCACAGCTGGATGTCTCACAGTGCCTAAATATAGACACTAGTCTTAAAAAATTAGGCCCCCACCAGCCAGAGAGAATCCAAACACAAACAATCCTGATGGCTGGATTAACGGAGGGAAGCAGGAGTGTTGCCACACTGAAGCCACACAACGGATAAGCACAGAGGAGAGAGAGGTTCTCTTCATCTATATTAGGAATTCACTGCCTTGTTGTAACCCAGCAGGACAAATCAGCCTCTCGTGTGTTTGACTCTGATGAGGAGAAGGTGCCAGTGGGACCTTACAGACTTTCTAGTACCTGAAAGGGGCTGTCAGAAGGCTGAGGAAGAATGTTCAATAGGATGGGGAACAGCAGGACAGAAGGTCATGGTTTGAAGGTGAAAACGGGTAGCTTTAGGCTGGACACCAGGAAAAAGCTCTTTAATCCAAGGGTAGAGGCTGCCTAGAGAGGTGATGCAAGCCCCATCCCTGGAGCCATTCAAGGTCAGGCTGGATGGGGCTCTGAGCAATCTGATCTAGTGATTGATAGCTCTGCTTCTTGTAGGGGGTTGGACCAGATGACCTTTGGAGGTCCTGTCCAACCAGATACCTTCTATGATTCTAAAAGGGACAGTCTTCCCATCTGAGACAAGCTGGGTGTCTCCACCACAGGCAAGGAAGCACAAAATTGATGCTGCTGGCATCGATGAACACAGTACATCTGAGATACCTTCAGCTCTCTCTCTCTCCTCTGTCATCATCGTATTACACGTGGACATATCTTTCCTGTACTCTGCTGAGGAAGGTGGAAACCTGCTGTGCTGGGCCATGATCACCCTCTAAATCTTTCACAAGATCACTATCAGGTAACATTAAACACTTCAGCAAGGCTTAAGCAAGGTTTCAGGGGAACAGGGAGCATCTTTCTCCTCCCTCACTTATTCACCAGTCCCCTGACAACCTGATCTGGCTGTAGGGATCAAGCCCTTGCTGTAGAGATGGGCAGAGCATGACAAAGCAACAGCAGCATCAGATGGAACTCTCTCTTCATCTGGCTCCCCTTTGGGTTCTGGAGACCCTCATCCTCTACATGCCCACTCCTCCCTGGGGACTCAATCACACTCCTCATCACACAAGCACACAAAGCAGAAGTCTACAATCAGTTTTGTTCCTTCTGAACAAAAATTAGTCCTTCCCCACATACTTGCAGAGCACAGAATCACAGAGACCCTTTGCTCGAGAGAGATCTTTACGATCATCCCATTCAACCACTAACCCAGCACTGCCAGGTCACCTCTACACCCAGTCCCCTCAGCATCACATCTGCACGCCCTTTAAACCGCAGAATCACAGGAACACCTCCAGGCTGCCTGAGGATTCAAGGCTTGAAACAAGAACGAAAAAGAGAGACTAAAAATACAGTTGATTTGGAGTGGAGGAAAGCATAGTATCATCATTTCTGAAATACACACGAGGAGCTTCGATTGTTCAAACTTGGCAACACCAGGAGCCTTGAATTATCATTTCTATTCAGCCTTTAATGCAACTCTCACTTTAAATAGCAATTAAACACTGAACACGACACTGTTTCTGTGCACAGCAGCACAGCATTTGATTTACACGCTTCAGATACTGGCAGCGAGCTCCATCTCGGGTTGTAGCCCCGTTGTACCTCCTACTCACAAAACCAGAGTGGCCAATTCTTATTAAATTATAAAAACCAATTGAATTAAATAAAACAAACTGTCGGGATGTTGTCCAAATAGGTCAGTATGAAATAAGAAATTTCATAAAGCCAACCACGAGCTGCCTTTCCTTCACGTTAGAGGTCTTCAAAAACAACACAAGAGATGTAACCGGCTACAAAGCCCAACAGAGAGTTTTCATAGAATCCTAGAATCATTAGGGATTGGAAGATCAAAAGATCATCCAGACCAATCCCCCTGCCACAGCAGGATCACCCAGACCAAGTCGCACAGGAACACAGCCAGGCAGGTCTGGAATGCCTCCAGAGAAGGAGACTCTACAACCCCCCTGGGAAGCCTGGTCAGGGCTCCAGGACCCTCCCTGGGAAGAAGGTCCTGCTGATACTGATAGGGAACCTCCTCTGTTCCAGCTGGCACCCATTGCCCCTTGTCCTATCACCAGCTGACTTTGAGAAGAGCCTGGCTCCATCCTCCTGACACCCACCCCTCACATATGTAGAGACAGGAATGAGGTCCCTCCTCAGCCCCCTCTTCTCCCAGCTCAAGAGACCCAGCTCCCTCAGCCTTTCCTCATCAGGCAGCTACGCTACTTCCTTCATCATCTTTGTTGCTCTATGCTGGACACCCTCCAGCAGCTCTGTGTCCTTCTGGAACTGAGGAGCCCAGAACTGGACACAATACTCCAGATGTGGTCTCAGTAGTGCAGAGTAGTGGGAGAGAAGAACCTCTCTCAATCTTCTAACCATCCCCTTTCTGATTCCCCCCCGGATGCTGTTGGCCCCCTTGGCCACAAGAGCACATTGCTGGCTCAGAGTCATCCTGCTGGCCACTAGGACCCCCAGGCCCCTTTCTCCTCCTCTGATCTCCAACAGGTCAGTGCCCACCCTATCCTGGTCCTGGCGTCTTCACACCCAGATGCCAGACTCTGCACTGACCCTTGTTGTACCTCATTAAATTTCTCTCTGCCCAACTCGACCCCCTTAATTCACCCTTCCAAAGGAAAAGGCATCGGTCACCCTTTTGCACGCAGTTTCCCCAACGGAATAAATCTGATCTCTAGAAGGGACAATGTGAGCATCGGGTGTAGCCCGCTGTGGGGATCTCCCCACACAACAGACTGGCTTCTGCTCCGATGCTTCCGAGAGAACACGACGTTCACCGCACAGAGCCTGCTGACCTGAGGTAATCCCAGGGAGGAGCCTGGCACCGCTCGCTAGAAATAGTTTCCACTGACCTGATTTCACTGAGAGGAGGAGGAGGAGTCAAAAGGCTCCTTGCAGACCAGGCTCCAAACCAGCCCTGAACCAAACCTTTAGCCCCGAAGCCGCGATGAGAGTTCACGCCACCGCTCTCTGCTATGATACTCCCTGCTGGCAACCGGCTCGCTCTTCTGCTTTCCCCAGCAGAACCAAGTGCTGAAGAGCACAGAGGACAACCCCTTCACTTAACACCCTGCAAGCTACTTGCAATTTGCTTCGTGTGGGTTTTACTGTTGAAAGCTCCCAACGAGCATTTCTTAAGCCTTCGTGATAGAAGCATTGCACTTAAAGGACTATTTACTGCTGGCGAGCTGTCCTGGGATGCACTAGATGCGTGGAGCTCTCTGGCAGAGGCTGCCTGCTTGAACTCTGGCTAATTCCCAGAGTGTTGCTCTCACAGGGCTTCTGTGTAACCGGCATTAACAATCCCAGTGCGGTTTCACTGTTTCAAGCTGGCAAAGGCTCTGTGGAGCAGCCAAGCAGTGTGAAGGCACGGGCAATGGAATGACCTCTCCTTCTCTGGAGATGCTCCAAATCCACATGGATGTGTTCCCTGTGCAGTACTCCCTAGGTGATCCTTCTCTAGCAAAGGGGTTTCACTAGATGTTCCTCTGATCTCTACTGTTCTGTGGTCTGTGTCCTCACCCCTCTGGGGACAGGACACGCTGTGAGTTAGTCACCAGAGCTGGCAGAGCACCCACTGGCATTTCCTCTGTAAAAACAGGCTGTTGCACCCCTGTTCCTTCCTTTTGTGGTTGATACTAACCCACCGAGAGGAGAAAAACCAGCAGCAAAGCTCTAACCGCTGCCTGAACGACACTTGTTACTGAAGTATCTGCCTCTGTGGCTTCTCCAGACCAATGGCCACCCCTCTCTAAACAGAGTGATGGCAGTGCTGCTGCCGTTCTGCATTCGGGGTAAACACATAGAGATGCCCATTCCTTCTGGAGAGTGATGTCCACCAAAGCCCTCATGCAAGAGGCATAGATTTGACATCTATAGGGAGGAAAACTGCTTGAGTCTCCCTGGTAATTCAGCTCTAGTCTGTCTAGAACCAACAGAAGACTCAAAGTGATACCAGTGTACAGGATGACGTTCACAAGCTGTTTCCTTTCAGCGAGGACTGGCACCAAGAAACTCACATAGGCACCAGCATGGGGGATTAGCAACAGAACCAGAGGGAAGAGCTCCAAGCTGCAACAGGGGAGGGTTAGACTGGACATCAGGAGAAAGGTCTTCATGGAAAGAGTGGTCAAGCACTGGAAGAGGCTGCCCAGGGAGGTGGTTGAGTCCCCATCCCTGGATGTGTTCAAGACTCACTTAGCTGTGGTGTTAAGGGATAGAATTTAACAGGGAACTAGTAGAGTAGGGTTAACGGTTGGACTCGATGATCCGAGTGGTCTTTTCCAACCTGAATGGTTCTGTGATTGCCTGACCTTCACCAAACAAGCTGCAGTACTAGGACATTCCACTCAGACATCGCTGGAATCCAAAGAGGAAACCCAAAAGCTCTATGGTCTTAATCAAGCAAAGGGGGAAAGCAGATACATCCCCACAGAGATGAGGAGCTCCTCTGAACTCCCCTCCAGGTGATCATATGCGCATGGCACTTGTTCCTGCTGCCTGCTAGATTAGGAACTAGTGATGGATATGGATTCAAACACCCAAACAGGATTCCCTTGATTCATTTCAAACTCAATTCCCCCTAAAGCCATGCTGTTACTACATACTCCAGACAAATAAAAAGCAAGCCCACACTCTATGTTAGCGTTACCGTATTTACAACGTTGTATAGAAACCAGGCAACTTACCAGCATAATCCTCTTAGCATAAAGAAGAAAAAAAAGAGAGAAAAAGAGAGAGAAAGAGTTAGGATTTAGTTTTCCCAGGTACAAAAGCCACCGCAAAGCAAGCAAAATCAAAGGGGGGAGTTTGTCTCAGAGACTGGTTAAAGGGGAAGCTCAGCATCTGGTTATTTGACTGTTAGTGCTCAGAAACGAGTCGTTTTCTTTGAGAAAGCAGTCAGAAGAGAATTCCTGAACTCTACCACCACGCTGTTATGAAAGGATATAAACGAAAGGACTGTGGACACAAAGTACGCACGGTCTATCAAAGCAATTAAAATCGAAAGTGCAGCAAAGTGGAACTGGTTTTCACCAAAACCTGGCACAGACTTCATAAAATAAATCACAATTAAAAAACAAATAAGGTTTTCATAGAATCATTAGTGATCGGAAGGAACCTTGAACAGTCCCATCCCCCGGCCACAGCAGGGTCACCCAGACCCAGTGGCACAGGAACACAGCCAGGTGGGGCTGGAACGTCTCCAGAGAAGGAGACTCCACAACCCGCCCTGAGCAGCCTGGTCCAGTGCTCTGGGACCCTCCCTGGGAAGAAGGTCCTGCTGATATTGATAGGGAACCTCCTCTGCTCCAGTTGGCACCCAGTGCCCCTTGTCCAATCAGCAGATGACCTTAAGAAGAGCCTGGCTCCATCCTCCTGACACCCACCCCTCACATATTTATAGACACAAATGAGATCCCCCTCAGCCTCCTCTCCTCCAGGCTCAAGAGACCCAGCTCAATTCATTAAAAGCTTTTAAATCAGGGAACTGCAATGGGTTGAGGTCAGTTTTGATTGTGGGAGTCAGTGACCGAACTCCTTTTGCATGAGGGAGAAGAATTAACTAGTCACCAGTGGGGAACAACTTTCCTTTCTTCTTAACCCTGAAGTGATGAGTCACAGCTTGATCTTTCGTTTTCCAGTTTACTTTAGAGATGACTCAAAGCTTACCTGAGACCTCAAATACAGCTCAGCAAGTCACAACCTTGTATTTCACCTGAAAGATTCCCTTGAATCCTCCCTGCGTATCCCCAAACACAGTTGCCCAGAAGACTGGGAAGGTGGAGGGAGCTGGGCATCACTCCATGGGTTCTGTCCCAGTTGAATCTGGAGGGAGAATTTCAAGGCCAACTTCAAGGTAACCTGGAACGAGTTCCCAGGGAAGCTCTAGAGGCCAAATCCCTGGAGATATTGAAGGTCGTGGACTCTGGGAAACCTAATCTCCTTGAAGATGTCCCTGGCTCACTGCAGGAGGGTTGGACTAGTTGACCTTTAAAGGTCTCTTTCCAACTCAATGCATTCTATGAGTCTATGATTCTATCCTTCCAGCCTGGAGCCAGTTTGAGCTCCTTCCCATTACCACATGCAATAGATATGGAACCATCAAACACAGGACAGCGAGCTAGAGGAGGCTCTGTTGCTGCTCTTACACAGTAGAGCTGCAGGCAGGGAGTATATTTTGTCTCTCTGGGTCATCACATCTGTTTATAAAATTAATGTTGGAACACATGCACCTGTACATAAAGCTGAGCAAAAGAGGGTTGCAGGCAGATTTGAGGCTGAGCTAGGTTTCACCACGTCAAATTGTGAGTTTTTATTAGTAACACTAGCATGTGTTTATTTCTTCTTAGTTTTTAAAATCCACTGTGAGATGTAGTTCACATCCATGCTGCATTGCCCAGTTGTTTATTCATTACCAGTGTTCGGTTTGGCTGAGCTCTAGGAATCATTTCACATGGGGAAGCATCAGGACAAAAATCAAATAACAGAATAAAATCAGGAATTATTGGAGATTCCATCTAAATATCAGCAGGAACTTCTTCCCAGGGAGGGGACCAGAGCACTGGAACAGGCTGCCCAGGGGGTTGTGGGGTCTCCTTCTCTGGAGACATTCCAGCCCCGCCTGGCTGTGTTCCTGTGTGACTTGGTCTGGGTGATCCTGCTGTGGCAGGGGGATTGGACTGGATGATCTTTCAAGGTCCCTTCCCGTCCCTGAGGATTCTATGATTCTTTCAGCTCTGTTATCCTCGAGCTCATCATTAGGTAAGAGTAGCTCCTTCTTCATGAAGGGAGAACAAAGTGCTACCTAGTCTACAATATAAACAAACCACCATCCTTCTCCTTCCATCCCCAGTCTGAGCTGGATCCCTATTCGATGTCTCCATAGAAAGGCAGCTAACACACCTCCCAGAGCCTTTCTGAACACAGTATCAAGAACAAAACATGCTTTCTCGTGTTTGCCTCGTACTCACACAGAGCTACAGCATTCCAGAGCCTTTTATAGGCTCCCTGGTATGCTATGGCTCTTGCAGGACACACTCGTGTGTATTAAAGGAACCACATTAAAAAGCCCCACAAAACTAAACTTCTCTAAATATCAGAGCTCGACTTCTGCCCTATCCTCCCATAAAAAAAATGCACAGTCTCAGGGGAACTTCCCCTCTGCCCCCTGCAATCTAATTCAATGCTTAAACACATCACCTCACACAGACACAGGAGCAGTCAGCTAAACCCTCTTTTCCTACTCGATGCCTACAAGGTAGAGGCTTGGAAGAGGCATCTATAACCTCCTGTTCCTGCTCACAGGAGTGTTTCTCAGTACGTTACTCATTACTCTGTACGCAGACACCAATTAAAGTGGAATTCAGATTAGCTCCTCTCGTAAACCAAAGGTGTAGGTTAGCCCCATACACACAGCCTATCTGTATTTCTGCAGAACATCCTCTCCTGCTTCAGTGAAACCAGAGGTTACAGTAGGAATGAAAACCTGTTCTGCAGAAATGCCTGGTGCTGTTTAAACAGCCCCCACAGGAGAACCCATAAACCTGGCACTGACACTGCAAGCTGATCCCATGTCTCCCTGCCCAGTCCCCAGCATCCCCAGTCACTTACTCCCTGCCCAAGTCCTTCCCTCCCACCTGCTTGGAGTGCCTGGGTTGAGAAACACCTTCCCAGTTGGGGCACAGATGATGAATCAGATGTGGGGAAAGGATGATCCAGAGCCCACAGCTGTGCCTGGGAAGGTGAGAGGAAAGCAGCCCACCCCTGCTCTCAGGACAGATCACTGGGGAGCAGAACACCAGCCACACAGCTCACTGGGACCATGAGCACTTAGTGAGAACACAGACATCTCCTCTCTGGCTGCTCTAGGTGGAAGTCTAGCTAACCAACCTCTACCACCCTAACAAAAACCAGCAGAACCAGTGGGACAGCACAGAGATCACACGGATTTCATTCCTTCCCTAGAAAAATTGAGCTGAAGGGAAACAAGAGCACAGGTGCTCCACAGATCACACAAAGAGCATCCTTACAGCGTACTATTCAACCAGTAGTCACTGACACAGGACCCAGCCTGCAGCCTCACTCACCCGGAGAAGTCTGTAGTGAGGATGCCATAATGAAAGATGTATATCCGGCTGACGTGGCACAACGTGAGGTATCCCATAGCGACGACAAAGGAGTACCTGAAACATAAGGTACAGGACACAGCGTTACCAGCACAGGCACCAACAAGAGCTACAGTCACTCACACTTGGTCCGGGCTTGTTTAGGAGCAGCGTTTGGTTCGTGCAAGTTAGCCAGTTAAGGAGTCTGAAGGTAGGAAACAGGATCTGGCAGGCATTCTCAAAGAGGATTGATGGGTTTGTGTAGCCGGCTGAAACACTCCAGAGGTGTCTCCTCACACTGGGGGTGGGAAACAAGGAGAGAAGGAATGGGATCGCTATGAGTTGTGCATTTCAGCTTCGCAGCTCCCACTCTCACATATTATTTTGAAATCTCTGTCTGACTCAAGTCCTCAAAACCAGGTGCTTTGCGCATCGCTGCTGCTATCCATCGCCTTTCTGAGCTGTAAATGCTCTTTATTGACATAGACGGCTCTTCCTCACATCTACCAGCAAGTCAAATATTTCCAGTTTAAGCTATTTCCTCTCCTCTCATTTGTATAAAGGCAGATGACGACACACAGCCTCATCTTTTCAGCTCCACGTGCTGAGCGATGCCCCTTTCCAGAAGCAGCACCGCTGATGTGGAGTTGGATAAAGTCAAGGCGAGGGCAGAATTATTTCGGGCAGTACGGTTGCACGACTCTGTCTATCTTGAGAGTTGAATTGTCTGAGGACTGGAGGCGTTGCATCTAGGCGGGGTGGATGCAGCCTTTCCTACAACCACCTTCTCCCTGTATTTACCAGAGAAACAAAGATACTGGGGAATCAGGAAGCAGATGGTTGGATGGGAACAAGAGTAACACATCAAACTAGACAGAGCAACAGAGAGCTGGGACACCAGAATGAGGGGCTTGCATCACGTGGACGGGCCAGGACCAGCTCTACTTGTGTTCACTGCATCAGAAGACAGTCACATGGAGGAGAAGATGCCCAAGAGCTACAGAAGAAGGAGATGGGCCATCCTGCCCACCCAGAGAGGTCAGGCAGGCTGGTAGCACACACTGCCAAGCAGGATCACCCCAGATCCACGGCAGGATTGATCAAGGTGAGGATCTAGAGGTGAAAGCTAACAAGAAGGACGGTCACCAGATGACTGAAAATGAGCTGGGCCTTTGTCAAATCATGGTTGGCTTTAAAAGAAATGAGTTTTCCTCCCAGAGGAGGAATAAACCTCACTGTGAACGACAGTGATGGATCGCAAGGCAACCTGCAGGTCATGAAGCCCGCAGCAAACAGCTGGATGAAAGGCAGACTGAGGGGACCTGACAGCTTCTTCAGGAGATTCAGAGCAGAATTTATCTTCTTTTATCTGGGTCAAGCATCCAGTCCAGCCTCAGCAAGGTCCTTGGGCTCCTCCTCATCAACTGCGAATGGCAAGCATCTCTCCAAGGGCAAGTCACCCAGCTCGGGCGAGTAATGGTGATAGATGGGATGAGGCATCAAGAATAAGCTCCGATGCTTCGGTGTAAAGCACCTAGATTGAAAGTGGGAAGAGCAGAGAGCGATAGAGCAGTGTGCTGCTGCAGCTAGGAGCATTTCTGGTGATGGATTAGTTTATCCAGTCCCTGATTAAACAGTCCTTGAAGGCTGGCAGCTCCACCAGAGAGCAAACCAGCAGAAGGTAGCCCAGGAAAGGAGCACACGGGTTAAGCTCTCTCTTTTCTCTGTTCATTTGTGTTGCTCCTGTTTTGTGTTTCTAAAGAAATTTCTGATTTCTAGAGAAATCAGAAGTGATGGTTTCTGTTTCCATATTACAGAGGAATCAAGCTCAGGAAGTGGCAAGAAGGAGGGGAGATGATTATCAGAGCATCAAATCCTCAGACAACCCTGCGCCTGAAAAGAAGCAAAGAAAGGGTTTCCATTTGCCAGCCCAGACTATTGTGGATGTGAGCAGCTACAGACACAGCACAGAGAGACAGAGATCACCTGTACGACACAAACCCATAGCCAGCTGCTGTTAAGGAGGCCAACACAAGAGTGAAGAAGTAAAGGGGATGCCCAGCTCATCCTCCTAGACTGCTGTCAAGTAGCTGGTTTACAATCACAAATTCCTATTCTTGTAGATTGATGGGAAGAGAACAACTCCACCCACACGGGTTTAAAACCTCCCACATGCTGAACTCTAACAGTGAAGTGCGTGGTACCCACACGAGAAGACTCTGACTGAGCAAAGAAGTTCTTCCACGTGAACTTCTTAGTCACTGAAAGAAACAGAACTACCAAGTAGTTTCCTCATGCTCACATGAAAATGCTCTTGGCCTTTTGGCCAGGAAAGCAGAACTGACAGAGCAGTTCAGAAACACAGAATCACAGCATCCTTAGGGATCGGAAGAAACCTCCAAAGATCCCCCAGTCCAATCCCCCTGCCACAGCAGCATCATCTGGACCAAGTCACACAGGAACACAGCCAGACAGGGCTGGAACATCTCCTGAGAAGG
>VZRI01004666.1:222171-250550 GCA_013397515.1 Upupa epops
TGCTGGACACCCTCCAGCAGCTCTGTGTCCTTCTGGAACTGAGGGGCCCAGACCTGGACACAGCACTCCAGATGCAGTCTCACCAGTGCAAAGTAGAGGGGGAGAAGAACCTCCCTTGATCTGCTGACCACCCAACTTCTGATCCCCCCAAGACGCTGTTGGCCCTCTAGGCCACAAGACCACATTGCTGGCTCAGAGTCATCCTGCTGGTCACTAGAACCTCCAGGTTCCTTTCTTCTACGTGTCCTAACACACTGATGTCTTCCCTTTGAGTCATCTGTGCATGGAAAAGGAAGATCCCATGGTGGAGAACGTCTCAGGACAATGCCAAAAGCTTCTGCTTCAAAGCAATGACATTTCAGGCACTCTCTCCTTTTTCAAGCCCACAGTCCAAGCCCTAATTCTGTAGATCACTGCGCTGAGCTGCCACAGTGACCTTATCCCAAGAGCCTAACTCAAGAGTAAGTGGAAAATACCTAAAGGGCAAACTGCAAGAGGGAAAAACACATTAAAAAGAACCATCAACAGCAATCCTTAAGGACTCAAGACTAAGGAGAATATGACTGCAGCATGTTTAAGAAACCAGAGATGTGGGCATAAATAATTAAGGCTGCAAAAAGCCAACTGTTCAGGCCAGGAATTTCATAGGAAAATGCAATATTTCAACGCAGAAACCACAAATGGAGATTACAGCTGCTGCTGCAACCAACTGAACGAGGGTTCTGTAAGAGACTGGGAAAGAAGAGAAGGAAAGAAGAGAAAATGGTCCCAAAAAGCCCACGTGCTTCCCCATGACGGTTGTCATCTCCAGACTTGCAGCCAACGTGAGCTCACCTGTGGATGTTGGGAATACTCGCTAGGGTCATGATGCCGTAGTTCATCATCACCAGGACAAAGAGATGGATGGAATACCTTGAAGACAACAGAGCGAGGGTTTAGGTAATTTCTACACGGCCTGGAAGGGCTGGCAGTTCAGAGCAAGAGTATATTTCTCCATGCAAACCACACACATGCTATGTCACATCAGGGTATCTGTGCACATGGACTATCACAGTGACACTGTGTACAGCCTGAGTCATAATCATTAGGGATTGGAAGGGACCTCGAAGGATCATCCAGTCCAATCCCCCTGCCAAAGCAGGATCACCCAGANACTGGCCCTTGTCCTATCCCTTGATGTCCTTGAGAAGAGCCTGGCTCCATCCTCCTGACACCCACCCGTCACAGATTTAGAGACAGGAATGAGGTCCCCCCTCAGCCTCCTCTTCTCCCAGCTCAAGAGCCCCAGCTCCCTCAGCCTTTCCTCATCAGGGAGCTGTTCTCCTTCCTTCATCATCTTCATTGCTCTACGCTGGACACCCTGCAGCAGCTTCAACTGAGGGGCCCAGAACTGGACACAATACTCCAGATGTGGTCTCACTAGTGCAGAATAGAGGGAAGGAAGAACCTCTCGATCTGCTAACCACCCCGCTTCTGATCCCCCCCAGGATACTGTTGGCCTTCTTGGCCACCAGAGCACATAGGTGGTTCAGAGTCATCCTGCTGGCCACTAGGACCCCCAGGTCCCTTTCTCCTCCACTGCTCTCCCAGCACCCATTAATATTTATTAACGAGACACGGTCAGTTTTTCACTGGAGCAGCAGCCTGGCTCATTGCACACGGACAAGCTGGACACATCCTTTCCAAAAGAAGTAGACTGATGTGGCTTCAACTTCCAGAACAAACATCCCAGACTAAATACTTCACTTTTCATGGCTCATTTTACTTTGAGGGTTTGGGATGCTTACGCTGCCTAGGAATGTATTTATTTTGTCAGGATTAGCTCAGAAAGAGCCTTAAGACTAAAAAGACATCATCAAGCAAAGCTGACAGTAGTTTAAATCTGCTCTTTCACCCAAGCTCTGTCTGCACAGGGACTGACTGAACACTCACCAGCCAAAGCAGAAGACAGCAAAGTATATTCCAAAGAGGGTGGCAAAGGCATGGCGAACAGCAGAGCTGACGTGGCTGGGACCCAAGTACACACGGAACCAAAAGGCAGCCAGAAGGGCAAACAGCTGACAGGCTACAAAATTGATCTGGAAAAGAGAAAACAATACAGTGGTTGTGATTCTTGAAGGAGGGCAAAGCAATCTCTCCTTTCTCAGAGCAATAGAGCGGAGCCAGGAAAGTGAGAGCAATGAGTCTGTGGTTTCTTGGCATTCTCAATCGTGAGCCCAAGGGATTAAATGAGTTTAACTGAGGTGCAGGAGACATCACCCCTCCTCTGTCTTCTTGGTGGAAAGCAGAGGCCAGGAGCTTGTTGGTACACTGAAGCCCTGCCCAGTACCTGACTTTCTTCACAAACCCCAAAACAGGAACTCAACAACCCTGCAGTGACACTGCTTCACAAGTGATAGCTGGACCAGCCTTGTTAGCCCCACTGCAGAGCATCCCTCAGGCAGACTTTGAACTCACAATCTTTTTGCAGTTCAAGAACAAAAAGAAAATGACTTTGCTCTACCATCTTGCAGCCTGCTAAGAGAAACTGTTCCTCAGTTGTTCTTTGGCCGCTGCATGTCCCAACAGAGCACGGGCAGTGGGCTGGTCCTGTTGTAAGGAGTGAGTGATGGCACTGGGAGCACACAGCAGGTATATGCAGACAGCTACTACATGACTAGAGCCTACTCCTGTCAGACACAAGGACAAGCAAAGGCTTCAGAGCTCCTCAGAGCAAACTCGACACCAAGATGCCTTCCCCAAATCACCCTCTCTTTGGCAGCCTCAGCAAAAACTCTAGAAGTCAGAGGAAGAACAGAGCTCAGGGGCTTCCTCTAACAGAGCAATACAGTGTCCCCAAGTCCAGCTGGAGCTAGATTCATTTATTTAGCTGCTCTCCTTTTCTTTTCTTTTAATAATTCACCCTGAGCTCTGCAGCATCGAATCATCCTAGTCTGATTAAAACTAAACAGGCTGCAACACTCAAGCAATCCCTTGGATTAGAGGCTTTACCCGAAGCTATCAGCCCAGGGCAGGACGATGCATCTCATCTGGAAATGCTCTGACGTGCTGGCTCTTGTCAAAAAGCATTTACAACGTGGTTAACGAGCCTTCCCAACCCCAAACTGCTTTTCTTCTGGTGGACTCTAACCAACGTGGTGTTAAGCAAACGTTTCATTCCATTTTGTGTTGGCTACCTTGCTGCAGCCCCCTCTGTTTCAGCCATGCAGGCAGCCACGCGACAGAAGACTGCAATCATTTCAATACTTAGATGTGCAGAACGCTTCGGGCTCTAGACCATATCGATTTACTTCTTGTTCTTGTAAGCAACCAGCATTTACAGCAGCCAGTACCACAGAACTACACCCAAAAGTGAGTGGTTAGCGAGGGTTGATGACAGCAATACTTTACACCTGATTTAAAGAAGACAGCTCTTATTTTCCATGCAAGATTTAAAAAGACAACAAAATTGCCCCGGTCTCACACAACGCAGATGCTAAACTCTCATCTGATCTATAGTTACACTCAGTAAGTCCTCCCTCTGCTCGTGCCGCAGCCAAGAGGTATCACAGGAATGGCTGAACAGAGGACATACCCTCACAGCTGCTCCGATTGCACCCGTTCTGAGCAAGAACCCAAGCCGAGGGATGTCAAATCATCAAAGACAATCTGATGAACCTTAACCCCAGCTCATTTTGCTCCCCCTAAGGGATGCACTAGGGCATCCAGCACAGCTCAGCTTTGTGCCACGCATGGAATCATAGAATGGTTTAGGTTGGAAGGGACCTGTAAAAGTCATCTAGTTCAATCCCCTTGCAGTGAGCAGGGTCGTCTTCAGCTAGAGCAGGGTGCTCAGAGCCCCAGTGTCCAGCCTGGCCTGCAATGGTTCCAAGGATGGGACTTCTACCACCTCTCTGGGCAGCCTGGGTGCACTCTCATTGTAAAAATGATGTCCAGTAAAAATCTCCTCTCTGTTAGTTTAAAGTCATCACTTGTGTCCACTCACAACAAGTTCTGCTAAAACATCTGTCCCCATCTTCCTGATAGCCCCTTCAGGTTCAAAAAGGCCACAGTAATTTCTCCATGGAGCCTTTTCTGCTGGCTGCACAACCCCAACTCTCAACGCCTCCTTGATTCAGTATAAAGAAGAAGAGTGCTCCAAGAGATCTTACGTGGCCGATTGTTCAGAAGACAATACCCCCTTCTGTGCAGAGTCACTCAGGGAAGCTTTACACCAGTAAAAACCATCAAGATAAGGAGGAGTTGGCTTTCCTTGTGCATTCAGTTGGAGATGCTAAAGGTGCCAGGACTTCAGAGGTTCACACAGACAACAAAATGAAATGCAAAAATCCCGTGGCAAGGCCAAGCCAAGGCAGGGCACCACGGCAGCAACAGGGACTGAGAGCAGAGAGCTGACTGAAGACTCCTTTTAGGGATCCATAAATGACAGTGGTGGTGTCAGAGACACACACACACACATCAGGATTCCTGAGCATCAATTGAGCTGCGTGTGAATAACCACAGCAGCATGAAGCTGCACCCCAAAGCATTGCTCGGGAGATCCTCTCCAAGACACGAAAAATAAAGCAGTCTGAAATGCAGAAGAGTTTCCCTCATGGGCTGAAAATGTTCATGCCTTTATCCTCCCTTCTCAACTTGCTTGTAGTTAAGTACCAAGAGGAAAAATCTTGCACTCTGTTTTGACCACAAAAAGACTTTGCTTCTCCTTGACTACTTTTTTCCTGCCTTCTTCTAGCAGAAAAACTGATCTCACTTTCCAAAAATCCAGGAGGGAACTACAGATTGACCACGCAGATGGCAATTAAGTCCACGACCCAAAGCAGGGAGTCCTCTGCGAGCCCAGCTCTGATTAATGCTAGAATTCCAGCACTATGAACATCAGGGCACTAATGGAATCAGTGAGGTTGGAAACAGCCTTTCAGATCATTGGGTCTAACTACGAACCCAACTGTCCCAAGGCCATCACTAAACCCTGTCCCTAAGCTCCAGATCTCCATGACTTCTAAACACACTCAGGGATGGCGATTCATAGAATCACAGAATCATCAGGGATCAGAAGCGACCTGGAAAGATCATCCCGACCAATCTCCCTGCCACAGCAGGATCACCCAGACCAGGTTCAGGTAGGCTTCAAACGTCTCCAAAAGAGACTCCACAAACCCCCCAGGCAGCCCCCTCCAGTGCCGCATCACCCTCCCTGGGAAAAGTTATAGAATCAGTCAGGGTTGGAAGGGAGCACAGGACCATCCAGTTCCAACCCCTCTGCCACGGGCAGGGACACCCCACCTTAGAGCAGGCTGACCAGAGCCTCATCCAGCCTGGCCTTAAACACCTCCAAGGACGGGGTGCCAGTCACCTCCCTGGGCAGCCTGTGCCAAGGCTTGAGGATCCTTTCCAGGGCAGAGATTTTCTTCATGTCCAACCTAAACTCGGCCTCTTGTTGGATGCCCCACAACACAGAGCCTTTGGACAAAAAGCAGGCAGACTGCATCGAGCATCAGTTTTAGAGGCTGCTGCAAGGTTGCATCTGGTAGATTAGAATTCCTCCTCTATTTCCTCATTACCACAGCCCACCAAAGGCTGGTTGCAGGATTTCAAAAGGCACGAGGAACCATGTTACAACTGCTGACAGAAAGAGTTAGCCCTTTTCAGATCAAACCACTGCCTGTGGAGCCCAGCTGTGCTTGGGAAAGGGGTTGCAGTGACAAGACCTTGCACTCGGCCCCATCTCCCGGAACCAGTGTCTTTCTTGCAAAGAATAAAGCTAGAAGTCTGGAAGAGCAATAACTTGTTTCCACAGTTTAAAAGGCCAGTTGGTACCTGGCAAACAGCCTATTTAAGTTCACTTTGCTGGAGACACTTCTCCTTTGAAGTTGAAAAACAGCCCTGCTGTTACGATAGCATCTCGTAGCATCCACATGGCGATAGTTTCCATGGGTGTGGTAAGAATGAGAGATGGGATGTTCCTGGATCAGATCATCTCCAGGCTATCTGATACTTGCTGACATTTCTCAAAATATTTTGTTCTTCCAGCCTATTTTTATGAACCACAAGGATAAATATAAATATTCTCTCTAGAGATCACTTAACTCTACGCAGGGAGGTGAGAAACAGCCCCTTAAAGAGATCGGTATCACACAAACAAGTTTCCTACTGCTATTATTTTGTCTTGGGCTTCCACAAAGCACTTCCACAATATCCTCCACGCAGCTCCCCTCGTTGCCCACAGGGATATCACTCTGTGCACAACCCGACGAGCTGAGAGCCAGCACAAGCGGGTATCTGTGAGGAACCCAGGATTGACTGCTGCTCGCAAGATGCTGCGTTAGCTGTCTATGGCCAGAGCAGATTACAGAGGAGACAAATGTTCTCCCAAGTCACTAGCAATGAGACAAGAGGAAAAACAGCTTGAAGTTGTGCCTGGGGAGGTTTAGATTGGACATCAGGGAAAATTCCTTCACTGACAGAGCAGACAGGGATGAGAACAGGCTGTCCAGGGAAGGGTGGCATTGCCATCCCTGGGGGTGTTCAGAAACCTAGTAGCTGTAGCCTTAGGGAGGATGGTTTAGTGGGCAGGGTGGGGGTTGGCTTGATGGTTGGACTTGATCATCCTGTAGGTCCCTTCCAAACGTAGTGATCCTATGAAATTCATTTATGTTGTGACAACACCAGTACAACCTCTGAAAAATCCAGTATTAAACTGGAACTTAGTTGTTCCAGTTGTTTTCTCACTGTTTTTCACAGGAACCCTGTGGAAGACCTTGAGGGTGCAGGAAGAAAGGCTTGAAAGCAGAATTTCTCTCATAGAGGAGAGACAGAAGGGGCTATCTGACTAATCTAACATTACTGTCCTCTTACAGAGGCAGCACTCGGCTCCCACAGCCCTGGCTTTATTTTTATGTCGCTGTTCATGCAGAATACGAAGTGGGTAGAGGAGAATATGCCAGCTCAACAGTGTTTTGGCCTGTTGTGCTGTTTGCCTGGGTAAATTCTGCAGTTTTCCTACTTAGAGAGTCAAACATCCTTCCACGATTCCGACTACAAACTCGAAACAGATGTTCTGTCTGCATTACCTCTGCACAGCCACTGGCAGAGTCATCACGAAGAGGGCACACAAACACAGCCATAGGACAGATGGATCCCTTAGTCATCAGAAATTGTAAAGAGGAAACCACTGAAATGGAAAGAAAGCTTGAGGAGTCAAATGTGCATCGCAGTGCTGTCACACCCCCGTAGGTTCATGTCGCATGCCTGAGAGCCGTGGGTCTGATCCAAGCCCAGTCTCAGCCTGCTGTCAGCAGCTCCTACACGGAACCGTAACGCCTGTGTGTGTTGAGCAGATGTTTAAGCAGCGATCACTCATGCTCAGTGTTGTGCCACAGGCTGTAACTCAGGGATTACTGCTCTTTCACCGAGTGATGCCAAAGCATCCCGTGATGACATTGCCCTGTACCCCAGACAGGCAGCACCGGTTCCTACCTGCTGTAGAAGCTGCAGTAAAATCAAGCAAGCTGGAGCCTTTAGCCATTCAAGTGGGCTTTTTTAAACCAGGTACCTTTAGGGTTGTTAGGAGAGCTGCTGCCTGGTTTCTTCAGACTATTCAGCACACTGATTGCAGAGCCTTTAACCCCAGAACGGTCCTTGAAAAGCAATCCCTTGGTGTTATATAAAGTTAGCAGAGTGATGCCCAAAAATTAATGGAAATAAGGGAAACAACAATTCCAGGACACCCGAGTGTCTGCAAAGCCTCTTCTGAACATCTCTAGAGCTCTAGGAACCAACCCTTCATTGCAGAGACACTACAGCACTGCTTCTCCCTTTCTCTGCTACCCATAGGGCTCAGACAACTCATCAGAAGCCTTAGTTTTCATTAATCAGGAGTTTTGAATTCTTAGATAACAGATACTGTTCCCAACTGCTCATTTCAGACCTGATGAGTGCTACCCAACCCCCCAACAATGACTTTCACACCACTGCTCAAGAGCGTTGCCTAGCCCCTGTTCCAGTGCTCTGGGTCTCTTGAGCTTGGAGAAGAGGAGGCTGAGGGGGGACCTCATTCCTGTCTCTAAATCTGTGAGGGGTGGGTGTCAGGAGGATGGAGCCAGGCTCTTCTCAGGGGCATCTGGTGATAGGACAAGAGGCAGTGGCTACAAGCTGGAACAGAGGAGGTTTCCTATCAATATCAGCAGGCCATTCTTCCCCAGGAGGGTACCGGAGCTCTGGCCCAGGCTGCCCAGGGAGGTTGTGGAGTCTCCTTCTCTGCAGACGTTCCAGCCCCACCTGGCTGTGTTCCTGTGTGACTTGGTCTGGGTGATCCTGCTGTGGCAGGGGGATTGGACTGGATGAACTTCCGAGGTCCCTTCCAATCCCTAATGATTCTATGCTTCAAAAACCTGTGCAGGGGCTTTGTTAGATCACTGTTTGGGATCTGCTCTAGCAGCTCTGGCTTCAGCAGGAAGGTTGGACAGGAGATCTCCAGAGGTCCCTTCAAGCCCTCCACCAGTCTGTGATTCTCTGCTATGCAGCACTAGAGTTGTGGGTGCTGTCTTAGAGCCAATATTTGAGTGGGCAAATCACGCTTTCAGTTTGTATTGTGGTGATTATCTTAGCCAACACAACAGTCAGTAACTCACAGCATCCTCACACTCTCTTTGTCTCTGTAAACAATCAGAACGCTTTATTCCACATTTCCACTGGTGGTTCTTGATTCTGCTGGCAAACACATTTTCTAGATAGCTTTTCCCTTTTCTGTTTTACAGCCTAACTCCAAAGAGCTGGCGATGGGATGGGGTTCTTTCAGCTCAAGCACAGTTCTCTTTGTTTCATTCCTTTGCTCTAACAGTGCCTGCGTAGAACTATCAAGCCTCCCTAACTGCCGACTTCAGACACCCTCACACTCATGAGATAGCAGAGTCTGCTGGAATCCCTGCTGATCAACAGTTTAGAAGTAAAATGATTGCTCTCTGCTGCTTGCATTCACATCCAGGTTTATTTTTAAGCCCTCCAGCACGGCAGCAGGAAGAGAAGGCACCGCTAAAACATCTACAGTGACTGCATCCTGCAGTGGCTGGGTTTTTCCTTCCTCATTTCTGCTCATTTGCTGCACACTCGCTCCACACTCATTCATTTCAGATCTTGACCCAGGCAAGGAGGCAAGAAGGGAGTTCCAGCTGCTAGCGATGCCTGTGTCAGCAGCACCTTACATCCCCAGCGAGTCGCTCTGGGAGCTGGACGTTGGAACGGGGCTCATTTCAGGCAGCTGACTCCAGATGCTATTGAAAACAGGGGTTACAAGCGCTCAGGACTCTGCAGCACTCAGTCATCTCAACCGTCACTAAACTAGCTGGAAATCAGGAGGTTCCTTTCCAAACAGTCAGGCTCTGAATGAACCGCAGGGGCTACCCCCTTCAGGAAAAAAAATATCCAAAGGATTCAAACTTAGCAACCAAATCAAAACAAAAACTAACAGGAAGAGGCACAGCACGAGCTGTCAGCTGGTGAATAAGCACAGAGAAATGTAAACACTATAAGAAAATAAAGATCCTCGGGGTTTGCTATAAATTAACTGCATTTCAACTCCGCTGCAGTCGAGGACAGACGGTTCCATTGCCTTGCCTCATTACAAGCGGTTGATAGCTCCCCCCACTAGGGTTCCACGCTTCTCTACTCAAAGAGCTTTGGGTTCTAGCCTGATATTTTCCAAAGATAACTGCCATATCAGGGGGGGAGCTCACCCACGTCTGCATTACTTAACCACAGTACTAGATTTTTCCCCAGGCGTCCTCTTGCCGCCTTGTGAGTCAGCGACGGCACGGCTTCACTTGCTTTCCTCTGCGAAGGACAGCAGGCATTAAGCAACAGGAATATGACTGATGGGTTTTTCCCCCTCCGATTAGAAGCTTGGAACAAAAAGAAGAGCCTGCTCTTACACTTTAGAACGATTACAGGGATGCTCCTACTCTGCAGCGACGGACAACTCGCTGAGTGAAAAGACCGAGTTCAGCCCAAGATTCTGGGCTGGATGAGGCTCTGGCCAGCCTGCTCTAGGGTGGGGTGTCCCTGCCCATGGCAGGGGGGTTGGAACTGGGTGATCCTGTGGTCCCTTCCAACCCCGACTGATTCTATAACTTCTCCTAGTAAGGGTGACGGGGTGTTGGAGAGGGCTGCTTGGGGGAGGGGGGGTAGTGGAGTCTCCTCCTCTGGAGACATTTGCAACCGTCCTGGACCTGGTCTGGATGATCCTGCTGTGGCAGGGGGATTGGACTGGATGGTCTTTCGAGGTCCCTTCCCATCCCTCATGATTCTGTGATTCTAAGTTTCCAGAAACACCCCATGAGCTTGGGCACAGCCAGGGAAAAGAAATTCAAGGAGCCCGTAAGTTGCATACATAATGATAACTTGCCTGGCAAACAAGCTCTTTACACACAAAGCCTGAGCAAACAAGCTTTACAAGAACTAGGACACTGCACCACCGGCACAGCTGGCCCTCTAAATCAATTCCCATCTCTTCTCTGGCAGGGTTTTGCAGCTCTAACCCCTAGCTGTCCCAGAAGAAAGCTTTCCAGGGCTGATTCTGATTTTTAGCAGAGGTATCTCAAGATGCACACGGAGTTTTGTAGCACTAACAGGCAGAGCGTGGCAGCACCGTGGCTTTGCTGGTGCTAGAAGGCACTCGAATACGTACTCAACTCAGGATGAGGGAGTGGATGCTCTTGGAAGGGGATGATCAGAGATCCAAATCCCCACTGACTGCTCAAAGCCTTGCCAGGGCACAGGCCAGTTGTTCCAGCTGCCAGCAAATAAATGAGGCCACCATCTCATCGGAAGAAACAGCGCAGTGGGTGGAAAAGACCACAGACACAAGAAACAGAGGGAGCTCTGCCATCTGGGGTCTCCTTTTAGGCTGGGTACTGGGAAGAATTCCTTCACTGCAAGGGTCATCAAACACTGGAACAGGCTGCCCAGGGTGAGCTGCGGGGATTTAAAAGACAGATAGACCTAGTGCTGAGGGACATGGTTTGGGGGTGACCTGACAGTGCTGACACAAAGGCTGGACTTGATGATCTTGATTGCTGGGTGTCTTTAGCTTGGAGAAGAGGAGGCTGAGGGGGGACCTCATTCCTGTCTATAAATATGTGAGGGGTGGGTGTCAGGAGGATGGAGCCAGACTCTTCTCAAGGGCATCTGGTGATAGGACAAGGGGCACTGGGTGCCAGCTGGAACAGAGGAGGTTCCCTACCAATATCAGCAGGACCTTCTTCCCAGGGAGGGTCCCAGAGCACTGGCACAGGCTGCCCAGGGGGGTTGTGGAGTCTCCTTCTCTGGAGTCATTCCAGACCCACCTGGACGTGTTCCCATGCAACTTGGTCTGGATGATCTTGCTGTGGCAGGGGGATTGGACTGGATGATCCTTTGAGGTCCCTTTCAATCCCTAATGATTCTCTGACTCTAACCAAAGAGGTCCTGTGGTTGTAAGCCAGTCTGGTGCCTTACCCTGAGCTGTGGCTATGCTCAAAAACTGCTGTGTCAGGGAAAAATGAAAATGCATGGGCAAGCATTAAGTCATTTTTCTCCAAATACTCATTTAGACCTTGATTCAGCCCTATCCAGGCCAAAAAATAACCCCAGGCAGCCTGACTGGGATTGTTCAGCAGCTGAGGTCATGGTCCATGCGAAACATATGGTTGAGAAACAGTTAAACAAATGAAGGTGTCAGAACACTATCAGAGGGTAAAGGCAGACTGTGCTGTCATCCCTTCTAAAAGAATGCACCGATCACAAACCCCTGGTGTTCAGGATATGCAGTGTGAGAGGAAACACTCAGAATAGACCAAAAAACCCCTCCTAACAGCTACAACTCAGACAGACGAGTATGGGGATAACCAACACACGACAGAGGATGTACAGACCCAGTTACTTCCTATCCAAGCTCAGAGAAGTACAGCTGCAGCTCCTTGAAACGGAGATAGATGTTGAAGAAGGGACCTCTCTTGGGTGTTGACTGATCTGCCCTACAGAGTCCTGCTGCTTCCTGCTATTTCACCATGTGAAGACACCCCAGCAATAAATCCTGTGTCGAGACAAGCCCTGCGGCATCAACAGGGGATAATGATTCCAGTAGACCCACTCATCCATACTGGGAACCACCATGCTTAGCTCTGCCAGCTGACACTCGGGATCCTAAAAGCACCAGCAAGAGCAGAGGCAGAGCTGCCGCTCCAGCCCTCCCCTCATCCTTGTGGCCCTCCTCTGAACACGTTCCAACAGCTCAATCTCCTTTCTGTGCTGGAGGCTCCAGAACTGGATGCAGTCCTGCAGATGAGGTCTCATGAGAGAGGAATAGAAGGGGAGGATCCCCTCCCTCAACCCACTGATCACGCTGCTCTTGATGCAGCCCAGGATGCGGTTGGCTTTCTGGGCCACCAGCGAACACTGCCAGCTCATGTTGAGTTTTTCCATCGACCAGCACCCCCAAATCCTTCTTTGTTCCAACCCTCATTTTATCTACTGGTTGGCATCAACAGAACCCAGGTAAAACTTCCTTATCCCCAACTGCTGATCCCATTTATCCTCTCCGCATCTCTACGGTTGCAAGTGGGAGCAGAGTAGTGGCGGTAAAGGTAACGGAGCTCTGGAGTTGTCTTTCTCTGAATAAAAAGCAAACAGATGTTTCCTCCCCCGGGAGTCTCTCGTAGTGCTCAGTGTACCACAGCAAAGTGCCCACGCTTTCAACACGCTCGTACGCAACAGGCACAACCCACCCATACACTGAGTGCACTGTTGGTGTTGCCACAGCAACACCAGACCACAAGCTTTTGCCTCCAGAGAATTAGCATGAACGCAAACACACACGAAGGCACAAGCAGCTGTGGGTGCTAACGGTGCCCGCGAGTGGCTGCCATCAAAAGCTGGGTTGAACTCAACGAGTCCTTCAGCTTGCCAGGCGCTGTCTCCAAACCGATTGTCCGCACAGCTCAGCGGGCAAAGCACCCCGAGAAACCCTGATGTGAGGCAGCTGCAGCTCTGCTTATGAGTGAATGGAGTCCAACTCTCCAAGAGAGAAATCCGTTGCTCTGGCAGCTGGAATGTGCTGGTGTGAGTACTGCAAACCAGAGGAGTCAGGGATGGGAACTGCCCCCCTGTGCACACACCAGAGAAATAAAGTCAATACTGATCGACTTTTAACGCTCCCTAGCACTGATAACAGGGCAAAACCTACTTTCCCCAACCCACAGGGGCATTTAGGCTGGGTGGAAGAGTTAATTATTAAGTCTTTTCTACTCAACAGCCCTTTAATTTAACATCAAACCCGAGCATGAAGGGAGTTATCCCAGAAATGCAGGGAGCTGGGGGTGGGGGGGTGTCCTCAAACATCTCAGGCTCTGACTTGCCTGTTTGTCTTCCCCATTCCTGCCCTATCTGCATACCAGGGCCACGCTGCTCCAGGAAAAGAACCCACAAAGAAACTGCTCCAGCTTTTGTCACAAGAGCTGAGCCTGCACAAGCAGCTCACTCCGTGCACCAACAGGCAGCAGGTGAAGTTTCTCCCTTGGCCTGACCTGGTTCTTTAGGCTTTCGGTATCCTGCACACCACCCAAAAGCCTGACCTAAAGGAGGGTTCTCCTGCCTCCTCTGTCCCTCCCTGACACCCCCAGCCTGATGCACACACTGAAGACTGCAGAATGGAGTCTGAATACTCTGGTTAATCATTTGTAAGAGTTGCTTCTCCACAGAATTGACAGATTTTTTTCCTCTAGGACTCACTGGACTGATCCACACACCCACGTCTATCTGCCCTTTGCATGAGTCACACAGAGTCACTGAGGCTGGAAAAGCCCTCTGACCTCATCCAGCCCAGCCCAGCAACTAACATCACCCCAGCAGCCAGACCAGGGCACTCAGGACCACAGCCAGGCTGTCCTTCAACACCTCCAGGGGTGAAGACTCCAGCACCTCCCTGGGCAGTCCAGTCCATGCTCTGAGTACCCTTTCCACGAGGAAGGGCTTTCTAACATCCAACCTAACCCTTTCCTGGACCCTGCACTCTCATCCTGGTGCTGGTTGCCTGGGAAAGGAGCCTGACTCCCACCTGACTACAGCCTCTCTTCACTCAATTGCAGAGAGGAAGAAGGTCCCCTGAGTCTCCTCCAGGCTAAACACCCCCAGTTCCCTCAGCCTCTCCTCATCAGCTTCCCCTCTGGTCCCTTCCCCAGCCTCATTGCTCCTCTGAACCCGCTGCAGCACCTCAATCTCTTTCTTGAAGCAAGGAGCCCAGAACTGCCCCCAGGACTCGAAGGTGATGCCCCACCAGTGCCCAGTACAAGTCCTCCAGGTAGGCTCCTCACAAGCTGGCAGACAACAGCCCACCCACTGCCCTACAGTGTCACAGGAGGACACAGGCACAATCCCCATTACCCTGTCATCCAAACAGCCAGAACACTGAGCGACACCACGGGAAGAGCCATGCTGTAGACTGATTAACTTAATATATTCAGTGTGATGACTAGAGTTTCCTTCTAGAAGAAGGGAAATTGTTCCAAGCTGGTCCATCTGTCCGTCTAGCATTCTGAATTTGGGCTTTAGAATTATTTTTCCTTTATATTTTACTCAATCTTTCACCACTATTTCACCAAAACTGCAGAGGAATGATTCCCCTTGGGAATTTGCAAGGATTTTGATGTATTTGATATAGAAATCTATTTGTAAGGGGAGGAGGGGGGTGCCATACCCTAAAAGGTCAAAAGATCATCCAGTCCAATCCCCCTGCCACAGCAGGATCACCCAGACCCAGTGGCACAGGAACACAGCCAGGCGGGGCTGGAACGTCTGCAGAGAAGGAGACTCCACAACCCCCCTGGGCAGCCTGTGCCAGTGCTCCGGGACCCTCCCTGGGAAGAAGGTCCTGCTGAGATTGAGAGGGAACCTCCTCTGTTCCAGCTGGCACCCAGTGCCCCTTGTTCTGTCCCCAGATGCCCTTGAGCAGAGCCTGGCTCCATCCTCCTGACACCCACCCCTCACAGATTTATAGAAATGAATGAGGTCCCCCCTCAGCCTCCTCTTCTCCAAGCTCCAGAGACCCAGCTCCCTCAGCCTCTCCTCATAAGGAAGGTGCTCTACTTCCTTCTTAAGACCCACATTGCTCTGCAGGAGGACCAGCCAAAGGGTTTCCCCTTGGCTGTTTATCCCCTGCGTGCAGAGGAAGGACAGGCTGACCCAGCTGAGCCCCGTGCAGAATGGGCTGGATTGTCAGAAGTGACCAAACAAGCCTGACCAGTGCTGAGACCTAAAGAAATCACCAGATGAAGGTCAGAGATTTCCACTCCTCCTGTCTCAGCAGCAGACCTAGGTCCAGAGAGGAAAACTACTGAGGATGAGGAGCTCACGTTCACCTAACTCATTGTCTGGAGGGTGTTGCTTCAGAAGAGCTGAGCTCTGGTGCTGTGAGCCTTGTGCCCTTTAGCAGCTGAAGCTCTGCAGGCTCCTGGGACACATCCTTCACTTCATGCTCTCAGAAAGCAGCCCTGTGTAGGTGCCCGAGGTGCTAAGTGAGGACAGTCAGGGCAAGCATTCCCAAGGGACACTCCTGGTCCCAAGCACAGGTTAACACACACCCCCACTACTAATAAAGAGCACTAGAACATTGTGCTTCAGGTCACAGAACCATAGAACCATAAAGATTGGGAAAGATCTTCAAGATCATCAAGTCCAACTGTCTGCCCTACAACCCCTGACCACTAACCCACCCCCTGAAACACCACGTCTACCTGTTCTTTGAACCCCTCCATGGACAGTGCCTGTTCCAAGGCATCACCACTCGTTCTGGGAAGAATCTTTGCCTAAGATCCGAACTAAACCTCCCCTGGCACAACCTGACCCCACTTCTACTTGTCCTATGGTTAATCACTCGAGAGAAGAGGCCACCACCAGCCTCACTACAGTCAGAGTTTCTGAAAGCCCAGCCTCCTTAGCCTGGCAGAGCATCCAAGAGATGATATTGGTACCCCAGAGGTTACCTGTAACCACTGGAACACACAGAGCAGTTTTTTCACTCCAAAGAGAAACAGCCCCCCACTGCACTTGGTTTCGGAGCAGTGCAAAAGGCTGAATGCACCTCTGCACTGGTGCCAAGCCCAGCTCTGCCCAAGGATTAGCAGCACCACTTGCAGCCTGGCAAGTCCACCCCAAGCACTGCCCATTATCACAAACTCTAACGCGGAGCCAAGGACCAACCAGAGCATTAAACACTGTGCCAGGCAGTAAATCCAAAGCATCGGGGCCTCCCCTGAAAGCACAGAGCCAGCTCTATGCTCAGCGCCCAGACCCCTGGGCTGAAGCCCAAGAGTCCTCGTCACTACTTCATATTGTCTCAAAATAACCACAGAGCACCACTAAACCCAGTGCTGGGGTGACTGATGTGCAGAGAAGGTCTGGGGAAACGGGAGGCAGCACTTGCAGCATTTATTTTTCCAGATCTTGTTTAACACAAATGAGAAGGAAAGTGCTTAAAGGAGCTGGGGAGATGGGGGGGACGGGACTGCAAGAGGCCAGTTCCAGTCGGACTTCTGTCCTCTGCCAAATGAGAGGAGTTAATAGGACAGGTCTTGTTTTCCAGACATGAGGGATGTGGAAATATTTACAGCTGCGGTGCCACACAGAGCAGGAACACTGAGGAAAAGGCAGCACGCGTGTTCCCAAGGCAGGGGGAAAGGTGTATGAGTGTAACTGTTAGAAACACAGCTGGCCTCACCAGAAAGAAATGCTTCTTAGATGGCCTTCACCTTTGGAAAGGGTCTTCAGCTTTGGAAAGCACAGTACCTGTGTCTCAGGAACATCTGGGATCTTGGGTTGTGCAATGAGACAGTGGATTTGCTCTACATCAAAAGATGGAGATGTAGGCAGGGCAGCAAGTGGGCTCTTGCTGCTCTGCCCACAGGCACCTGTTGGACTGGGGACCCAAAGCAGCATCAGCAAGACTGTGCTCTGTTCTTTAAAGCAAGTGCTGCACGCTTCACGGCATGGGAAGGCTCCAAGGGGATCTCAGAGCTGCCTTCCAAAACCTGAAGGGAACCTACAGAAAGGCTGGAGAGGGAGTTTTCCCAGGGGGATCTAGCGATAGGACAAGGGGAATGGTTTGAAACTGAAGCAGAGAGTTGGTTCAGACTAGATCTCAGAAGTTGTTCTTCAGTGCAAGGGTGGAGAGACTCTGGAATCAGTTGCCTAGAGAGGCAGTAGCTGCCCCCTCCCCAGAGGTGTCCAAGGCCAGGTTGGATGAGGACTTGAGCAACCAACTGTAGTTGAGAGGTGTCACTGCCCATAGCAGGGGGTGGGATAACCTGAGGTGACTTCCAGCCTGAGCCAGTCTGTGATTCCATGATTATAGAAAAGAGCTAATGATCTCTCTCTAAGGACAAGAGTTGTGCAAACGCTGGGTGCTCACAAGTCAGAAGATATGACAATTAGAGTTAGTTTTGGCAACCTAAGTCATCACAGAGCTGTTTAGGGTGGAAGGGACCATAAAGAGCATCCAGTTCCAAGCCCCCTGCCATGGGCAGGGATACCCCTCACTAAACACACTTGAAGATGCTGATTTCAAACTTCACTGGTGCTGACTGCTTCTCAAATAACTAAAAGAGACACTAAGGGGGGGTTTTCCCCTGCAGTTGAGGGTGTTGGGTATCAAATCTGACAAGTGCTGCTGCTATTCAAAGTGAAAAGAGTGCTGAGTTGTGAAATAACGGTCATTAGGAAATCAAACTGTAGCCCAGCTCACACCAAACACAGGCAGTCGTTGCTGCAGCCTTCGGGTAGCTTCCTCAGGTAAAAATCAGATGCAAACCCACTCAGACCTTCAACGAACTTGCATCTCCAGTCTCTCCCTTCAACAAGGAGACTAATATGTTGTTTCCTCAGCCTTATGTCTTCTATTCTAGAACCACTTGAGGAACCTCCAAGTACCCAGACTAGATCTGTTAAAGCCTTGGGAAGCCAGGGGGTTTATCTGGCTTTTCACTGCCCGTAAAATGCATTGGGAAAGCCATGTGGAGAGGCCTGGGACAGGCACATCTGCTGACCAGGCAAAAGCACAGAGCACAGGAGTCAGACAGCTGAAAATGGGAAATTTAACAAAGCCAGAGCTGCTGTGGCAGAGCCACAATGATGGTGAAGAGAGGGGAGCATCTCCCTCATGAGGAAAGGCTGAGGGAGCTGGGGCTCTTAAACTGGGGAAAAAAAGGAGCCTGGTGGGTGACCCCATGACTGTTGAGCAAGATGGAAAGGGTGGGGGTCAGGAGGAAGGAGCCAGGCTCTGCTCAGGGGCACCCAATGCCAGGACAAGGGGCACCGGGTGTCAGCTGGAACAGGGGAGGTTCCACATCAAGAGGAGAAGAAACTTCTTTCCAGTGAGGGTGCCAGAGCCCTGGAAGGGGCTGCCCAGGGGGGTTGTGGAGTCTCCTTCTCTGGAAACCTTTCAAACCCACCTGGCTGTGTTCCTGTGTCTGGATCTAGGAGATCCTGCTGTGGCAGGGGGATTGGACTGGATGATCTTTTGAAGTCCCTTCCAATCCCTAACACTCTGTGATTCTGGAATCCAAATTCATGATGATTTCTGTAAAAGGAAAGAAACGACTTCTGCTTTTCTCCTTCTTTCTCTTTTCCAAAGCAGTGTGAGAAGAACTGCTCAAACTGCTGGACGAGTGGGAAGACACCCCCAAATACTTTAACTATCCCAAGACTCAGGCTCATCCCACAGTCCCCCACCAGAGTTAGCCTTTTCAAGTGCTGTCAAAGCAGTAAATACTCAATAAAAGGATTAAAATAAACAGTACCTTGTGCAGCCAGGTGCCAACGCACCCAGAACTCTGTTCAAGGAAAGGATTCTATGAATCTATGTCAGGTTTTTCCCCTTTGGGGAAGCACAACTGCACCCATCACTGAAGACACCTGCAAAAGAAGCCCTGGGATACAGACACGAGATGATCTTACTACTTTCTTCCTTTTAATGAGAGAGAACACTTCCAGAACACATTCACCTGAAAGTCAACAACCTGGTACAGCCTGACTCTGCTCAGGGAAAGGACTGTTAAACCCACCAGCTTTGCTGTGTGGCAGGGGAAGGTTTGCAGAAGGCAATAGGAAACTGGGGTATCGAGGGTACTGCCAAATACCCTTGAGAAGTCAAACTTTGCCATCTGATGTCTTAACCCTTTGAATCCAAACAACTTCTAGAGATGCCTAGAGCTTAGGAAGGGGTGGTAGAACTGTCACTGGGTGAACACCATCATTACATTCACTTTTAAAATGCTTTTACCTTGTCCATTTCTTCACTGTGTTAATGCACACTTTGCTTACAGAAATGACAGCAGTAAGCATTTCAAAGTGAAAACAGTGCTGAGTTGTGAGCCCTCTCTCACAGAATCACAGAATTACTGAGGCTAGAAAAGCCCTCTGAGCTCATCCAGCCCAGCCCAGCACCTAACATCACCCCAGGGCACTAAGGGCCACAGCCTGTCCTTCAACACCTCCAGACACAGGGACACTCCACTGCCCTGGGCAGTCCAGTCCAGGCTGTGAGCACCCTTTCCCTGAGGAAGGGCTTCCTAACATCCAACCTAACCCTCCCCTGGCAGCTTCATCCCTACCCTCTCATACTGGTGCTGCTTACCTGGGAGAAGAGCCCAACCCCCAGCTGACCACAACATCCCTTTGGGAAGTTATGGTAGAGGACAAGGTCCCAGGATGCCCGATTTAGGGCACACACGACTGAAAAACCCCTACATTTGCCAGCAGTTCCTGTAGAACTTCCCCCTCTGGAGGGATGACATTGCAGAACGAGTGATTTAGGGTATATCTGATACGGGCAACAACTCGCCCCCAAACTCTTCTCCCAGTGCTGCTGGATGTATGGCATTGACCTAGCCAGATATTTTTAGAAGACAAGTGAGCTAAACTTCAAAGTCTGCTTTCCTGGGACATGAGGATGAATAGAGAGGCTTTTCATCTTCTTTCAAGCTCATTAATCTTGTTACTGAATATAGCACTTAAAAAAAATAACACTTCAGTGCTAAATTCCAAGATAAATCACCCATGGAAGGGACACACGAAATACAGCGAGACATCAGGATTCTTTTAGCATCCGAGCAGAAGCCACCGCAGTGCTCTCACTGCCTCCTCAAGATAGAGAAATAACACTGCATCAAAACAAACAGCCTCCAGGTACACGGCGCTGCTAGGAACTGCTCCCCCTGCCCTTCCACACTGTTTTCAAGCCTAAGCCCTCTTCAACAACTAAGAAAACAGTGGGGAAAGGTGTATTCATGCCATGGCGAGTGATACCTGAGCTGCTGATCAGGTGATGAAGCACTCCCCACCTACCTTTACTATGACTTTCCTACCCCTGCTGTGATACAGAAATGATTTGGACTTTCAGCTCAGCCTTTTTATTTCCTCCTAGACAGATCTCGCTCTCGCTCTCTCTCTCTCCCAGCACAGACCTCATGGAAAAACATCTCTATAAAGCAGGCACTGAGCAGAAGGCACAGAGAGCTTGTTAATGCTGCCATAAAGGATTCGTGTTCAACCAGTCCCTGCTACGTGTGGGGTATAAATCCCACACCCATCAAAACAGCCCTTCACGTGCAGAGATCCGCTCTGCCCAGTGCCAGTGAACTCTCCTTTTCCCCACAGCAAACTCCCTCTCTCATCTGATGAGTTAGGTAATGAACCCAGCTGGCAAAGTCCCCCTGCAAAAGTGTTGAAAGTGGTTTGGGTTTGTTCCCAAGGGCACTGCAGCTCAGAGCTGGAACTCATTTGGGGGGAGAGCGTTGGCACAAGGGTTCCATAAAGCGATCTGGGTGTTGCCTACCGCAGGGCAGCAGAAATCCTCAGTGCTTGGTACAGTGCCGAGAGGCAAGAGAGGGGCAAGAGAGGCTTCTTTAAATGATTGATAGCTCAGTCTCACAGGGACAGCTGGGCGGGATGGCAGGGGAAAGGGTGAATGAGATGAGTCTGAGCAAAGAGGGGTTTCTGCTGGCCCATCCTGGACCCAGTGGGGTCAGGATCACAGACTGGTGGGGGCTGAGAGGGATCTCTGAAGACCTAGTCCAGCTTGCCTGTCAGAACAGACCTAGAGCAGACCCCACAGGAGCACAGCGTTTGGAATCTATCCAGAGCAGGAGACTCTGCAGCCTCTCTGGGCGGTCTGGGCTGGGGCTCTGTCACCATCAAAGTAAAGAAGTTTCTCCAAGTGTCTGCACTTGGCATTTCTCTTTATGTGTTTAGTACTTTTCTCCTCGAGTTGGCTTCTGTCAGGGGTTCGGTTTTAACCTGAGTTTCCTGTCACGAGGAATCACCCATCTGCTTCTCAAGTGTCTGAATTCCCACAGCCAAAACCTAGCAGATACTCTTCAAAGAATTATTCAGCCACAATAGTTCAGACTTGCTTTCCTAGGACTCATTCCCAGGGACAGCACCAGCACCTAAGCTCACGTGTGCCCCTGTTACTGGTGTGGGCTGGAGCTGCCCACCACCAGCACCCATGGGGCAAACACAGCCCATTAACAGATGCAGGAAGGCAAACTCAGGCATGGAGGAGGAATTCCTCCCCGGACAGCATGGTTTTGTACCACCCTGGCTGAACAGAAGGACAAGGTTTTGACAGCTTAGAAGAAAACCCCGCAGCTCCACAGCGTTCACTGGCCCAGTCAGTCCAACCCTTGCTATCCCCGAGTCCTTTGGTGGCCCAATAGCCACCACCACAAGACCTCACTATTCCTGTGCCTCCCTCTGAGTGAAAGCATCAGCTGATAGTTAATTACAGACATTTATGGGTTATTTCAATACAGAGCAACATATCCTTCTGTATCAAACCCTGATTTCTGATAGGAAAGGGGAAAAGCCAGCGTGGTTAGGTGTTGGGGTTCGGTCTATAAAATGACTGACGTCTTATCCAACTTGAACAAACAACCAGTAGTAAAACCTGACACAGAGCACCAGCCACTCCGCAAACACAAGAAAGCAAATACATCTCCATCCTTTGTTGGTCTCCAGCAGCACACCCAGGGCCGCCCTGGTTTCTCAGAGGACAGCTCAGCCTCTGCAGAGCTCGTTGGAGCCTTTTTCTGCTGAGCACAAACTTCCAGACCCAACTTCCTCGTTGTTGCAGGAGTGCAGGGAGGCAGCAGGTGCAGCACAGGGCTGGAGAGACAATGAAAGGTGCTGGGGCAGGGAGGGGAAGCAAGAATGTTTTGTGCCTTGGAGCCTATAAACAACCACAGACAAAAATATATTCCTTTTACAGGATCACAGACTGGTGGGGGTTAGAAAGGACTTGCTGGAGATGATCTAGTCTGACCCCCCTACTGTAGTAGGATCCCCTAGAGTAGATCCTACAGGAATATGTTCAGGTGGGGTTTGAAAGTCTCCAGAGCAGGACAATCCACACTCTCTCAGGACAGCCTTGGCCAGGGCTCTGTCACCCTCACCGTGACAAAGTTTTTCCTTATGTTTAGCTGCAACCTCCTATGCCCCAGTTTGTGCCCATTGCTGGTAAACACCGAGAAGAGCTTGGAACCATCACCTTAACACTCGCCCTTTAGATATTCATGAGCATTAATGAGCCCCCCCTGGGTCTCCTCTCTCAGCCTCTCCCCACAAGACAGATGCTGCAGCTTAGTGTCTCTGCGCTGGATTTCCTGCCTTTCGCACGAACTCTGCCTCCCCAAGACCACTCTCGGGTCCACGTGCCTGTGTGTTCCACCTCATCCGCTCTGTAACTCCATCAGGCAACTGTAACCAGGCTGGAGGAGCCTGCTGAGCTTCCTCTCTGCAGCCCTGCAGCCACAGCCTGAAGGAGCCGGTGCCCCGCAGTTCCACTCAGTCCCAGTTCACCAGCGCCGGGAGAGCCCCTGGACTGGTCACGCGTTTCAAACTTCGCTGCACTTCGCTCAGCAACTCGACTCGCAGCATCCCGCACCGGTTCGCTCCGCACCGCCACTCCCCGCATCGCCTCTCGCCAGAGGAGGGGGGCCGAACCGCGTTGAGCGCAACGCAAAGCTCTAACCCTTGAGAGACACCAGACCCAGCGCTGAAAATTGTCTCCACGCCAGGCTGTTCCACGGGACACCGCGTCCCACCATGCCCCCGAGTGCCCGCACGCACACGCAACAGTCCGCCCCATCCACCCCGCAGCCTCACCTGGTCCAGCGGGATGCCCAGCAGCGCGCTCAGCGGGTGCAGCAGCGTGGAGCCGGTGGTGCGGTGCGGGGCTGCGGGCGGCTCGGCCATGCTGCATCTCCCCTATCCCCCCTTCCTTCCTTCCTTCCTNGGCCGGACCCCGACTGCCGCCGGTCCCGGGTGAAGTGGGGAGGGGGTGGATGGGGCGGAGATTCACAGCCAAAACAGCTGTAATGAGGGAGGAAATTGATTATTTTTCAAATAATTAACAGTATTTTTCAGTTTTTTAATTATTTCTACTTTTTTTTATCTGAAATTTTTTATTTCCATGTTAAAATCTTTTCATTTAAAAAAAAATCATTTCTGTTTTTGTTTTTATTTTTTTAAAGATGCTGATTTCTTTTTTTTTATGAAGAGCTATCAAACGAAGAGGTCACACCGGTGGAAGTGAAGACAGGTGTAACGTAGGGAAATGGTGCCTTCACCCCCATAGGGGGAAGGATGGTGCAAAAGGAGCAGGTGCTCTCAGTGAGAAATTTCTCCCCTGAGCAAACTATGACCATGAAAATCGGCCTTTGTTAAGGTCACGAGTGAAACACTGGCCCAGGTTGCCCAGAAAGGTGGTGGAACCCCCATCCCTGGAAATATCCAGGCTGAACAACTGACTCTAGTTGATGACATCCCTGCTCACTGTAGAGGGTTGGACTAGGAGACCTTTCAAAGTCCTTTTAAAAGTCCTTTCCAATCCAAACCCGTCTATGATTCCATGATTTCATGACCCTATGATCACTATCCCACAGGAGTGCCTTTATTATCTTGTCAAGAGAGCTCCAGCAAGGCTCAGATCTTTCCATGCAGCTCCACTGCTGACACACGTAGAGCCTGAAATCCCCCAAAAGGTCATCACATTCTCTGGTTCAGCCTGTTTAACAAGGCAAGTATTTCCTCCCCAAATAATTGCTATCTGAGGAGGGGAGAGGACTGGAACAGTAGAGGGGGTTTAAAAAAGCACCATGCTGTGCTCAGAGTGTCCTGGTTAGGCTCTGCTGGAAAACCCAGGGAAAAGAGTTTGGTGGGAAAGGGGATTTACAGCAACAATGTTCTCTTAAGAGGAGTGTTTTTCAGCGATGCCAGCTCGAACATATACGAGTACCTAGATATTGTGTGCAAATATATCACACAGATACATGCACACATACCTCAGGCAGGGATAGCAGACAGTCTGGAAGGACTGCGTAGCTATGCATAAGCAATCCTCACCTTTTCCTTTAGAAATCCATTTTTCCAGTTGCTTCAAATTTATCAGCTTGAAACTATCTGGATGGAACTTTCCATGGGCTCTGCCTGCCACCAGCTGCCTGTAGAACTTCAGCTAGAACCACTGACCTCCTTCTGGGAGCAGAATAAAAGTGATTTATTACCCACAGGCACTACAGATATTCTCAAAGGTTTTGCTCTGGGGAAACCTTGGGCCTCTGGGATGGTGACTTCAGGTTTGGATGTGGTTTTCCTGGAACTGAGGAAATGCTTTTCACTGTCTTTGTGCAGCTACTCAAGAGTCACCAACTGCTGCAGTTCTGGTGGAAAAGCCACGTAATAACCCATGTGAAGACTCGGGACATCAGTGCATAACACCTCCAAACCCATAAATATTCTCAGCCCTTCACATTTCCTCCACGTTACTGGCTCCATCTATTTCTGTCACTACAGGAGCAGGCTGGGCTATCACACAGCCCCAGGCACAGCAACTGGGAAGAGCACGCCTGTCTTTACAGTCAGTACTCAGCCATCTGGGCTTTGTGCAGCGGTGGAAGCAGCTGCTCCGGAAAACAGCTGGAAGAAGAACAAGGACAGATGGAGAAAGCCAGCAACAAGAGCAGAGGAGGGAGGAAGATGGCGATTCTGAAGGGAGAGCAAGAAGCCTAGTGAAGGGAGCTAGAGCAAAGCCAGCTGCAGATGTAAAGGAACAGAGGCAGAAGGAGCTATGGTTATGAGAAAGATTGAGAGTATCAGCAAGAAGAGAGTGAGAAGCATAAGAAGAAAAACAACAAGATGGAAGTATTATGGAAAGAGAGATGAGAAACTGAGAGTAACAGTACAGGATGAATGAAAATGGGGATTACTGTTAGAAATATTACTGTTGAAAATCACTATTCCTGAATTCCTTTAGCTAGTAATCATCGCATACACTCAAATCAGCATCAGCTCTACAGTTTACACTCATATAAGGCTGGAGTAGACCAAGAGAAGGTAGATTCCACCTCCAAACCCAAGCTATAAACAGAAAAGCTTGACCTAAGGTCTCATTAGTGCCGTGCTTGGTGCATCTCCTTCCAAAGAGGCTTTACCTATCAAAACATCCATGTTGCTAAAGGGGGAAACCTTAAAATAAGAGATGCCCCCAGAGCTAAAGAGTAGAATCCAGAGAACCCTCACCCATACCAAACTTCCCCCTTCACACTGAAGGTGATGTTGATGGGACCTACCTGGAACAGCCAGCTGGGGCTGCTGTCCTCCTGACTCCAAACTGCCCACAGCTGGTGTGGGATTCTGTCCCAATAAAACCAGGCCAATGAGACTCAAAGCTCTCCTGTGCTCTCCTGTGGGTGCTTGAGCAAACTCCTCTTGATAAATCCACCTAGTGCTGTGGCACCACTGTTGTGTTTGCTATAAAAACTGATGTACACACGGTAATTGTAGGTGATTGCCTCTTGTCCCATCAAAAGGGGCTACCTTGAAGGTGTAAAAGTAGCTGGTACCTATCAGAACAAAAGGTAAGTTGGGTTTTTTTCTCTCCGATACCCATAATTGTGAGTGTTTAGATATACAAGAAACAAAGCAGATACAGAGCAACCCCTTTACTTTGGGTACTCTCCTAGCTTTTAGCTCCTAGAACATCCCGAGATGGAAGCTTTGTCTGGGGTATCACTCTAACAGCCACTGCTGGGCCTGTGTCACCTATCTGATTACCTTTTTAAATTCACTTATGCTTCTGGCTCCCTGGAGTTCTGCTATTCAATTATGTGGTGTATGAAAAAGCACTTCCTTCGGTTTATTTTCAAGCAGTTGCCTTTTAATTTCATTGGGTGCCACCTTGTTCTTGTTCTGGGGGAAATAAGTGAATAACCGCTGCTTAATTATTTCCCCGTGCTGTCTGTAACTTCATATCCCCTGCACTGCCTCTTCCTCACATGGAGGAGTCTAGTTTATCTCCCATTATACAGAAGTTATTGGGGTCTTTGTCCTTCCCATTCACCCTTTTCCCTTTCTACTTTTGAAAGGGGGAAGGGAGCTGCTGCAGATTAACAACACCTTTCTCTGTACCCCTTCACTCAGAATCCATTGTATCATCCCCAGTGACTCCAGATCCTATTTTCCTGAAGTTAATAGGTAATTTGCAGCCCAACCTGTGTGTATCAGCAAGAGTCACCTTGTCCTGTTTACATTTATCAATGCTAATCCTTACCAGGCTTCAAATTGCCCCACGCTCCTGTGAAATCCATTGCAACTACTTGATGAAGCTTTGGTTATCCCGATCTTCTCTGTTAATATCTCCCCTAACTTTGTCTTTTCACCTGCTTTTTTTAATATGGGTTGAACTGGGCAGATTCCTTCAGATGAATTTCCAACTCAGTGTTTATTTTCACCCTTTATCTACTTCCTTTTCAACAGCTACTAATCCAGGAAGGAGTATTCCTGTCTATCCACTGGTTATTCAGCTGCTATGGGTGGGAAAACGTACCCCAGTAATCTGATCAGAAGATGTAATGGCATTGTGGTCTCTAGGTTCTGTACAACAGCTACAGCAAGATGTCTAGAGTGCCCAATATCTGTGTGAGTCTGCTGCTAAGGAGTCCCCTTTATCTTGGAGCAGGTGCTTTAAAGCCTGCCCTTGGCACCGTTAACCCTGCCAGCATCCAGAAAAGGCTGAAAATGGGCAGTGGGAGAGAAGAGAGGAGAAACTGAGAATGTGATTGTGCAGTTAAGGAAAAAATGATGTTGAAGGGCTTGTAGGCATCTTACGTGGGTGAATGGAACTCACCAGAATTCACTGAATCACAGAGTGTTAAGGATAGGAAGGGACCTCGAAAGATCATCCAGTCCAATCCCCCTGCCATAGCAGGATCCCCTAGATCCAGTCACACAGGAACAGTCCAGGCAGGTTTGAAATCTCTGTAGAGAAGGAGACTTCACAACTCCCCTGGGCAGTTTTCGGATACTGGAGAATTAGAATCAGTCTATTGATCCAAGATGAAAGTCTACAGAAGGGAAGGAACAGGGGCTGACAGAGGTTTGGAGGTTCTTATGAAAAGTGACGTTTTAATAAGAATTATTTATAATAAAAATGGAAATAGTTCAGGGTCCAGGCAGCAACTACTGGACTTGTAGGATCATAGAATCCTCACGGTTAGAAAGGACCTCCAGGATCACCAAGTGTGAAGGTTTCTGTTCAACTACACTTAGAGACAGCAAGAAAATGACTTCAGAAAGAAACCAGAAGATGCCCAGCAATATTGAAATCATGGTTAGCATAAAATCGATTGGAATGATGAAGCCTGTATCCCTAAAGGATCCACAGGAGAGTTGCCTGAGGGAAATTGTAGTGCATGGAAGTTTTTGTTAGTAAATTCCTTCACGATTCCAGGAACCATCACTATATCCAGCAGAAGTCTTTTTATCTGTGTCGGATGAAGGCAGAACACGAAGATGATGTCAAACATCATGACTTCCCGGCTGCTTTCCCTTGCAGTTCACAGACAGCATCATTTTCCTTCGGGATCATCCCGAGCTTTCACAGTACGAGAATCTTAGAGTTTATTCTCTGCCACCATCTAGAGGGGAAACTGTACAACACAAGGAGGAGCCTTTTGAACTTGGCCAAAGTTTAGAGAAAGAGCTCCAACTCCTTATATTTACTAAAAGGATTCCTGGGAAGCAAATCCAGTAGTTTGGGGGGGAAATCTAAGCTGTTGAAAGCAGCCTGGTTGCTCAGTTAACAGGAACTGGTGTTAAAGCTGTAGGTGTAGCACTACCATTGTATCTTGCAAGAAGCTAAACCTGTAGAAGCAAACCAAGTAGTTAAAAGTCCCATGGAAAAGTTTAAATTCCATGGCAGGAATTGTTCAGTGCTGGTGCCTGGATTTCCAGAGCCAACATCTACAAAGCTTTTTGCCTGCAACTGCTATAGAATCATAGAGTCCTTAGGGATT
>VZRI01004666.1:250673-264804 GCA_013397515.1 Upupa epops
ATCTTCTTTGCTCTGTGCTGGACACCCTCTGGAATGGCTCCGTTAGCTACATCCACTGCTCTGCAATGTGCTGAGCCTGATGAATGCAGCATCCTGTAACACCGGAGGTAACTGCACCCTTTGTAAAGAGGTCTCACAGCATCGACTGTTGTAGTCATTTGTAAGAGTTAGGGTAGTCAGGACTTGCTCAGGAAGGAAGGAGGAAAAGAAATTGGGGATGAGGATGGTCAGCAGGCGAGTAGGTGTGATTTACATTGAAATTAATTACGTCTTCACAAGGAGTCCTGGATTGCAAAACCCTCTCTATTTGTTTCACAGCAGTTGCCCTTTTGTGCTCTAAATTGGTACCTCATTTACTTTGAGGGAATGAGTGTAGAGGTCTGGTCAATACTTGTTTGGCTAAAATCTCCCCTGGGTTCTCATCTTCTCTTGTTCTGATTGATGCCATCACTGGTACATTTCCCCTTGTCCAGTCAGAAAGCTACTGAAAGGTTCACATCCCAAATTAACCCCATTGAATACCATACACTCTGCACACTATTGCACTCTACCTTGTGCCCTCCTTCCTCTTCTAGCTTCCCATCGTCTGTCCATCCACCCCAAGGCAAGCGTTAGCCCTTGAGTTTGACTTCCAAACAAGCCCTCCTGCTGAAGTTGGGAAGAAAACAGTTTTCTTCTGACCCAGCCCCTTACAGTTAGGAGTTGACCCCGATCGGGGTGCAAGATGAGTACACGATCCTTCTTAATTACCTCTTAAATCGTCTTTTTCCTTCGTTGCTTCAAGAGAAGGGGGGGGACACCATGGAAAGCTTGTCAACAGAGAGCTGTTATGCTGAGATCACAGCACAGTCCCTGATTAGTGCTGTCTTATTGTTTCCTTGGCCTCCTACGCCAGCTGGTTTCCATCCAGCTTTGAATCCTGCCTCCAGCTTAGATCATTAGCCCCTCCAGCCAGGGCCGCCTGCTGTATTCTGGGCTTGTGTAACATCCAGCAAAACAGGGTCTTCCTCGGTGAATACAGCTGCTTGGCGCAGTGATAACAAACATAATGAATGTATTACTGCTGTGATGACTGTGATGAGTGTAATATTTATATGCCTAGGGGAAAAGGACTGAACTCAACACCCAGTAAGCTCCTCCAGAAAGAACATGACCTAATTAACAGTGGGACCTTTAGGTGTATTTTTGTCACTGGCGAAGGCACAAGCCCCGCTGGCTGCTCTGTAAAACACTGCTGATGTCTGGTTTAAAGGCAGACCCTCCTGGGTGGATTAGTTCTTGTCGCTGCTTCAAGCCAGGATCATCAAAGAAAGGTTGTGGATACTACAAGGAGGAGAAACTGAGACCTTCATCTTCACAGTCTCCTGTCGATCTCATGTGTCAGCAGATAGTTTACAAACTTATGGGGAATGTTGGCTCTCCTCCTCGCTGTCCTGTAACCGTGAGGCGGGTTCTGAAGGAGAAAGGAGACGTGGTTAAGGGAAACCAGAGGAAGCTGAGCACTGTCTGCTGTAGCAGCTGTTCAGACAGTACCATGCCCACACTGTTTAGTGACTGTGTGTGAACAAAGTCCAAGTTTCTTAGCAGTGCAGGAAAATTAGGAGTAATTACCTGCCCTAGTAGAAAGCCAAGCATCCAAGTAAGTGCTTAATTAGTGGTCCAACTAGACCAACTTCATAACACAGCCTGCGTTTCCCACAAGATGAAGGCGGTGCAGATCCTGGGCTTCCAAGTGCCATCGGAGCGGTGCCACAGAAGAGAACACAAAGATCATTTGCTCTGAGGGCTTTGAAATGATTGAATGTATTGAAATGCTGTTTGAATGTTATTCCCCTGTTGGCCTCAGTCCTGCCTCTTAGCTCCTCATTCAAAAATCAGCTTCCAGACCACCAGCAGTGAGACCCTTGCCCAGGCTGGCAGAAACGTGATGAACTTGTCTTTGCTGGGTGTTTTTTGCTCTGTATTTTACAGGGTCATCTACAAAGTGTATTGATGGGCTGTGATGCAGTCTGTTAGGTTCAGCAACTGTTGTCTTCGTCAAGCAATGACTCTGTAAAAGTTCTTTGTGAAAGAAGAGATGGAAATGGCTGAGGTAGCCCAAAGCTCTACTCGCACAGTGCTGGTGGTGGAGATTCCCTGGCTATAAGGCCAGAAGTGACCCTGCTGGTCAGAAAATCTGAGCTAATGGGAGAGTAGGATGTCTGGAGCTTCATTTTACAAACATTCAACTTCTCTTTTGTCTTCCTACTTTAGCTGCCTTCCCACTAAATCAGTTTTGGGCTGCATTTGGACAACACATGCACTTCTGGTTTTTAATCTCTAAGCAATCTCTAAGATGACTCTCTCTCATTTGAGGAGTTTCACTTATTATCTCACTTGGTTTTGCATGTTTTCCATATATCTACGTCAGTCAGTTGTTGGAGATGTTTCCCAGCAAAAACCTCTCTCCTGACTTTGTGCTACAGAGGTGGCTGAGGCAGCAGGGACTCCCGAACTCCCAGAAAATCATTCAGCAGTAGAGTTTTTCTATGGAGAGAAAAAAGGTTCAGGGTTTAAAGACTGGAGAAAGAACATCCACTCTGAGGTAACATCGGCTGTATGTGATAATTAAGTCTTGTTCAGACTAGAGCCTAACTCTCAGGAAGGGAAGGTACTCCAGCTTTCAAAATTGCTAGGGATAGAGTTATAATCCTGGCCAAGTTGTTCTAATGGATAATTCCCCTGGGAGCCAGAGGAGAGGGGAGAAAACTGGGTATTTAGTGCAGAGGAAGATCCACTTCTCTGTCATGAACAGGTAAAACAGGAGTTAGAACTTTGCTGGTTTTATAATAAAAGACCTGATTGCTTTAGATCAGAACCAACTCTGTTATCAGCTCTGCTTGAAAAAGGAAAGTCCAAATGACACTTGCCAACTCAAACACATCACTGCCTTCCCAGTATCAGGTTTTAACATTGATGCTCCTTGGTGTTAACAGTGGGGTGCTGGAGCTGGTGGTCTGCAGGCAAGATGACCGTGTCTTGGCAACCCTCCCTTTTGACAGGCTGTGGAGGTTGTGATCCCCTCTCTAATGGTTTTCAGACCCTGTTTCCTTAGTGGTCAGCTTGGTGCAGTAGGGATAACGATGATGACTTGAACTCAAAAGTCATTTCCAGCCTGAATGATTCTCTGATTGCTGAGGTGCAATTAGACCTGCTGCAGAGTCTCAGTAGAACTCCTGCTCAATGCAGGCTGCTGTTTCCAGTGGCTTCATAGAATCACAGAGTCATCGTGGCTGGAAAGGACCTCCAGGATCATCAAGTCCAGCCCTCATCCCAGCATTTCCCTAACCCCTAGACCATGGCCTCAAGGGTTCTATCTACTCAAAGTCCCTCTGCAGCACCTCTCTACCCTCAAGCAGACTGACACTGCTGCTTAATTTCATGTCTGCAAATTTACTGAGGGTGTGTTCAATCCTCTCATCCAGGTCATTAGTAAAGGTGTTTAACAAGGACTGTTTCCTTTCTTCTATCCCGCTGTTAGTATCCCTGGTCTGATACGGGCTTTCTTCATGAGGTCATTGCCTCTGTCACTGCACAGGCAGAACAGCTCCTTGTGCAGTGGATGACCCAATTACTGCGGTAACAGATGGGTCAGTGCACAAAGCTCTTGCCAGCTAACTGCTGGCAAACACGTTTTAAAGTTGATATCATCGTGTTTGCTACACAGGAACAGACCATTTGCATTCTACTTAACAGTGTGAGAGGCATCTGCAGGAGTAACAACCTTCTATATGGTTAACGACACATAAGTAGAGTCATGGAATGCTTTGGGTTGAAGGGACATTCAACACCCTGCAGTGAGCAAGAACCTCTTCAACTACAGCAGGTTGCTCAGAGCACTGTTCAGCCTGATTTGAGGTGTTTGCAGGGATGGAGCTGCTTCCAGTGGGTGACCTGTGCCAGTGCCTCCCCACCCTCATCTCCTTTTCCATCTCATGCCCATGTAAGGTTGGCAATACAGGTGATCAGCAGTACACAGGTACTGAACTCCTGCATTTTCCATTGAAATCTGCTTGCTGAGTTATCCCTGCAAGGAAGCAGTTTGGCTGCTGAGCTAACCTAAATTTTCCCCCTCTAGCTAGGCTGCAGATGCATCTTCTAGGTGGCTGCTCTAGCTCGCTGCTGAGTGCCACTGTGGGCGATTCGAGCTGTGTGGGTTATTCTCAAATGCTGCTTCTGATTTTAGGGGCCCAGCCTGAGGTTTTTAAGGAGAGATCCATGATGACTGGAAATGAAGAACAGTAATGCTTTTGGTTTGAGTTGGGACTGTAGAGGGTTGTACTCAGCATCACCATGTAAACAGAGATGCATTCTAGTGTTATGTGTCAGAAGCAAAGTAGTTGGAGCTCTGCTGCTCTGTGCTGTCAACCCACTGGAAGCATTTTCTCCACACCCTAGCTGTGGGACCAGTGCAATGAAGAGGCATGAGGAGAGTATCTGAAGAAAAGCAACAGGGCTCCAGTCATAGAATCCTCCCCTGCCTCAACTGCAGACCAGTGCCCCTGCTTCTGCCAGCAGGCACCAAGGAGAAGAGGCCAACAGCCACCCCCCCACAACCTCCCTTCAGGGAGTTGTAGAGGGCAATGAGGTTCCCCCCTCAGCCTCTCCCCTGGATGACTTTGTTCTCTAAACCCCTCACGAGCTTGATTCAAGGCTCCCAGGTTTCCTCAGGCCAGAGCCACACACAGTTCATAGAGTCACAATAAACAATTAGCACAACCTTTTTTGTAAATGGCTAATCCATTCCAATTTCTAATTAGCTCAGCTGGTCACTTATTTGCCTCTCAGCATGCTGCTGCCCATCAAGAACTCTCTGCGGTTATAGTGACTACGCAGAGCATCCAACGCTCGCTCCTAACTGGGGACATTAACCTTTCCTTTTTACACTTGAGCTGTGGAAGAGGCATTTGAAATATTCCCTTGGATTAATAAGTGTTTTCAGCTATGAGCTTCTTGCCTTTCCAGATCAGTGGTGAATTCCTACTGCAACCTTTCAGTGCTTGAAGGGAGTCTAAAGAAAAGCTGAGGGGAACCTTGTAGTTCTGAACTGCAGTACCCCTCACCCACTGCACTGGTGGTTCGAATTCTCCCCTGCCACACAGGAAGCCCAAGTTTGATTTGTGGCCAATGCAGTTGCTCCCTGATGAGGAAAGGCTCAGGGAGCTGGGTCTCTTGAGCTTGGAGAAGAGGAGGCTGAGGGGGGACCTCATTCCTGTCTATAAATATGTGAGGGGAGGGTGTCAGGAGGATGGAGCCAGGCTCTGCTCAAGGTCAGCTGGTGATAGGACAAGGGGCACTGGGTGCCAGCTGGAAGAGAGGAGGTTCTCTATCAATCTCAGCAGGAATCTCTTCCCAGGGAGGGTCCCGGAGCACTGGAACAGGCTGCCTAGGGGGGTTGTGGAGTCTCCTTCTCTGGAGATGTTCCAGCCCCGCCTGGCTGTGTTCCTGTGGGACTTGGTCTGGGTGATCCTGCTGTGGCAGGGGGATTGGACTGGATGATCTTCCAAGGTCTCTTCCAATCCCTAACACTCTGATTCTGTGAAAAGGAGGCTGAGCAACAGCTGACAAGACTTGGCTATAGTATCTTGGCGTTGGGGCTTTTTGGTAGGTAAGGGTGGCTTTATTAACCAGAGGAGGAGAGGGTTGTCAGGGCACTGAGACAGAGGTTATGACCAGCTAGAGTAGTAAGATTTACAATTTGTTATCGAGGAGCTGGCAGTCATGGAATGTTCTCCCTGTCTGTTGTGGCACTTTCACTTCAAGGTCACGTCTGACTCAGGTGAGGCAATAGTTCAGCTTCAAGCAGGAGACTGACCTGCATGAGCACCACCTGTCCTGGCAGCCTTCACTGCTGCTACAACTCTAAGTTAACACCAGTATCATCCATCAGCAACATGTGAGCCTGGCTAGTCCGTGTGTCTGGTGCTTGGCACAGCACCCTGTCAGAGGCTTCTGGCAGTCCTTAGATCAAGAGGGCACTCTTCAGGCAGCACAGTTCATAACATCCCTGAGNGCAACAGCCTCTGAAGTTTCCAAGCTCCTAAGGTTTCCCATCTGTCTCACCAGCTTAGAAATGGCACGCAGTAAAATCAGATGGATGTGAGATCTCACGAAACCTGCTGCTTCCCCACTGATTTGCTGCTATCTCTTCCCCAGAAAGAGATCTTCCCAGATGAGTCAGGCGTTAAAGTGAACTGAGGACCCAACCAAGAAAGCCTTTACCCCGCAGCACAGCTAGCATGACTGGCATCGTACGCGTTCTGATATGGAAATGCTAAATTGTTTATGAAAAACAGAGCACAAGCCTCTACTTTCTGCTCTGCTAGGTCTAGGATTTTAATCCAGGACACGAATGATCTTTATTCTGATTATAAAGAGAGCTATTTTACAGTAAATTTTTAAAAAGCTTCAATCAGAGTTGTAGTTTCATTCTGTTCCTGATTATAGAATCATGGAATCCTCACAGCTGGAAAGGACCTCTGGGATCACTAAGTCCAGCCCTCATCCCAGCAGCTCCCCAACCCCTAGACCATAGCCTCAAGGGCTCTAGCTACTTGCTTTTTAAACCCCTCCAGGAATGAGGACTCCACCACCCCCCTGGGCAGCCTGGTCCAGTGCCCAACCACTCTCTCAGGAGAGAGCTTCTTTCCCAAGATCCAATCTAACCCTCCCCTGACACAGCTTGAGGCCATTTCCCCTTGTCCTATCATTAGGAATTTGGGAGGAGAGACCAGCAGCAGCCTCGCTACAACCTCCTTTGAGAGGTAGCTGTAGGGAGCTAATACTATGGATCTTAGGGATGTGGTTGGGTGGGCAGCTTGGGGACAGCTGCATTAATGGGTGGATGGGACCTTAAAGGCCTTTTCCAACCTAAACAGTTTTATGATTGCAAGATAAATAAGAAAAGAATGGAATAGAATAGAATGGAATAGAGCTCTACAGGCTCAGAACATCCATGTCTGGTTAAACGAGGATTTCCATGGATTTGAACCTCTTTGTTTCTGCAAACCATGCAGAGCAAGAGTGATCACTGAGAACTGGATCCCAACATCTTCATGCTTGACCAGATCGGGCTGAAACCTGGGGATACACAGGGACCAGAAAACCTGACGAGGTTTTTCTTGTGGGAGAGGACTGCGTCACAACAGATACCATTCTCTAATCTAAATGGCTCTGCCTTTCTAGTAGGGTCCTCTCTAGTGTCTTATCTCACCACTGCCCATTTCACAAGCTTCATGCTTTCTAAGACACTGAGTGCAGCATCACTGCACCCCTGCTTTTGCATGTGGAAGTTCTCTGGAGGAAGGAAGAAAGATTTGCTCATCTTTGCACTGTTTGAGTCCCTCCCATCTCACCACTATCCCATACAACCTCAACAGTTAGCTACGCTAACGTTCATAGTCCTTGTCCTTGCAGTGGTACCCTCAGAGTACAGCGGCACTCGGTAAAAAAGAGATTATTTTTCTTTTGAAGAGAGGAGGACTGGGGAGATCAAAGCACAGTCAGCTGCGATGAAGAGGAGGCAGGAAGTGGCATGGTTTGGTGGGAGGAGGTTCTGAGAAAGGCCAGCTTAAGTATGAAATGAGTAAAGCAGGCAAATAGGACCCTGCCGAGGGTACTTGTGCATGAAAACTGAGATTAAAAGGCTGATCAACAGCTGCTCCTGTAGCTGCCCCAGTTCCATCTGCAGCTGCTTCTTCCCTTGAGTTTGGGGGCAGATGGTATCACCGTCACGCATATTTTATGCAGAAGAGTCCTGGAGAGTGGGACAATATCTGCTGGTGTCTACTCTTTCAGCTTTTCTGTGAGCTCCAGGGATACTTGGACCTGCAGCTGCACTGCAGCAAACCAAAAACTGTCCAGAGCCACAGCAACAAGAGAAAGCATCAACCTTGTTGAGATCCCTTCTACAGTCAACACAGAACTGAGACTGCTATTAGGAACACGCAGTGTTGTGCAGTTGGCTCAGCCAAAAGAAGGTCCCTGTGGGTTTGCTGTGCAGACCGAGCAGAAAACACCAGACCAAAGCTGCTTCCTGAAGATCTCAATGGTGGAAGTGCAGGATCTCTCTGGTTGCTGCTGTCTCTTTGACCACCAGACTCCACTGTCCTGCTTGGGTTGCAAGCAGTGGTGACAGCCACATCTTCACTGAACTCAGGACTCCCAGTGACCCACCTTGGAAAGCAGGAGCAGGCAGGAAAAGTCCCCAGAGGAATGGGAAGTAGAGGAGGTCACCTGTTAGGTAGAGATGGATGAGGAACAACAGAAACATGGCAAACCAGCCAAAATCCAGCTGACTTCATCAACTGAACTTCTGCAAAGTACAATAAAGGCTGGAGTTGCATCAGCTCTTGAGCTGGTGACATCTCACAGCCCTTTTTCCCAGGCTCCTGCATCACTGGTGCCTCTGCCTTGTGCCCTCCCTAGTCTTGGCACAAAGAAATTCTGTGCAGCTCTGCTGTGAAACAGATCAGGGGCTGATACAAGCCAGGACTAACCCAGCCCAAAGAATAGTTGGCTCCATCTCAGATCAGTTCCCCAGCCAGCAGCGAAGGGAGGGGTAGCACAGGGACAGGAATAAATGATAAGTGAAAGTCACGACTGCTTCTTCTGGTGGCAGTGACAGCTGCTGCCTGCTCATGTTGTGCATGCAGCTACAGCACAAGAGCAGAGGGGCGATGTTCAAGCCTGAGTCAGCTCCAGATGATCGAGTAGTGTTGGATTGCCTTTCCTGTTCATTTGTCTTCAAGAGATCCCTCGTTTGAGCAGCTCTGGACGAAACAGAAGGCTGGAAGTCAGAAAACAAGAATCCTCAAATGTCTTCTTTAGCACCATGCCCTGTGAGCACCCAGGCTCTGACAGGGTAGGCAGAAGATAGACTCACAGAGATAGTTCTGGATACATGTGGAAACCCTGTGCTCTTGCTAAATTGGTTTCCACTGTAGTCCAAAGGGGTCTCTGAAGTCTTTCTGTACTGAACTGCACGCAGGTGTTATTGGAAAGCTGTATTTGTGGTTGTAAATACTTATGCTCATAGAACCATGGAATGGCTCAGGTTAGAAGGGACCTGAGACATCACCCAGTGCCAACCCCCTGCTATGGGCAGCGACACCTCTCATCAGACCACATTGCCCAGAGCCGAGCCCCATCCAGCCTGGCCTTGAATACCTCCAGGGATGGAGCAGCCACAACCTCTGGGCAATCTATTCCAGATTCTCTCCGCCCTCTTACTGAAGGACTTTGTCCTGAGGTCTAGTCTAGAATGATGTCTCTAAAATGTCTCTCCAACAGTTGCACTCTTGCAATGATTTTGGCCAAGCTGCCAGGTGCAGGAGAGGTGAGACCACAGTCCTGCAGAAGCTATGTTGGCGGAACAACTCAAACCAAAGAAAACTGCTGGAAAGGGATAGGTTTAGGTCAGACATCAGGGCATCATCTCTAATCTGAGGGTGGGGGATCCCTGGAACAGGCTGCCTAGGGAGGTGGTGGAGGCCCCATCCCTGGAGGTATTCAAGGTCAGGCTGGATGGGGCTCTGGGCAATCTGGTCTGGTGAGTGGTGGCCCTGCTGGTTGCAGTGGGGTTGGACTGGATAGAGGTCCCTTCCAAGCCAACTGATTCTATGATTCTATGCTAACAGAGATGTTATAGATAGATGTTATAGATGTAGAGATAACTGGTGTTATCTCCAGGCATAGTGAAGAGGAAGATGAGTATGATGCTGCACACAGCAACAGACTGTGAGGGGAAAAGCAGAAGTCTTTAGGGAGACTTACCACAGTTTCCTGAAGCAATGCCTTCTGCAGAGGCATTTCAGAAGGAATGAGAGCCTGGGATCTCAAAGCAAACTTTGTGAAAACTCTTGGTGCAACGAGAGGTCACAAAACATTCAGGAAATTTGAAAACAAGAGAGGAAAGAGAAGGATTTCCAACTCCAAAAATGGCCATGATTGCACCTATCAACCCCTAGATCACAGGAACTATGCAGAAGAATCCAGAACAAACCTTGTCCTTCCTCTTGGTAGCCCAGTACATGCAGCTCCATACTTTTCCAAAAGAAAAGGCTGTTGGTTTTCTGGTTAATAAATAATAAATCTAACCATTTTGCCAAAGCCTGTAAATAAAGAGTCGGTTCCAAAAGTCAGCAGGCTATGAGAAACAGCCTGGGTGCGTAGATTCTGTAGGCAAGCGTTCCAAAAAGTAAATACAGCCCGCGATTTATCTGATCTGGATGGATGTGGAACAGAAACCTAGCGAACCTGGCTTGAATTAAGGCATTCCGCTGGGATAACTTTCCTACAACGAGCTCGCTAGTTAGAGAAGAATAAAGGAGACCTTGTGTACACAGAGATGGAAATCTAGTGGCAGAAGAGACAGCGCCCCAACAGAGCTCTCCTCCTGTGTTCTCTAACAGGAGGTAATTCTGAGTCATTTTAACTCGGGGTAGAAACTGAGTGCTGTGGTGCCTGACTTGTAGGTCCTGACCCAGGGAAGGAAAGAGTCCCCTGGATACTCAGCCATTGATACTCTTCCTCTGTCTACCCTGATCTCCAGCTCAGGCTCCCATCGTGTAGCCTCTTGATGAACAGTCCTTTAGGCTTGATTATTATGGGACGATTGTGCGGTCTTCTGGAGAGCAGCTGGTTCCTTTACTCAAAGGCTGAAGGAAAATCAAGATCGAAGATCTGAGTAGGAGAATGAAGAAGGTTAGATGGCAGCTGGGGGAGTTTTTAGCTGCTTTTTTGTTTTAAATAACACTTCATCATGAAGGACAAGGTTTCACTTGATTCTTGTCTGAGGACACTGTGCAGGAGGCTACTACGGATGTAACTCTTGATGTAAGCCAGGGCTGAATTGTCGACAGGGATTGGAACTGCCACAGAGGAACAGACCCCACATCTCTTCTCCATCCTAGCAAAACCCCTTACATTGTCAGAGGAAAAGAACTGAAGTGAGCTGTAATCCCGTAAGAGGGAAGGCAGAACACTGCAGCAGAAAGGCCAACAGCCTAACAAGTAGCTGATTCTCTGATCCTGCCTTCCACGACACTTCAAGACACTTTGTGATAACTACTCTGCATAAGAAGGTCAAGCACTGTCCTCTGCCTCCTTCCTTGTTCTGTTTTGTTTCTGCTCCTGCGATCCTGGCTGCTCCTACAACATCTTCCTGGCTTTTTATTCTTCAGCCCTTCTTTGCTCTTTCTCTTTAAGGTCTGCTCCGAGGGCTGTCTATTTTTGCTGTTGTCACTTCGCTATATTTGGACCTCATTTCTTTCTTCCTTGCTTTTCTTTCCTTATGCTGTAACATCGTGCCCATGTTTTTTCTCTTCCTCTTGCCTCGATTACTCCCCTTTCCCCTTGCTTTTTCTCCTTTTATACCATTGTCTCTCCCCATATTGTCTCCTAGATGCCTTTTTCCCTCTCCTCCCTTTCCCAAAGAGTCCCCGTTACTCCTTTCACAGCTGCCCACGGTTACCGCTCTTTCCTGTTATTTCCATTCCCTTTCCTCTAGGATATGCAAAAGCAAAGTGGTCTTACCATTTCCATACATGGAAAGAAACATCTTGATTTTCAACTATCAGCAAGCTTAGAGCTTTCTGCCTGCCTGCCCACACGCTCCTCTATATCTGGACTTTTCCCTCCCCCTTCACCTGCTGTCCTCACTCCTCAGCTTCTGCCCTGCTTTGGCCCTCGGATGTGCCCCAGTAACCTTCTCCTGCTCCAAGGCAGTGAGTCCGGGTGTAGGGTGACCTCACGTATGGGCACTTAGCTGAAGACGGCAGAGACTGTGGCAGAGGAAAATCAGAAAAGATGCTCCAGAAGATGAACCCTGTGGTGGGGAGGTTTGCGTTTCTCCTCACTCTGCTGGGGATAAACCTCACCTGGACAGCACGATGCTGCTCGACCTGCCGTGTCACCCAGAGCTCTCAGTCGCTTCTCACTGCCCACAGGCACAAAGCTGGGCATCACTGGCTGACTCCTTGTGAGCAGTCACGGGAGCAGAACCACAGATTTAGGTAAAATGTTAAGCAGCGCTGAGGTTCTGCAGCAGGACGTTACATTTTCAGCCAAGCCCTGCTCCTGTCCACGCTGCAAAGACCAGAGCAAAGACTTGGGAAGGCTTTTAGAACTGGAAGGGTCTTGGATGATCGGACTGAACTAAAAACCATCTTTGCCTTCTATTTAAACCCCATCAGAATCCCTGGGTACTCTGCTGCAGGGTTTCCTCACTTCACCTTCCACTGATCCCCCACTATCTTCACTACATCTTCTCTCGATGAAACACAAATCCATAACCTTCCCTATGAAGAAAGAGCAACCTCTTGTGACTGAGTGTGCATCAGATCATCACTGCCCTCTTCCCTTACTCCTGCTTTTCACCGTGACAAAACAAAAGCCAAGGTTGGTAGCAGGACACGCGTTCCTGACCATGTTTTATTCTTGTTTTCCTCTGGATTCTCTCCAGGCTGTACCATTCTCGGTGCCCAAAGCTGCATGCAGCAGCTTGATCAGGGCCTCTCCAGTGCCAAATGCAGCAAAATTTCCCCCTTGGATGGGAACCGTGCCCAGAAAGATGCCCTCACAGCATTGTAAGCATCCATCGGGATCAACCTGCAGGGATTTATAGGCAGCATCACAGGCTCCAGGGAAGAAATCATTTTGGTATTTTCTGGTGATGGAAACAGGGAACATTACGAAGGGAATCACAGAGTCACTGAGTCTGGAAAAGACCTCTAAGATCATCAAGTCCAGCCCATGACCTAACATCACCACAGCCTACAGCTCGGCACTAAGTGCCATGTCCAGGCTGTCCTTAAACACCCTCAGGGATGGTGACTCCCCCACTGCCCTGGGCAGTTAATTCCAGGCTCTGATCACCTTCCTGTGAGGAAGGACTTCCTAACATCCAACCTAACCCTTCCCTGGCAGCTTCAAGCCCTGCCCTCTTGTTCTGGAACTGGTTGCCTGGGAGAAGAGCCTGACCACCCGACTACAACCTCCCTTCAGAGAGTTCTAGGGTGGAAGAAGGTCCCCCTTGAGTTTCCTCTTCTCCAGGCTAAACAACCCCAGGTCCCTCAGCCTCTCCTCATCAGCTTTTCCCTCCAGTCTCATTGCTCCTCTAGACCCACTCCAGCCCCTCAATCTCTTTCCTGAAGTGAGGGGCCCCGAACTGCCCCCCATACTCAAGGGGAGGCCTCTGTCCAGGTCAGCAGGGACACTCTGGTCAGGTCTGCGGGGGGTCATGTAATTAATTAAGAGGACATGTAATAAATTAAGGAGATTTCCCATACACTAAGAAGGCATTTAATTAATTTAGGGGGTATTTAATAACTTAGGAGAGCATTCAGTAAGTTAAGGGAGCTTTAACGAATTGAGGGGGACACTGCATGAGTGAAGACATAGGAGAAAACAGCTGGCGGACAGAGCTCCACTGTAATACAGGACATCAGGGAAGGGGATGCACGAGGAGACCCCATCCCTGGGGGGACCTGAAGAGCCCTGTGGACCTGATGCTGAAGCAAACNTGAAGCAAACGGATTAGGGATGACCCGGCAGTGCAGGGTCGAAGGGTGGGCTCGCTGCTGCTCTCCGACCAGAGAGACCCTGGGATTCCGTGACTTTCAACCGCACCCAGGGACAGCGACGCTCGCACCGCCCTGAACAGCCCCTTCCGAAGCCCCGCACCGAGACCCCTTTAAATGGCTCCTGAAAGACTCCTCCCGCACCGGCCGCTGCCTCTCGGAGCCAACCAGGGACGGAATCGGGCCCCGGGAGGGGGCGTGGCCTCGGCGAAGCCCCGCCTCCTCAAGCGGGCACGTTGCAGCGGGCGCCGCCGCAGCTGTCACTGTCAGCGAGCGGCGACCCGGGATCCCGGCCGCGCCGAAGGGGGGAATCCCCCGGCCTCGCCCCCGCAGCCAATCGGAGCGCGATATGCAAATGAGTGGCTGCGCCGGACCAATGGGAAGACAGCGGGGCGGGGAGGCAGGGGCGCCGTTGGACGGCGAGGAGGGCGCCGGGGACCAATGAGGAGGCGAAGCGGGCGGGGCGCGCCTCGGGGGCGGGGCTATGCAAATTTGGTTTGAAAAGAGGGCGG
>VZRI01004667.1:0-26352 GCA_013397515.1 Upupa epops
TTCATATTGGATCTTGTGGAGTCTAGTTTTGCTTCTCCTAACTCATGTGTCCAAGAAGACCAACAGGATCCTGGCTTGTAACAGGAATATCATGATCAGCAGGAGAAAGGAAGTTATTGTGCCCTTGTACTCAGCCCTTGTGAGACCTCATCTTGAGTACTGTTTTTAGTTCTGGTCCTCTCACTATAGAAAAGAAGTGAGATGCTGGAGTGTCTCCAGAGGAGAGCTACCAAGCTCATGAGGGGTTTAGAGAACAAGTCATATGAGGAGAGGCCGAGGGAGCTGCGCATGTTTACTTTGGAGGAGGCTAAGGGGGGGACCTCATTGTCCTCTACAACTACCTGAAGGGAGGTTGTAGAGAGGTGGATCTTGGCCTCTTCTTCTTGGTGACTGATGACAGAACCAGGGGAAAAGGTCTGAAGATGAAGCAGGGAAAGTTGAGATTAAATATTAGGAAGAATTTCTATATAAAAGGAAAAGTGAGGCACAGGAAAGGCCTTCCCAGGGAGGTGGTTGAGTCACCACCCTTGAAGGTATCTAAGAATCATGTAGACATGGTGCTTTCTGACATGTTATAATGACAGGCATGGAGGGGATTATTTTGTGGTTTTTTTCCATCGATCAGATATTTAAGTTTTTTTGTTAGTGTAGGTTGAACTCGGTGACCTAGTAGGTCCTTTCCAACCATGTTTACTCTGTGATTCTGTGAAGATTTAGTAGATATGGTGTTATTGGGTTGATGATTGGACTTGATGATCTTGGAAGTTGCCACATACCAATCAATTAGAGAAGAGAATGACACAGTTTCACAGATTTGCTTAATTAAGGTGATTTACACCATAGATCTACAGAGCAATCAATTTTACTGAAGTTACCAAATGCCAAACTCAGAACACAAATCACAAAGGTTATCAGAGATGACAGCAATCATTAAAATTGCCTGAGACTGAACTCAGAGTTTACAGGTATCAGAATACAGGAGAAAGGAGAGGCAGGGATAGAAATAGAGAACAGGAAGAAAGTTGTGTGTGGGGAGTGAACTGGGGAAAGGAAAAAGCAACAGGAATCAGAGAGGAGAGGAGAGAAGGAGGGGGTTTGGGGAGAAGAGGAAAAAGGAAGGTCAGTGTCCAGTGGTTCAGCTCCTGGTGTGGTGCTTCTAGCTGAGCTGCCAGGGGTGTTTGTCTTCACCCCTAACAGTATGGGAGACTTTGTTCCCAGGGCTTAGGCAAAACACTAGTAAGCAGGTCCTTGAGAAATAACAACTCATGTTCTCACCACTTAAGCAGCATTTTGCAGCTTCTCAGAGCCTGTGGGTTCCATTCTCCTGACAGAATATGTATCTCTTCATCAGGCCCAGGGTTCCTTCTGCTCCCTCAACCTGAATTGTTTGAGTCACTTCACATTTTTTCATCGAAGTCTGACATAGGTCTTTCCCAACAATGATGATACTATGTTTGTGTCCCCTTAATTAATTGACACTGTTTTCCCAGATAACTTTATATATTTTGTTAAGTAATAGAATTTTTCTTTTCTGGAGTAATTATGGTGTCACTCAGAGCTCAAGAATGTGTTTTTTTTTTCAATAGTCTTAAACAGAAATCTCATATCTAGAAATTTTGAAATTTAATTTCTACAAGTTGTAAGTATGGTAAATGGATAAATGGACCTACTACAAAATGTCCAGTTTTACAGAGACAGTGTATGTTGCATGCTGTTTTAGGGAATTTAGTGCAATTTTACCATACAATACGCCCAAAACTTTTTCTAACTGTAAAAAGAGCCTTGAAAATGGGGACAAAAAAGGAATTATGTGGATCATTATGGAGATGTTATCAGAGAGAGTTTTACGCTTACCATGGTGGCTGAGTAGTATATATTCATATTTTACATTATCCATTCATGAATAAAGCTCGTCACAAGAGAGAGATTAGAGATTCATCTACATTCACCAAGATGCTGGTAGCAGAAACTAGAACCTGTACAAGGATTATAGGTCTTGTTTTATTAATTCGCCTGTGTAAAACAATAAAAATGTTGATATATTAGCAGACTTCACAGTGGTATTTTGCTGACACTAAAAATGGTGGATTAACTGAAGATCTTTGGGTGAAGATCTATTTCACCAAATTGTGCAAGTCTAGTTTTTGCCTAGGTGAAGTCAATATTGGCCTGTTAGCTTGTATATTATGAAAGACAGACAATTGGTTTTAAGATATTTAGGAAGGACATAGCACATTTAAATGATCTTGTGATGTGCTGAAGTGCTATTGACATCTTTTTAAAACTATTGTACTTATGATAGACGAGCATAATGATAGTTGGAAAGAGAAGTGCAAGCTCTTAATTTTTTGTTCTGGGATGAATCAAGGGAATTGCCTTTAAGTGCATTTAAACGAATGCTTTAGTAACACTATAATGATAGCAAGAGTAGCAACATGCTTTTGATGCTTTGTCATTGCTACTACTTACTAATAGTACTTACTACTAGTAGTAGTAGTACTTACTACTAGTTACTAGTACTAGTAGTACTTACTACTAGTTACCTGTGCTTGTGCCAAACAGCTTTGCTTTTGCTTCTGCACATTATATTTGTTTCTGTTTTATTAAACTGTTGCCTTTACCTCCTGAAAAGGGAAAGTGATAGAATAGATTTGGTGGGAATCTGGCCCCCAGCCAAGGTCAAACCACCACAGCTCTCATAATACCTGAAAAATTTTGAAGTTCACTGAATGCACTAGAAGAGAGCATGATATTTTAATTAAATTACAGAAATTATGAAAGACAAAACAAGAGATTAATTCCAGGATCTAGAGTATAAGAAACTAATCTTGGTCTGTGGTGGTAGTAAGAGAAATACTGATAGGACAATTGCTCAGTAGCTGCAAAAAAATGCTTGCAGCAAAACTGGCAAATGAGAAAACGATAATGAGAAAGCAAGGATCTAAGAGGAATAAAAAGGTGTCAGCTTCAAACAAAATTCTTTTTATATTGTTGTAGGCTGTGATAATGCAGTAAGGAATATTGCTATTAGTGACAACATTACAGCATCAGGTTTGTGGTGCAAAACTTCATTTAATTGATCAGAAATCCTCTGTAGTTACAATGACTAAAAATATGACAGATGGCTGAGTGGCTGCAAATTCAGTCCGATGGAGGTAATGAAAAGTCCGTAAACTATTCCACAAAAATGTTTAGGGTAGGAGTAAATTAAAAAGATGGAGGAATATCCAATACATTTCTCAGAAATTCCTGAGAAATGCATAAACCATATGAATATTCATTAAAAAAAAAAAAGAAATAAAATTGTGTTATATTTGAAACTGGAATATATTTTGCAGACTGACCTGTTGGACAGCAGTGTAGGAGAAAGGGACCTGGGGGTCCTAGTGGACAGCAGAATGACTATGAGCCAGCAATGTGCTCTTGCAGCCAAGAGGGCAAACAGCATTCTGAGCTGCATCAGAAGGGGGGTAGTTAGCAGATCCGAGAGTTACTTCTCCCCCTGTACTCTGCACTACTGAGACTGTATCTGGAAGATTGTGTCCAGTTCAGGGCTCCTCAGTTCAAGATGGACACAGAGCTGCTGGAGGGTGTCCAGTGTAAAGCAATGAAAATGATGGAGAAAGTAGAACACCTCCCTTACAAGGAAAAGCTGAGGAAGCTGTGTCTCTTGAGTTTGAGGAGGCTGAGGGGTGACCTCATTAATGTCTATAAATATGTGAGGGGTGGGTGTCAGGAGGATGGAGCCAGGCTCTTCTAAAGGTCATCTGGTGACAGGACAAGGGGTAATGGGTGCAAGCTGGAACATAGGAGGTTCCATATTAATATAAGACGGAACTTATTCACAGTGAGGGTAATGGAGCACTGAAACAGGCTTCCCAGCAGGGTTGTGTAGTCTCCTTTTATGGAGACGTAACAGACCTGCCTGGATATGTTCCTTTACAACTTGGTCTAGGTGATCCTGCTGTGGCAGGGGGATTGGACTAGATGATCTTTTGAGGCTCCTTCCAATCCCAAATGACAATGATTTCTATGACTTCCAACTTGACTTCGAAGGCTCTGCATCTGACTGAATGTATGCTTATGGTATAAAATACAATTTACCTAATTTTCACAGTTTCAGTCTGGCTTTGGAATGTCCCTGAAAGAGTCAATTGGAATAGTGAAAGTCAAAAATTATGTCCTATCTATAACATTCCCTCTACTTTTGAAAAATTTTCACTATCTTTGCTTTTAGGAGATCTCCTTCCAAAATATTGTTGTAACCACTCTTATAGATATTTCTTAGGACTTTTTCTTGCATCATGTTATTTTTCAGATACATGGATAATAGTACTGAGACACATACAATTTTTGACATGAAGCTCATTACCCAATGCAATGCGAAACAGTAAAGGATGGATTTTTTATGCTACAAAGGGCAGATATGTATCATAGAGGAAATCAGAAAGAAGTGGTGATGAAAAATAATCTGGTTTTCTATAGGGCTTGATAATACTCTTGAACATTTTCCATCAGTGGTTTAGAAAATAATTCAAAATTATGAAAGAAAAAATACTATGTCACAAATGTTTTTCAGATATATAAATAAGAAAAATTTTACATTCAAATAGAAAGTAAAATGTTGCTTGATAGGCAACATTAGTGGGGAAAAACACCCAAGCAACAAAAAGATATTCATATGGGTGCAAAACATTGTTTTTCAGAGTGTGTGGTATTCTATGTGTACGGAAGTAGAGAAAATATAAAGAATATGGTGACTGAAAATATTTCTAGGGTCAATTTACTATGCAGTACAGCAGGTTACCTAGTGAACTGCTGTGATAAAAAGGACTACAAGGAAAAGGACTAGATTTAAGAAATGGACCCTGCCATCAAGGCATTCAGTCTAACAAGTTGTTATTTGGGTATTTACATATTAGTAGAAATTGAGGAAGAAGAGAGATGCAAAAGAGCAGAAGTCACTCAATGAACTGAGGTACTGAGGGATGTTTAAATGTGAATAATATTAAAATGGTATTTCTTGGACCTTTGAGCAAGGATCCTTTGCTCAAGCAGAGAAGCATTGGTTTAAAGGTAATACTGAAACTGTTCAAACCCAAACTGAATAACAGCCTCATAAATTTAAGAGTGATTCAGTCTGAAAACAAAATATCAAAGGAATAGTTGAATTATTTTCCATTTCTGGTAACTACAGATTAACTAGGCACATTTACAGGTAATTAAACTTTGGTCAACAAAAAATGGGGTCACTAAAGAGGCAGTTGAGGGAAACTGAAAGTGTCTGAAACACAGAATGGAAGATTGGATGAGCTATAGCTCTTTGTTGACATTCAGGTCAGTAAATTTCTGATAACGCATATCTTGTTTGGAAAAGCTGAAAGACGATTGCTCTATCTTTCTAGTATATTGTCACTAAAAATATATAGAGGATCTATATTAGGTTTTAGAAGTTCAGTTCTTCAAAAGATCATTTTCTCCCAGTTTGGCAACATCTTTCCTTGTTTTTCCTTTTTAACAAGCCGAAAATGTCACAGGCATAGAGAAGAGTCTAACTGTAAGTAGTAATTGCTTCAGTAGTGCAACTATAACCCTCTTTTTTATGTAAATTTGCATCTGTAAAATTTGTTCATGGAAACACAGAAATGATGAGTTACCTTGTCAAAAGGAATTGCTGTCTCTTGATTCAGTAACAGTCACCATGCACACTGTTAGGTTACATAATTTCAATGAACATCTTGAATCTCCAAGAAATGAACGCATTTTACTTCACAGTATGAGTCATCTGTATAAGTGAGCACAGTCTACTATTGCCTCTCAGTGGCAGGGTAGTAGCTTCTGAGGGCACAGTAGGGAGTTCATTTAGAATTACATTTGAATATTTTTTGAAGTATTTCATGGTAAGTTACTTATTAAGCCTAAGTGACAGACATTTAGCTGTTGTAAAATAACATATCTTTATCAGTTGGGATCGAACAGTATCTTTATATTCACTAAGCATCTGGACCAGAGGCAAAAATATTTGCAAAGGGACTAAGAAAAAATACAACTCCAGTGTTAAATCAACCTTGTAGAACACTGGTGAGAGCTAAAAATACATTTCAACCCATCTGGTAGAGAGCAAATAAGACACAATAGAAAAAGACAAGGAACATAATTACTTACAAAATTATTGATTAGTTATGCTGAAGCATGATTCCTTCCTTTTAACCCAGGAAGCAACCACCCTTTCTAGAAAGCACATCTACAGCTGAAACCAAGTTTGTTTTTTCCCAGGTAGCCTAAGTAGCTCTTAGGACATAAAACCCCCAGCAGAGAGGAATTTATGCATGTTTTGTATTGGTAGAGTGCCATCAAACCATGACTCTGGTAAAACTGACCTTGTGTCTCCTGACATTTTATGGCAAAGATATATATAAAGTTAACCTGCAGCTTTGTGGAGAACAACCATTCCTCAGATGCTGGAAAGAATGTACAGGAAAAAGAATGTACACAAAATATGAACTATAACTCATATTTTATGGACATTGCTATCAGTGATTGTGACCTTTTCTTCTAGCACCAAATGTAAGTGGAAAGAATATGATTTGTCTGAGTGCTGCAATAATTAGCAATTAATCCTTCTGATGTGACCCCATAACCTCACACTGCCCAGATTTCACTTGAGGAAAGCATTGTTAAAGCTTCTAGGTTGGTAATGAATCTTCCTTTTAAATTGTTAATCAGTAACTTTCAAACAGTTGTTATTGCTATGTAGTCGTTAAACTTTTTTTTTAAAAAATAAATTTCATTTGATTGTGATTATGTATAAGAGATACTTTGAAATACATTATATATTTTTAAAAATAAATATATATTAAAAATAAAACTTTAATAGATTGTATAAATTCTCTATTTTAAAATATATTTTAGAAATTATACATTTTGTTTGCATTCAACACACAAAACAAAATAAATTATTTTGCTTTTAATATTCCATTTGTAATTAAACATTCTGGTAATCCTCAAAGATGAAATTATAAGAAGTATTGGTCATCAAGTGTGACTTGATTTGCACATTGGGGAAAATAAGACAAATATGAAAGTACCTAGCTATATAGAAATATGGTTAAACAGATTTCCAAATTACCTTAGTACTTTTTTTAGAAGGTTTGATAAAATAGGCAGCAGTTTTGGTTCACATTTCTGCTTTAACTAAAGTCAACCCATCTAAACCATTGGCTCACACTGTAAAAGACAAGCTATCTCAAACTAAACGTTTTAGAAGTATGAAGTTAGAGATTAATCCTGACACTCCACAGTTTACTTAGGAACTTTTGAAAAAAAAAAATAGAGAATGGCTTCTAAATGAATCACTGTTTTGAAACAGTCCTGCTTTTCGTGGTGTGCTCATGTTGTCTCCTTATTCTTTTACAAATTTAAAAGGTGCGTAAGTAAGTGGTTGTATCACTGCTGAATTCCCCAGTTTCTCAGCTTCATAGCTGAAGCTTGCTTACTGTGTAAGGAAATGTGCTGATATCTTTTTGCTATTGAAGCAAGGAGTGTCAACAGAAATGTTTGAAAAGAGTACCCTTGTACATGAATATCCTGTATATGATAATCTTGCACCTTTTAACTTACTTGTTAGAGATAGAAAGACACAATCCTCCTTTCCTTCACACTCATGTCTTCTTTTTCGGACTGTAAAAGGAAGAGGATGTGGTGGTTTTCAGAGTCTGAGTAACAACAGGTGAAATAGCTGAGAAGATTGTGAGCAGTGAGTGGGAGCTGCAGCAGATGGTGAAGGGACATGTATTCTGTAGTGAGCACAGAGAAAGCAGGCCCTGAAATCACTATTGTGTTATCTGTGGAAGTATGTTTATGTAGTACAAGCATGACAGGTTGTTTCTTTCCAAAGACACAACAGAGAACTCACCTCACCAATGTTTTGCCTAAGCTCAAAAAAATACTAAGTCACTCACACCAAGGGGATGAATAAAATGCCCCTTGTAGCAGGGAATAAAAAGGGGATTCAGAAACAGAGGCAGTTGACCATCCCAATTACCACTCCCCATCCATTGAGACTGCTATGCTGAGAAACTAAGAAATTAGATGACTGAAGACATTGAGAATCTGCAGAGATGAGTGAGGGGAATGGCTGGACCATGCTAAAAACCACCATGGTCTGGTACAATGATCTAAGCTCTTACCTATTTTGTCTCTTTTCCCCTTTCTCTACTTTTTAAGGATGGCATTACATTAGTAAATCCAACTTCTGTGAAGACCTGTGGTCTAAGTCTCCTTGGTCCATGTGAATCATAGAATTATAGAATCATTAGGGATTGGAAGAGACCTCAAAAGATCCCAATCCCCTTGCCACAGCAGGATCACCCAGACCAAGTCACACAGGAACATGTCCAGGTGGGTTTTAAACATCTCCAGAGAAGGAGACTCCACAACTTCAGTGGGCAATTGGGAAATGACAGTTGTTTTTTTTTTTTTTTTGCTATTATGTTAATGCTACTGAAATATTCACTACAAAAGTGTTGTTCTATTGAGACAAAATGGCAAATCTGAGTGAATAAAATAAATACGTTTATGATACTGCTGCTGCGGGTATAGTCTGAGCTGGTATCCCAGTGCAGGTCAATACAGGTACCACTGCGAACAAAATACATAATACAGGATAAATAAATTGACTGAAGCATGACAATATGTGTCAATGATCCACTTATATTCATAACTCATAAAAATGTTTAAAAGTCAATATAATTCTTGTGTATTATGGTATAATCTTGGCCAAAAAGAAGTAAATATTCAATAATTCCATTAATCCCATACTACTTTGAGGATCTGAGTTTATTTTTGTTGTGTCTATCTATCCTGTACAACATGTGGCTAGATCTTCTTTAATATTTTATTTGGTGTTGTTAGTGAGATGGGGATTTTTAAGTCCTAAAGATGAATTCAAGTGAGTTGTCTAATCTGGATCACTAAAAAATCATTAAAACACACACAAAAATTCTCTTTTTTCATTTAAAACAATACATTTCTAATGATTTTTTTTTATTTAGCTCCAGTTGTAAAATTGCATTAAAATTAAAAGATTCTCACTGTTAATCATAGAATCGTTAAGGTAGGAAAAGAATTCCAAGATCATCTAGTCCAATTGTCAAACCTATACCACCATGCCCACTATATCATGTTCCCAAGGGCCACATCCATTTGTTTTTTTAACACCTCCAGCGATGGCCACCTTTCTGAGTAGCCTGTTTCAATACTTCACAATGCTTGACAATGCTTTCAGTAAATAAATTTTTCCTAATGTCCAATCTAAACCTCCCATGGCAGAGCTTGAGGCCATTTCTTCTTGTCCAATAACTAAATGAGTTGGGAGAATAGACCAGCCTCCACCTCTCTACAGTGCCTTCTCAGACTCATTTTCTCCAGGCTAAACAAACCTAGTTCTCTCAGCTGATCTTCATAAGACCTGTCTTTTAGGCCTTTCAGTAGCTTTGCTGCTCTTCTTTGGACTCGTTCCAGCACCTCAATGTCCTTGTATTGAGTTGTTAAAACCTGCATGCAATAACTTGAGATGAGGTCTAACTAGTGCTAAGTAGAAGGGGATGTTCTCTTCTCTAGTCCTGCTGGACACATGATTTCCACTGAGCAATTGTCTAGCCACTCTTTTCCGAGCATGTAGCACTGCATGGGGTTGTTGTGATCAAAGTGTAACACCTGGCAGTTGGCTTGTTGAACTTCTTACACCTGAACTCAACCCATCCATCCAGCTTCTCCAGGTCCCTCTACAGACCTTACACACCCTGAAGCAGACCTAAATACCTGCCTGATCTGGTTTCATGGATGTAATGTAAAACTCTGTTGTTGATGAAAACAGATAGTAAATGTAAATAATCTAATACTTCAATTGTTTCTTGTGCTTAAGTGTGGCTATTCTGTTTGCAAAATGAACTTCTATGAAGCAGTCTGTAATCCTACAGTGCAGACAATTTACTAAAGACAAGGTTGGTTTCAATTTGCCATAAAAAACAGGAAAAAGATTAGAATAAAAAAATCTACTGCTGCAACAGAAAGATGCTCTAAGGGATAAGGACACTGGAGACCTGAATTCCAAATCTCTTATCATCCAGGGCTCTCCAAGACATTGGAAATGCCACAAAGTCTGCTGAAACAGAAGATGTAACAATGTCATGGGTATTTTACCAGTTTCATATAGATGTGGGTCACTGTCATTAAGATTCTGCTGCTCATGTGCAGCTCCTAAGCAATGTGTATTTTATAATTAAGTGACAGGTCTCAAATACTTAGCACTTTTCCTAAACTACAAGATAAAATCTTCAGAGTTTATACTTGTAGCTTAAGGAGGGGTTTTCTTCTGTAATAGAAAGTTCTTTTTTCTTCTCTAAAAATATTCCTTCCTATTCACTGATCTTGTGGTATCATAACAAGAGACTTACCTTCCACTTAACCGTAAAGAAAGTGTGACTAAGAATTCACTGATTGGCATTCAAGGCTGTCTTCGAATTGTAGGAATATTGGTGCTTCTCTAATATGCTATTAAACTCTCTTCTAGCAATTTTCTTGTCACTGTATATCATGCTCTCTGTGGCACTGACAGTGATTCACGTCTTTAACTGTCTGATCTCTGTGTTCCATATTGATTGCATAAGAAATATTGCAATTAATACTACATATCTTTGTTTAGAACTACAGTTATTATTTACTGTAATTATTGCTCCATTGTGGTTCTGTTTGAAAATTACCCCTTGCTTTATTTATTCCTGTTAATTTCAAGGCTTTTCATTGTGTTGTGTGTGATCGAATCATCTACAAGAAGCAAATGTTATCCAGTATTTTCTTTTCTGTCAATATTTAGAATGTTCCCCCCCTTACTTTCAGTGGCTCCTTTGTTGGACTACAGTGGATTTATTTTCCACTCAATACCATACCATACCAATTAAAACATTTGTCTAGTTGCATATCAGAGCTGTATCGGTTATTGGAAAGAAAGGGGAGACTTTTAATTCCCAAAACGTTTTTTTCCCTTTTTTATTTTCTTTTTTTTTTTTTTATTGAAGATTATGTTTGGGAACTTACATATTTGAAAACACAGTAACAATGAACTTTCAGAACTAAAAAGCAAAAAATTCCTGATCCCTTCTGCCACTTTAGTGCTACCTTAGTAAGAAGTTTGTACTGGTTATGGTCACTTATTTTAAAAATTGCCATTCCTGTGTATTTCTTTCATAGTGCATCCCTTCTTTAACGCACTTAGTGTTGTGTCGTGGTTTAACACCAGCTGGCTATTAGGCCTTGGACACATTCATTAGTTCACTCCATCTTACAGATGCAGAAAAAGAACTGTAAAAGTGAAACTGAGAAATAAAATAATACAACATAACTCCATACTATCTACTACAAAAGTAATATTTACTCTATCCCAGATAGGTTGAGAATGTGTTACCATTCTTAGTAGTAATGGTAGGAAAAATAAGAATATGAAGAAGAGGTCCAATAAAAATGAAATTTATTAAAATCTTGATTTCTTCCCTTTCATCCTTCTTTCTGTGAAGATTAGAAACAAAGAACAAACTATGGTACAATGATAAAAGATTTTACAAGGCTAAAAGAAATAAACTCTGGTTTAAGTATGCTCTCCTACAGGCTTATTTGTAGGTTTAGAGCATGGCTGGAGAATTCATCAGGACCTTATATCAAAAACATTAAGCAAAGATGTTGCAGACTGCAGCATCAATTTAACATTTTAATTGCACTAAATGGAATGGAATAAAGAAGAAAAAAAGTAAAAGCACTCACTGTTGTCATATCACAGCCTAAGTTTTTATTTCACTTTTTAAGAGTTTGATGGCCAACTATTTAATTACTAAACAATACTTGAAGATTGACTTGAGAGAGATGCATGCTTTAAAGAAGCTCATTCAAATGCAGATTTGTATTTCCTCTCTATTTCAAAGTTTTCCTGTGACTTTGGGTATTCATTTTATTTTCTTCAATCATAGCTTCCTCTGCTGTACAATAAGTTTAACAAAACTTACCAGCCCAGCTTTTGTTACACAGAACATGGGATCTTTAGGGTACCAACTTGATACATTTGCATAGCATGTTACAAAATCTTGGCGAAGGTCTTTGGATGCTATTAAACTCTAAAAAATAATAGAAAATGTTTTATCTTCAATTGGTTTTACTTTCTGCCCTCCTAAATTCTAAGCAATGACTTTAAGTGAGAAGCATTATAAAATATTAATATCGTATCACAACTTTGAACATAAAACCCACATACAACAACCTTTAACAAAGAAGTCTCATGACAGACTCTTCCCTCTTGAGGCAGAGCAGTGATATTAATCATGCAGGTTCCATCTTTCTTTCAGGTGATGAGATTTTTATTATTTTTTTTAACCTAGGTTAAAAAAAGGTTGTGTAAGTAATATAGTGTGTAATTACAACCTTAAAACAGATTTTGCTTATTGCAAAACAGATCTCTGTGAAAGTGATTAAAAAAAATGTTGTTTTGTGTAATACCTGTTTATCTATGTGTCACAAGTCAGTATGCATTTCTGTTTTCGGAGAACGTTTAGATGGAAATGAGATTTGCTTGGAAGATTACACCTAAGAAGTAAATCTTGGTTGTATGCCAATATAAAGTTTTCCATACTTTCAGAGATACCTACTTTGTATCATACTTTGTTTCTTTCTTTAGCAAAGAAACCACTTCCTCTTGCTTTTCTTTTGTATTAGCTATGAAATCTGAAAATCTGAGGTAGCATTGAACCTGAAACTGGAAACTAATCCATAGAATCATCAGCAATCTAAAGAATCATCAGTGTCTAAAGATCATCCAGTCCAATCCCCCTCAGGGGAGGAGTCACAGCAGAATCACCCAGAACAAGTCTAGGTGGGTTTCAAGTGTCTGCAGAAAAGTAAACTCCGCAAACTCCCTGGGCAGCCCCCTCCACTGCCCTGTCACCCGCCCTGGGAAGAAGTCATAGAATTGGTCAGGGTTGGAAAGAACCACAAAACCATCCAGTTTCAACCCCTCTGCCATGGGCAGGGACACCCCCTCCTAGATCAGGCTGGCCAGAGCCTCATCCAGCCCAGCATTAAACACCCCCAAGGACAGGGCCCCAGCCACCTTCCTGTGCAACCCATTCCAGGTTCTCACCATTCTCATAGTGAAGAACTTCCCCCTCACATCAAGTGTGAATCTCCGTATCTCCAGCTTTGCTCCATTCCCCTAGGCCTGTTGCTACCTGAGAACCTGAAAAGCCCCTCCCCAGCTTTTTTGTAGTCCTCTTCAGACACTAGAAGGCCACTATGCTATCCAAGAAGAACCTGGATTGCTGGTGTCTTGCTGTGTTGTCCCTCCTCCAGAGGGACCTCCTGGTCCTCATGAGGCACTACTATTTGCCTTTGAAGGGACTCAACTGCTTGGTTCTGTTGGTCAGGTGGCCTGTAGCAGACTCCTGCAGTAACATCACCCTTTTCTGTCTTCCCTTTAATTTTGACCCATACACTCTCAACCAGTTCATCATCCTTTCCCAGGTGGAGCTCCACTGATTCCCACTGGTCACTGCTATAGATGGTGATGCCTTCTCCTCTCCTTCCCTGCTTTTCCTTCCTAAAGAGCTTGTACCCATCTATCCCTACATTCCAGCAGTGGGAATCATCCCACCACGTTTCAGTAATAGCCACTATAGCATGGCCTTCCAGCAGCACAATGGCCCTTAATTCATCCTGTTTGTTGCCCAAGCTCCATGCATTTGCATAGAGGCACTTCAGATGGACTGGCCCTGTCCTCCTCTTGTGCCAATTCCTCTGTTTTCCTCAGACTATCTTGGTGCATCCCTGGCTTGCCCAAGAGCAAGTAGAGGGCCCTCACTGCCTTTCAGTCCCTCTGCCTCTGATGAGCTACCCCACTTTTTGTCACCAGACAGCAGGAGACTATTAACCCCTTCCTCCTTTAAACTTAGTTTAAAGCCCTATTAATGAACCCTGCCAATTCCTGCCCCAGGATCCTTTTCCACCTCTGAGACAAGTGCATCCCATTAATTGCTTGCTTCTCTGATGCCCTCTAAACTGAGCTGTCATTGTGGGATCCAAACCCCTGTTGATGACACCATTTCCAGAGCCATGATTTGAGTTGTTAGCTCTTCCTAAATGTTTCCTTGTCCATTGCTGATGTTAGATGGATAGAAGAGAACACAACTTGAACTCGTGATTTCTTTAGAACTTGCCCTAAGGTCCTGAAATCTCTCTTAATTGATTGTGAGCCTCTCATTCTTGCATGATCACTACCAACTTGAAAGACTAAAAGTGGGTAGTGGTCTGAAGATCTCATGAGGCTCATGAGGTTAGGGATTTTACCTAAAATGTCCCCTAGCTGGGCACCAGGGAGGCAGCAGACCTCTCTATGAAATGGGTTTGGTCTGCATATTGGGCCCTCTGTTCTATTCAGTAGGGAATCTTCTATAACAATGACCCTTTCAGGTTTCTTTTCAGGATTGGTTTTGATGGCTGGCATGAGGCAACATATCTTTGGTGCTTTTTGAGTCCTCATCCTTGCTGATGACCTGTTCCTCCTGCAGAGCCTCATACCTATTCTGCAAGTGCACTGTAGGTAGTCAACTTCTTAAGGTAGTACAATTGCTCTGTGTGCGTTTGTTCTGTTGGGAGCAGACCTGTTCTCATTGATCCTGCTCCTGTGGGTTACTACATGGAGGCTGAGAGACTTGCTGGTGGGAGGATATTGGACCCCTTGATCCACCAAGAGTTAACCCTAGGTCAGGTTTTGTAGATACTACATTATGGAAATAGTCAATTTCCCTATTGCAGTCTTTTGTAGCTCTCAGTCTTTCCATCTCTTCTTTAGTTCAGCCACTGTGTTCATCAGGTCTTTGATCTGTCTGCACATAACACAGGTATTGTCCCTGCTATCCTCCATATCTAGTGTCAGGCTCCAGCACTCACAGCAACCACCTGACTAAACATCCGTATGCTTGTGTCTGGCCTCTGTTTGGGTGCCCACTGTTTTTCTATTTTCAGAAATTTGTCCAAGTAGTCATCCTGTCTTATGTTTTACGGTAACTGCCCTGTCCTCTCCTATTTTTTTATTTTTTTTTTGCCCCCCAGAGCTCAGCGTTCAGGGCTCCACTCTCTTGCTGCTGCACAAGGTCTCAATTCTTGCATAATGGAGTAATTGAACAATTAGTAGCTGAGAGAGATGAACTGGTTATGAACAATTTGTGTTTGCCTTCTCTATTTAATTACTAAATTAAAGTGTAAGGAAGATAAGGCAAGATAAAATATAAATCTTCTACACTGTTCAAAATAATTCTGTGATGTCCTTCAGTACAATTGGAAATGTAGCCAGTGAATACAATTTACGTAGACATCTAGTAAATCAGGTAATCTTTAATGTATTCTGTATAGGAATGTTAAATACTAATGGGATTGAGGTGCTGTATTCTGAAAAAAAAAAAAAAGGAAAGAAGATTAAACCAGAACTTTAATTGCTGACTACTTCAGGAAATAAAATCAAGCAAACCCACACTAGCTAGTTCTTTTAAACTAATGGTTATTAGCTAGTAAAATTTTATAACCAAAGAAAATTCTTTTCTTCAGTACAGCCAGTTCCTTCCTCTTGACTGTGATTTTTTCTTCTACTACAGTTCCAGAAGTTTGTAGGTGGCCATTATGTATTACAACCACAGAAATTAATTCTAACACATAATTACTGAACTGCCCTAAGCACAGATGTAATTTAATGATCCTTCAGGGAAGTGTATTGGGTTGTGGAATGTAAAATTTGTATTCTATTCTCCTCTGTTGGGAGGATATGTGGTTTTATTTCTTGCATGGGAGTGGGGGGGGTCCGGGGTCGCTCGGCGGCGCGGGGCCGTTTCCCCGGGTGCCGCTTGGAGCTACGGCGCCTGCGTGAGGGCGATTGAAAAAAAAGTGCACGGCGGCAGCGGCCTGGAGCTGAGGGGGGGAAGGGGGGACGGGCTCGCGCGCGCGCTACGGGGGCGTTCCGGTTCCGGGGGACCCTGCGGGTGCCGCGCGCGGGAAGCGGTTTCGCGTGCTTTCGGTGCCGCTTTCTCTCCCACTGCTGTCGCTGCTGTTTTTTACGGCATACGGCCTCCCTCCGAGACTTTTCTGCCTCCTGCCCGAAGTCTCTGCTGTCTGCCCGCAACGAATAGAGCCGCTGCCGCAGCTGGGCGGCCCCTGGCCGCCGCGGACACCTCTCCTGCCACTCCCTGCCGCCTCCTGACTGCTGTGCTTTTCCGTCTGCCGCATCATTGCCGAGGAAAAGAGAGCCACATCCATTGCTCCAGGAGGACCATCACCCTCCCTAACTGTCAGGTGGACTTTGTTTGGGGGTCCCTGAGATCTACTTTGTTTGGGGTCCCTGGAATCTTCGTTGTTTGGTTATTTTGAGTATACTGTTAGTGTTTATTACTGTTATAATAAAGAATTGTTGTTCCTTTCTTCCGAACCTCTTGACTGAAGGCCTCTAAATTGAAAGAATTTGATACCTGTCATCCCAAACCAAGACAGGAAGTGAGTTTAGGTTTCTCCTGGTTCTGACAGGCTACAAACCATTCATGCACTGCTTGCAGAGTCATTGCTTGCACATTGTTCATGTCTGCTGGCAGTCCATGCTTTTGCTCTTTAGACTTTGAACACCACCATTATTTCTTTCTTATGAAACTTTTCTAAAGTGTTAATGATCTTTATTTTTAATGTACTGATGATTTTGACTGAAATTCAAAGACAAAAAGTATCCTACTTCTCTGAGAGCAGCAGACTGGCTTTCTTGGATGAAGTGGACTATCCCACTTCTAAAGTCACATACTACTCATTAAGCATTTTATGAAACGAATGGCTACATTGTGGAGCCTCTATACCAGGGTCTTGTAATAGAAATGCTCTGCCTCTGGTATCAGGATATATATTAAATTGGATCAGCAAATATTAGTTTAATAAGGAATCATGGTGACGCATTAAATCATTAACTTTTTTTTCTTGGCTTATAGCACTGTAACTATCCTAACCCCAGCCCATTCCTGTGCATTCATCAATAAATCTTCCATGAGAAAAATGTTGTGATTAGATTACCCATGATATCTAAAAATAACTTTTTCTGGTCTTTTAAACAGGAAGCATATATTGAACAAATCAACCTGATTCTTTTTTTAAGTACCTATACAAATGAGCAATCAACTAATTAATTAAAACATTTGCTACTTCCTAGAACTATAGGAGGAATATGAATACAAGTTTATATATACTGGTTTGTATGACCAAAGTAGGAATTTTCTGTGACAGAGTGACTATGCTGATGTAATAGAATCATAGATGGATCAGATTGCAAGTGACCTCAGACATCATCTAATCCAACCTCCCTGCCATGATCAGGAATGCCTCTTGACTGGACCACGTGGCTCAAAGCCTCAACCAATCTGACCTTGAACATCTCCAGGGAGTGGGCACGCACAGCCTCTCATGGTACCCTATTCCAGAATCTTGCCACCTTTTTACTGAATAATTTCTTCCTAAGTTCTTACCTAAACCTCTCTTTCAGTTTAAAATGATTTTCCCTTGTCCTGTCAGTGGACAGTTTTGTAGTAAGTCCCTCTCCATCCTTCCTGTAGTTTTCCTTCAATATTGGAAGGCTTCTAAGAGGTCACCCTGAAGCTTTCTGTTCTCTAAGCTGAACAGTCCCAGCTCCCTCAGACTGTCCTTGTAGCAGGGGTGCTCCAGCCCCTGGATTATACTTGTGGTCCTTCTGTGTAATAATTCCGACAGATCTATATCTAAACCAGAACTGAATGCAGTACTCAAGGTGTGGTCTCATAGGGGCAGAGTAGAGGGGAAGAATCACCTCCCTTGATTGGCATTCTGGGCTGCACAGTCGGCTCATATTGAGCTTTTCTTTGATGAACACCTCCAAGTCCAAGTCTTTTATTTCAGGGCTACTCACAACCCACACTGCACACAGTCTGCATTTATGTTTTGGATTGTCTGAACATAGATGCAGGACCTTGCACTTTGACTTGTTGAACTTCATGCAGTTTGCACTAGCCCATTTCTCAAGCCTGTCAAAGTCCCTCTGAGGATGGCAGCCCTTCCGTTAAGTGAGACCACCACACCACACAGCTTGATGTCATCAACAAACTTACTGAGGGTGCACTTGATACTGTCCATGTCATTGATAAACATGCTGAGCAGCACTGAACCTGGAACAGATCTGTGAGGAATTCCACTCATCACTGATCTCCATGTGGATGTTGAGCCATTGATTTCAACCCTTTGACTACAACCTTCTAGCTAGTTCCTTACCCATTACATGGTCCATCCATCTAGTCCATGTCTTTCCATCTTTGAAATCAGGATGTCATTTGGGACACTGTCAAACACCTTGCACAAGTCCAGAGGATGACATCAGTTGCCCTTCCCATATTGACCAGAGCTGTAACTTTGTTGTAGAAGTCCACCAAATTAGTCAGGCATAATTTGTCCTTAATGGAGCCATGTTTGCTACCACCAACAACCTCATTATTTTTTTTTTGGTGTCTTAGTACAGATTCCAGGAGGATCTGCTCCCTGGTTTTACCTGGCACAGAGATGAGGCTCATGGATCTGTAGTTTCCTGGATTTTCTTTGTTTCCAGTTTTAAAATGGGAGTTATGTTTCCTCTTTTTCAATAAAGGCCATGACTTCTCAAATACAACTGCTGGTGGCCTAGCAACTTTAACTGCNCTTTTCTAAAGTGTTAATGATCTTTATTTTTAATGTACTGATGATTTTGACTGAAATTCAAAGACAAAAAGTATCCTACTTCTCTGAGAGCAGCAGACTGGCTTTCTTGGATGAAGTGGACTATCCCACTTCTAAAGTCACATACTACTCATTAAGCATTTTATGAAACGAATGGCTACATTGTGGAGCCTCTATACCAGGGTCTTGTAATAGAAATGCTCTGCCTCTGGTATCAGGATATATATTAAATTGGATCAGCAAATATTAGTTTAATAAGGAATCATGGTGACGCATTAAATCATTAACTTTTTTTTCTTGGCTTATAGCACTGTAACTATCCTAACCCCAGCCCATTCCTGTGCATTCATCAATAAATCTTCCATGAGAAAAATGTTGTGATTAGATTACCCATGATATCTAAAAATAACTTTTTCTGGTCTTTTAAACAGGAAGCATATATTGAACAAATCAACCTGATTCTTTTTTTAAGTACCTATACAAATGAGCAATCAACTAATTAATTAAAACATTTGCTACTTCCTAGAACTATAGGAGGAATATGAATACAAGTTTATATATACTGGTTTGTATGACCAAAGTAGGAATTTTCTGTGACAGAGTGACTATGCTGATGTAATAGAATCATAGATGGATCAGATTGCAAGTGACCTCAGACATCATCTAATCCAACCTCCCTGCCATGATCAGGAATGCCTCTTGACTGGACCACGTGGCTCAAAGCCTCAACCAATCTGACCTTGAACATCTCCAGGGAGTGGGCACGCACAGCCTCTCATGGTACCCTATTCCAGAATCTTGCCACCTTTTTACTGAATAATTTCTTCCTAAGTTCTTACCTAAACCTCTCTTTCAGTTTAAAATGATTTTCCCTTGTCCTGTCAGTGGACAGTTTTGTAGTAAGTCCCTCTCCATCCTTCCTGTAGTTTTCCTTCAATATTGGAAGGCTTCTAAGAGGTCACCCTGAAGCTTTCTGTTCTCTAAGCTGAACAGTCCCAGCTCCCTCAGACTGTCCTTGTAGCAGGGGTGCTCCAGCCCCTGGATTATACTTGTGGTCCTTCTGTGTAATAATTCCGACAGATCTATATCTAAACCAGAACTGAATGCAGTACTCAAGGTGTGGTCTCATAGGGGCAGAGTAGAGGGGAAGAATCACCTCCCTTGATTGGCATTCTGGGCTGCACAGTCGGCTCATATTGAGCTTTTCTTTGATGAACACCTCCAAGTCCAAGTCTTTTATTTCAGGGCTACTCACAACCCACACTGCACACAGTCTGCATTTATGTTTTGGATTGTCTGAACATAGATGCAGGACCTTGCACTTTGACTTGTTGAACTTCATGCAGTTTGCACTAGCCCATTTCTCAAGCCTGTCAAAGTCCCTCTGAGGATGGCAGCCCTTCCGTTAAGTGAGACCACCACACCACACAGCTTGATGTCATCAACAAACTTACTGAGGGTGCACTTGATACTGTCCATGTCATTGATAAACATGCTGAGCAGCACTGAACCTGGAACAGATCTGTGAGGAATTCCACTCATCACTGATCTCCATGTGGATGTTGAGCCATTGATTTCAACCCTTTGACTACAACCTTCTAGCTAGTTCCTTACCCATTACATGGTCCATCCATCTAGTCCATGTCTTTCCATCTTTGAAATCAGGATGTCATTTGGGACACTGTCAAACACCTTGCACAAGTCCAGAGGATGACATCAGTTGCCCTTCCCATATTGACCAGAGCTGTAACTTTGTTGTAGAAGTCCACCAAATTAGTCAGGCATAATTTGTCCTTAATGGAGCCATGTTTGCTACCACCAACAACCTCATTATTTTTTTTTTGGTGTCTTAGTACAGATTCCAGGAGGATCTGCTCCCTGGTTTTACCTGGCACAGAGATGAGGCTCATGGATCTGTAGTTTCCTGGATTTTCTTTGTTTCCAGTTTTAAAATGGGAGTTATGTTTCCTCTTTTTCANCATCCATCTAGTCCATGTCTTTCCATCTTTGAAATCAGGATGTCATTTGGGACACTGTCAAACACCTTGCACAAGTCCAGAGGATGACATCAGTTGCCCTTCCCATATTGACCAGAGCTGTAACTTTGTTGTAGAAGTCCACCAAATTAGTCAGGCATAATTTGTCCTTAATGGAGCCATGTTTGCTACCACCAACAACCTCATTATTTTTTTTTTGGTGTCTTAGTACAGATTCCAGGAGGATCTGCTCCCTGGTTTTACCTGGCACAGAGATGAGGCTCATGGATCTGTAGTTTCCTGGATTTTCTTTGTTTCCAGTTTTAAAATGGGAGTTATGTTTCCTCTTTTTCAATAAAGGCCATGACTTCTCAAATACAACTGCTGGTGGCCTAGCAACTTTAACTGCCGGTTCCTTCAAGACCTGTTGTATCTCATCAGATCCCATTGATTTGTGCACCCTTGGATTCTCTAGGTGTCCCTGGACTTGATATGCATCTACCCTGCTTGGTTTCTCACTATACCAGACCCAGCCAATGCCCTTTGTGACTTGGGTGATGTGGATCAGGTACTTACCAGTGAGGACTGAAGTAAAAACGTCATTGAGTACTACAGCATTCTCCATGTCATCAGTAGCCACATCACATGTGTCCTTCTGGAGATGCCCCACATTCTCTTGGTTTTGTTTTTTGTCCAACATACCTATAAAATCCTTTTCTGTAATACTTAATGTCCCTGGCCAGACATGATCCTGTTATGGCTCCAACTTTTCTGTCTGGCTTCCGGTTTCCAAGGCAGTCTCCATGTAATTATCCCATGTTACCAGTCCTTGCTTCCATCTTTTGTAAAATCTCCTTTTGTATTTGAATATGGCTAAGAGATCCTTGTTCATCCATATAGGCCTCGACATTTTTTCCTGATTTCTTCCTTTTGGGAATGCAGTGCCTTTGAGCTTGGAAGAGATGATCTTTGAAAGCTAAACAGCTTTCCTGGGTCTCCAGTGCCTTCATAGCTTCGTCTCATCAAGGAGGTTCCTTAAAAGGCCAAAGTTGCCTCTTCTGAAGTCAAGAGTTTCAAGCTTGTTGAGCTTCTCTTTCTTCCTGTCTGTTGTGGGGAGCTCCCAGAATCAAAGACATTCTTCACAGAAGTATCGTCAGTGTTCCACTTTATTGCTCTAATACACTGTCTTATATATTGTTTTTTCAGTTACATGTGAGACAGCACACTTACGTTATTGGTTAGGAGAGGGGATGCATGCACCTAAGCCATGTAGACATTGGATAACTATCATTGTCCACGTGGACAAGGTACACCTATCTTACAGTCAGCAGTTACGGGAAAAGTTCCATAAAAGTTGCTTATTTGACCAACTATTTTGCTCACTACAATTCCTCTTTTCACGAAACAAGGACATCATGTCCTTGCTCGCATTCATGTAGACCACGTCCTATTCTTTGTAGACTGGATTGTGAACGTAGGCCTGAACAATGTATCTCTCGGGAGTAGTCAAAATGTCCTCAACACCTGTCCATAGGATCTTAAATTCTACTATCTCATGGTCACTGCAGCCGACGCTGCCTATTAGTTTAGCATTGTCTACCAGAGCCCGCTTCTCAGTGAGTATAAGATCCAGCAGTGTTCCTCTCCTACTCGACTTATTCACTATATGCTTCAAAAAGTTACTGTGCACTGTAGAAACCTCCCGGTCTGTGAATGGCTGGCTGTGTGGGACTTCTAGCAAATATCTGGGCAGTTGAAATCCTCCATGAGGACCAGGGACTGCGGTAGAGAGGCTGCTATTAACTGCCTGTAGAAGGCCTTATCACAAGCCTTCAGCTAATACTCATGGGAAAGAAGTTGCAGCTAGCTATTGAATGCAGTGCAACTATATTTTCCCAAATTGTAAGTTTCAAATAGTTTAATATTGTGGGGGATTAAAAAAATATAAATAATTCATCAAGGCCCTGTGGAGATTTAATAACATGGTCTCCAGAGTTAATTAATGGCAGTTGTCTAACTCAAGATTTCTGTGTGTTTGTTTTGGATTTCACTGGTACTGAAAACTACAGGCCAAAACTGCAGGCTTGGTTTGTGTGTTTTTTGTGAACAGAGGGGCTTTAGAGAATGGAAGGGATTTGAGAGCTTTGGTTTCATATTTACACCACTGTCTACCCCTCTCCACGCTCTGGACTTCATTTTTTTTCTGTTTTTCCATCTGGGTTGCACAGAGTATTCTTCATTGTGACTTCCATGGTCTGCAAAAAGGGACAGAGTTCTTCCCTTATTTGTAGCTTAAGAATTGGCATTTTGAAAATGGAGGAAAGCACATGGAACACAAAACTGTACAATACAATGCCTACTGATGCTGAGGATTGCAAATATGAAGTTTATGGACACCACGGTTACACAGAAGTAAGAACAGCTGGAGGCCTCTTCCTTTTTTAGGGTTTGGATATTGAGGTTTTAGACCAGTTATGTAAGAACATTGTGATAAATTTCCATAAGTTTTTGTGAGTATGTCTTTCCAAGTGTTTTGGGGGTTATTTTGTTGGGGGGTGGCTGAATTATATATCTTGGGATTTTTTTCGCCAAATTGATCAAGATATATTTTCTGCCTGCCAATCATTAGTGGTTTACTTCAAAACTCTCTCTATAATGTTTTTATTTTGGCCCATTAATTAAACTAATAAGTTAATATTGGTGCTAGGGTTTTTAACCCATGACAGTGTTGTTTGCCAAAATATTTACTGTGATACATTTTTTTTTTGGAGAGAAATATAAATATTGTAATAATTAGTCCATGTTCCTAACTTAAGTACTAGCTTGCTTAAACAAAACAACTTATGACAGTGTAAGTTCTGTGCCAGAGATAAATGTGGAAATGCATGCCTGAGTGATTAGCTTTCTATTTAATGCATTTTTTAAGAAAGACCAATGCAGAGAAGACCTGCAAAAGCTGTTACAATTCAGGGGACTATTCAACTAACCTTGCATTGATATGCATTTACCATTTCCATATATTATGGACAAGTCCTTGTATTTTTACATATATATTGGTGTCAAAGAGAAATACTCTATAATACTCAGGTGTGTTTCAAGTCTAGACAATGTGTCAGTTCCTACATCTCTCAGTTATCCTTAAAATATTGACAAAGAACTGCACAATATGAAACTAGTGAACTCCTAAACATTGTAGAATCTTCTTGACAAAATAGTGACCTACGGTACTAACAGACTGCTGTTCCTGAAGTGTAAAACTTTGTATTTGCCAAGGTTACAAGCAGAATTGTCCCACTTTTACACATTATAGAGAGGTGTATAAACACACAGATAGATTGATGGCTCTTCCTACAGAATTATATATTCATAAGCCTGGAACTCATTTCCCCACTCTTGACGTAAATCAGGTCTCCTCCCATTTGGGCTTGCTCAGTTTGTTGTGGTAAGGGTCTGTAAGGGTCTCAGGAGATGATGTGATTAACCTCTGCACTGTAAATTTTTGACCCAGTTGTCCTGTGCAGACTCAGTAGTTGTTCTTGGTGAGTTCTTTTTGAACCTTTCCTCCACCGGTACATTCTTGTCCTAAACTCCTCCTCATCTAGGAATGTACATTTCACTTTGTCTTGTCAGCACAGTTTTTCCCAAACAGGATTCCTTATTTAGGGGTGTGCTAGAAGCCATTTCTCTGTCAAAGGTAAATACTTTACTAGGATTTTACTAACAGAAAGTTCTAAAAGCAGTTACATGGGTCACCATGGATCAGCTCTTCAAGTGGCAATGCAAAAATCCCAGGCATACTCAGAATCAATCAAAATACCAACACTTTAAATACCAAATTATTGACCCCAGCAGCAAAAATTATGTAAATTAATGGGTCATAAGCTAAAAAGAAAACGAAGCACACAAGCAAAAAAAAAAAAATTAACAAAAAAGCCTGAATTAATGTTAACAAAATTAATGTTAACCAAGGAAGAAAGATGAGATGGTAATTTATCACCTGCAGGATGCATCTTCAGGTAAAACACCCCAACACATTAAACAGCTACTCAGCAGACTCTAACATCCATTAAAAGCTTTTTCAGTTCATTAATGCTATTTTCTGAAACCACCTGAAACACCTGAGTGTGATCATGCTAAATATTACATACAAAATCACCCATTTTGACCGACAGATAAAACAGTCAATAAATGTTCTTTGTGCTTTCCATTGTGTATCACATATCATTTGGATACCTTAGTTACATGAGAAGTTCTGAATGTTCTAAAAGAAGCAATTAATTCACATGAAAAAATATATTGTTTTAAAGTTTTTACGTTTTGTGTTACAAAGCTGTGAGAAATATCAAATCTGTTCTTTCTTAGAGCAGAAAGCACTTGGGAACATCCACAGACCCTTTGCAGTTGCAAAACCATTAAAACTGACTTTACATGCACTGAAGGTCTGGGAGTACAGTCATGTATACCAGGGAAGTCAAATACAAAAGAAATATTGTTTCCTTAACCTAGAAAGTAAATAGCATCTTGCTGCTACACCAAAGGGTTCCATGTTTCATCAACACTCACTAACATTCTACCTAGAAAGTTCCATTTCCTGACACTAACTAACACGCTCTGGATGGATGCAGCTACTGGGGAGTTGCAAGAATTGAGGAATTATGACACAGATTGCAAATCTCAAGAGACAAGTGAATGGGCAAAGAACAGGTAGTCAGGAATTAAGAGAAGAGTGGGATGGTCTTTAATGTGACATCCAGGAGTTCTCTATGAGACAGGTGACAGGAATGAGTAGTGGATTAACTTCAGCAATCTGAGTGAGCATCCGGATCACTGACAGTGGTGCTCTAGGAGGTTTCAACTGTCTCACTGTGAATTGTTTTGGAGCACAAACTGACAAGGAAATTGTCTTAGGGGCATCAAGGGTAACTGCCTAGTAAAGAAGCTGCATGACCCAAACAATGACATACAACTGCATTTGCTCTGCATTAGGAGGAGGAATTGGACAAGGGCAACAATCACTGGCAACTTCCATGACCTCTAAATAGAGAGTGAGATATGTGAGTAGTAGATAACAGAGAGTAGTAGATCTGGCACTCCAGGAGAGCAAATTTTGACTTACACAGGAATGGGTTGGTGGGATCCCAGGTGAAGCAGGTCTGAAAGGCCAAGAAGATTAATATACCTGACAAGGCTTTAAGGTTCGTGTTCAAAGGTGGGAGAAGACCATCATCATACTCATATGACATATCAGAAGACCAGCATGAATAAGTGGGGAATTCACAGAGCTCTGATACATAAAAAAACCCCAGCACACAAAAGGCAGAAGACGAGGCAGGTGACAAACATATAAATTAGAAATACTGGGCTGGAATTACATAGATAGGCAAAGTCTACAGTTCTACAGTTCTAGACACCCAGTTGAGCTAGCTTTTGGTATAATCCTGAATTACAGCATTCTTGTGTATTAAGACATATGTCAGGATGTCTGCAAGCTTATAGAAACATGGAATGATTTGATATATGTGCTGGGGTAGAAAGAAAAAAACAGTTTGTATTCCCCCCCCCCCCCCCCGCCCTCCCA
>VZRI01004667.1:26382-44997 GCA_013397515.1 Upupa epops
TTTCCCCCCCCCCCCCCCCCCCTTCTTTTTCTTTTTCCTTTTAGTGTAAGGATCTGCTAAGCACCACCACTACAGGGTGGGACAAAGTCGCTTGGGGGAGGGAGCAGAGAGGCCTTCTGAGAAGCAAGAATTCTTTTAAGATTTCTTTTTACTTTATTTTTTAAGTGCGAGATTTTCTGATTTTATGATTGGAAATAATTTTTGAGTGGGAGATCTTGGCCCTATGATTGGACATTGCTTTGAGCAGGAAATCAGTTCATCTTTGGGATTGGTTTCCCATGGCTATTTAAGGGGGCTGGTTTTGACTCCTTGCTGGCTGTGGTTCACCTCTTCAAACCTCTCCAGACCCCCCACTGTTTGAGCTGCTTGCATGCAGTTTCTCCGGCTGGGTTTTTCCTGTTCACGGACCCTGCAGTGTCCTCTTAGAGCAGCTCCCTGCCAGACCTTCTTTCGTGGCTTCTCACTGCCACTTCTCTGCCACTGCTATCTCTGCTGCTCCTTGGCACTTGACTTCCCTCCGAGATCTGCTGCCTCTGGCTACAGACTCCCTAGACTGTGCTGCTGTAGCTGTCCTTCCCACTGAAACCTTTCTCCTGCCTGCTGCTGCTTTCTGCCCATGCCTACACTGGATTACTTGTCACGTTTTGGGAAATGGTGGGTTTTTGTATAGCAAATCAGTTTGGGGGAGGGAAATTGCCTTTGTTTTGTCAGTGTTGTTATTTAATAAGCCTTCTTTATTAAGTTATTTATTTTTACTTGCATTCCTGGTGTTGAACCTTTTTTTATCTCATGGATTGAGGGTAGAGGAATTCCTAACTGGGTCTCTCTGCCCCCAAATTTGTTTCAAATCAGGACAGTATGAAAGGGACCTTTAAAAGCAATCTAGTCCAACACTCCTGCAGTAAGTCAAACATCTTCAATTAGATCAGGTGGCTCAATGCTCTATCCAACCCAATCTTGAGTGTTTCCACAGATTCTCTGGGAAAACTTCCACTGAATAACCACTGCAAAATATTTCTTCCTTATACCCAGTTTAAATTTTCCTTTTTGTAGTTTAAGAGTTGCCCATCACTCTGTTGACAGAGTTCTTTATAAAATTTTTGTACGCTCTTTCCTATAACACCCTGTTTAAGTACATAAAGATGACCAAAATTTCCCAAGTCTTCTTTTCTCCAACTTCATTACAGCATCCTTACCAGCTTTTCCTCACATGAAAACTGTTCCAGATACCTGATAATTCATCACCAGCTTTTTCTCACATGAAAACTGTTCCAGATATCTGATAATTTTGGCCCTTTAACTGTCTATAACAGGTCCATTTTTCTGCTGCTAAGAACTCAAGAGCTGGACAAAGTATTCGAAGTGGTATCTCACAAGACCAGAGCGGCAGAAAACTCCTTCAACCTGCTTCAAGCTCATAGTGTCAGTTCCTGTTCAGATTTTCATCCTGGACCCATGAAACATCACAGAATTAAAGAATACTAGGGAAGGGAGAATATCTTTGGAGATCAAGTATAGAATCACAGAATCAAAAGATCCATCTAGTCCAATCTCCCTGCCACAGCAGGATCACCTAGACCAAGTCACAGAACAGAACATTACAGATTGGAAGCGACCTTGAAAGATCATCCAGTCCAGTTCCCCTGCCACAGCAGGATCACCCCCCACCCCCCACCCCCCCGCGGCCCCAGCAGCTCTCTCCAGTNTCCTTATGTCCCTCCTCTGGACATGCTCCAGCACGTCCACATCCTTCTTGTAATCAAGGCTCCAGAACTGGGGTCTCACCAGAGTGGAGCACAGGGAGAGAATCACCTCCCTCAACCTGCTGGCCACACTTGTCCTGATGCAGCCCAGGATCGGGTTTGCCCTCTGAGCCACAAGTGCACACTGCTGCCTCATGTTGAGTGTTCTGTCCAAGAGCACCCCCAAGTCCCTCTCCTTAGGGATGCTCTCCAGCCAGTCACTACACAGCCTGTATTTGTGCTTATTATTGCCACACCCCAGATGCAGGACCTTACATTTGCTCTTGTTAAACCACATGAGGTTGGCTTGTTCCCACCTCTCCAGCCTGTCCAGGTCCCTCTGGATGCCATCCCTACCCTCCAGCATGTTTGCTGCACCACTCAGCTTGGTGTTGTCAGCAAACTTGCCGAGGGTGCACTCAATGCCTCTGTCCCTGTCACTGACAAAGATGTTGAACAAGACTGGTCCCAGGACTGATCCTTGAGGGACTGTCACTGGCCTCCACTTTGATATTGACTCACTGACAGCCACTCTTTGGGTGCAGCCAACAAGGCAATCCTTTACCCCTGTCAGAACAGGTTCATGGATGAGCGTGTTGCAAAGGTTTGTGCCCAGGGAGGTTTTAAATTTGTCCAGAAAATTAGACTCCACAACCTCTCCACTCTGCCACCCTCAACGTAAGGCAACTCCTCATACTTAAATGGAACTGCCTATGTTCAATTTTTTTGTCTGTTACTGCTTGTTCTGTGGCTGGGCTGCACTGAATACACTGTCCCAATGCTCCTGTACCAATCCTTTAGGTATCTTCAATGTAAGATCCCCTCTGTCCAGCTCACATGGCTCAAATGTCTCTGGCTGTCCTTTCACCTGCGGGGTTAGATGTTATACAAATTACCTTAGCATATGAGCAAGTAAAATGCTTAAGTATGTACTTAATATTTCAGTTATGATCAGAGGTTTTCTTGAAACCTATGTACTTAAATAATTTCTTCAGTGAATGGTCTCAAAGACTTGGAGTAATGGTTGAACTCAATGATACCAACCTAAATGACTCTATAATTCTATGATTCTATGACTTAGTCATCAGATTCCCTCCTATATCTATGTTACCTCCTATATCTTATGTTACCTAACATAACCATATGTATATGTTGCCATAAACAATCTGAAACAACATCCCACAAATTTAAATTTTGACACCTATGAATATTTCAAGATGCATGTAAATTATTTTATTCATGAAAAGCTGATTTCTGTCTTCTAAGATCACTGCTGATGAAGGATTTCTCACAACAGCAGAATCTTAAGATGTTCAGCTGTACGTGTGCATGTCTATTCAAATTTTCCTTTGATTGCAGGAGAGAGAAATAGAATTAATACGCTGATTAAAATGTGAGAAGGAAGCACATACAAGTCTGTTTCTTTTTGAGTTATTTTGTTCAGTTTCTTTTTAATAATTTTATTAATAGTCAATATTCATAAAAATCATTAAGAAGAAAAAGCTATCATCATCCACTTTCACAATCTCTATATCTTCTTTACATTCTGTTCCTAGAGATTTCTTCGATTTTTATTTTCCAGCAGGTTATAAATTATTGTCAGATGAGTGTCTCTCCTACTCAAAATGAAATATATTAATATCTTAAACCATAGTGATATCCTTTGATAATTACACAGATCACAGAGGAAGGTAATTTTGTTAGAGAACAACTAGAACCTATGAACAGCATCTTCCTGACTTACGCATCTGATATTTTACAGGGTTTTATGAATCTTCTCAATTTTTATCTACTTTAATATTAGCTTTGTTTTAAAAAAATGCCATTTCCATCAAAACTGTAAGAAAATCAAACCCTATTGTTGTCTGACAATTTTAGTTATCATCTAAGTTACTAAGGTCACTGTTAAATGGGATGCTTCACAGTAAAGTATCAATAGGATAACAAAACTAATTAAGCAACTAATTAGAAGTTTGGCTAGACAATACACTAGAAACAGTAGTTTATTCTTGAGCACTAAGAGGAGATTGGAAAATTAATGCCTTACATGAGAAATATTAATTTATGTCCGTTAGGAACGTATTTGGCAATTACCTAAACGAGATAATTTACATTAGTTTTTATGTTATGAATTAAAAAATAGAAGTCACGAATGCATAAAAACAAAGCTCTCCAGCAAATGAATAAAATTTCTGACAGTATCTGTGAGAGAAAGGTAGTACTATAATATATGCTCTCAGACACTGGAAATGTGTGTTTAGGTGCTAAAAATGTCATTCACATTCTCACACTTCCTGGCCTCTGGTAGGTTTTTATTTAATTAGAAGATTTAATCTTTTTTTGAACTGTATTAAACTTTTGGCTTCTACAGTATCCTTTGGCAGTGTTTTCCAAAGATTAATTATTCCTTACAAAAAAACCTCACCTCTTATTTTAGTAGTTTTAAACCCGTGGCCTAGTCAAGTTTCTTAGCACCTTGATTCTGGTATTTTAAGATCTATTGAGCAATGTTTCCATCATTCAAGGCTCTTTAACTCAGACTCAGAAAGCAATAATTTATTTAATTTCTTGACAGGTTTCATTTTTTTTACACATTGTGTCCGTTTCTTGAGAATCTGAGAAGGAGGAAAAGAACTTTTAACCAAAGATGTTTTCATTGCAGCAAAAGTGAACTAAATGATTTGTCTCTGTGGCTGTAAATGAATCTATTCTTTTTTACCTGACACATTCAAGAAGCTTTCCAATAGCCTTTTAACATGAGCACATTTTAAAGTGCCTCACAAACTGTCTGCTAATTTGTTTTCTTATTTTTATTTACGTATCTCATATTGAATACAAATTCTGCATCTCATTCCTTGTGGAACTATGATTAAAAAAACACAATATACACATAGAACTTGTAATAAACTAAATATTTGAACTGCAGCTGCTTCACTAATGTTGATCTGATTTATTTTAATGCCATAAAGTGATATATGTGAAAAATGAAATATAAATTTCTCCTTTACCTTTGACCAAACTAAATGATTCAAGTTAAGTGTCATCACTTAAGGCAAATCATTTAATGAAATACATTGAACAACACACAGGATGTACACACTGGGAAAACAGTATCTGCAAGCACACTAACACGCTCAGTAAATTACTTCAGTGCCAAATGTGGATTATCTATTGAGCTACCATGATATATTGACTCTCCTGGGGCTTGAATACAAGTCACGTTCATGAAAAACCAAAACAGTTTGGAAAGAAAAGAGGTGGTAGAGCAAAATCATGCACCTGTACTTTCAGAGTTAACTGAAAATGTGATAAATGCTATCAAGGTTTTCATAATAAAACTGTCTAGCAAAGTTTATGTAAGGCTTGATGGAATACCAAAATCATATATTATAAGTGTATAATATATCTTACATATATGATGTTTTTTTTTTTTATCTTGCTCAGTCTCTGGGCAAATAAGAACAGAGAGCTACCACAGAAGTATGAATTATTTTCAGTGTTGGCTGATAAGATTTTAATCTTAGCATATTCTAAAACAGTCCACAACTCTGATGTCAAAGCTTTCTTTTTCATTAAAATAATTCTCATGTCTTGTTTCAGTAATGAAAAATAGCATATGCAGAGTCCCCCATCCCAAACAGGCTTTTCAGATTTATAGGTAGAAGGAACTAACAAGGAATCTTTGTTTAGGACTTAACATTCTGTTAAAGTGGTCACAAAAATCAATGAAAACACAATCAATGTAGCAGTAGCACAATCAGAAGGATTATATTTTTACATCAAGTCTTACTATGACTGCTATCACTACAGATACAGTCTCTATTGCCTTTATCCTTATCACACTGTTGTTGGTATCACCATGATGTTACAGCTATTGCACAACCCTCTGTCTATTTGCCAGTTCCTAGACTATGCACATTATGTCAGAAGTTTCCATGAAATAGCTGATTTATATTTTTCTCAGTCAAAAGTTACTTCACATTTCTCCTTTTAGCAAAGTACGTTATAACAACATAATAATTAGCTCACTTAAGTGTTGCCCTTGCAGAAAACATCTGGACTACAAAAACAAAATGCTGTTTAATTTATGCTTAGCAAAAGTTTTGCAGTCTCCTCAACAATAATTTTAAATCATAATTTAAGTGGAAAAGATGAAACATAACTCTCATTTTTAAAAAAAAGGAAAAAAAGTAGACCCAGGTAGCTCCAGGCTAGTCAGTGTCACCTCTGTGCCTGGCAAGATAATGGAGCCGATCCTCTTGAAGTCACTGCTAAGCCAAGCAAGCAATATAGGGGTCATTGGTGACATCCAACAGAGCTTCATCAAGGACAAGTCCTGCAACAGATATCATCTACCTGGACCTGTGCAAAGCACTCGACACTGTCCTGCACAACATTCTGATCTCTAAACCGGAACAATATGGATTCAGTGGATGGACAAAAGGACAAAAGGAAATGGTTAAAAATGTAAAAATGGGAGATTTCATTTGGACATTGGAAAAAATTCTTTCCTGTGAGGGTGGTGATATGCTGGAACAGGTTGCCCAAGGAAGTTGTTGCGCCATCCCTAGCAGTGTTCAAGGCCAGGTTGATGGGGCCAAGAATAACCTGATCTACTGAAGTTGTCCCTGCCTATGCAGGTGGGTTGGAACCAGGTGATCTTTAAGGTTCCTTCCAACCCTAGCCATTCTATGATTCTATGGTTATTTATTATATCTTGTTACTAAGGGATCACATATAAAACAATTTTCCATGGCGGGTTTTTTTTGTCATTAAATACACAATTGCAATGATGAACTTTTATCTTGCTGGCAATGTTTCATGAAATTTCTATCCAGGGCTCAGTCTGTAGGATCTGCACCTAGGTCTCTAACTCTGAAACACTTCTTTGTTTCCTAAATTAGAAAAGAGTTTAGTATGTTCCACTACATTACAAGATGTAAAATAGATACATCAGATTGGTACTAGTTCTTCACTACTTTTTGACTTTCATACTACAAATTCTAATCAGTAAGACTATAGTCAAAACCATTTCAGTCACACTACTGGTCTTTTACATATAAACACCTTCATAACAGTCAAAGAAAATGCTCTGGTTCATTGTATTTCCTTTAATTCAGATTAAGAATCTTAAATATATTTTATCCAGTGTTTGAAATAACTTTCATGTTGAGATATAAAGGACGACAAGAAGTATCTTTTGTTACATCAAATGAAGGTGTGAGACAAGACAAATGGCATTCTTCTTTCCTCATCATATCAAAAATAAACATTTTCCCAGATCACATCAGTAATTAAAAGCATTTTACTGATATGGGTTTCTTAAATGAAGTATTCACATTCCCTGTCAAAATGAAATTATAATAATTTTTATTATATCAGTCTTGGAGAATCTCTCTTCTATTTATGAGAACAAGTAGCAGCAACCTTTCAGGGTTTAGAAGCAGTTTGAATCACAATATAAAGAGCAAAAAATATAAGACAGCCTTATTTTCTGCTGAATGATATCTTTCTTACAAGGACATTAGTATTTGCTGTGATATCACATCTTACTATTAAGAAGAAAAACATTGAGACAGACATAGCAAATTATGATATTCCTTCACCTAAAATGTGATTTGTTTTTACACAACTCTGTAAAAATGGATGTTAATAAAATTCTCTATAAGACCTTGTATTTCAAATCTGCCTATGACACTTTAATGTCTAGTTCTATGTTAAATATTCTATTTTGTTTATGTTCACATATGTGAGTATCACTAAAGCCAAAGGCTAATAATTTCCATTCAAATGTAGTTCAGCTTCAATTTTCTTGACAGAAATAATGAGCTATATAAATAGTAATGGAAAGAGTGTACATGATACCACACCATGTAACATTCCTATTCTACCTAGGATCACTCATGCATACAGACTATGATTATTAATAGGATGGTGTGACATGTAAGAGAAGCCAAATCGTATGTTTGCAAACTATAACGTGAAAAAATAAAATGAGGCTACTCACAACAGCCAAAAGAACTAACATCATAAATGCAAACAAGTAACATAAATTAGGCTTTATTGAGCAAACCAAATACTTAACAATTACACAGAATTATGTGCTATTATAATGAAAAAGCAGTGACATCTTCCTAAACCCTTTAAGTCAACAAACACTCAAACTTTATGATTCATCTTTGTCAGCCCCAGGGTTAGCTTTCATGAAGATTTTCTTCAGATATTTTTATTTGCTATTTTCATAATATTTTTGACATCAAAATAAAACATTAATTTAAACTGCAAATATTTAAAGCAAATTTGAAAACTACTAACAATGAGATGGCATTGGACAGTGACCGACAAAACAGTCTAGAGATTGGAAAGTGCTAAAAAAGTAGAGGGATTATTTAAGAATTAACTTTTGAATTAATGTAATATTTGTATTAATAAAGGATGAGCTTTAACAATCCTAACTTCATTCTCTGAAAACTAAATTTTAAATACTCTTACAATAACCAATTCATTTCAAGTGAACCAAAAGGGATTGAACAATTTGTGTTTGTTTTCTTGAAGAGTTGTAGTTCTGATTTTCTTGATGGAAGAATCTATTCCTGAATATCTAATATGATGTCAACAACTGAAAGAGGGCATACGATTTTAGAAGAGAGGAAGCAGTCCTGGAAGTTCCTAGAGTAGGAGGATGATGACCTCCTGGCAGCTGGTGAGTGAACCAAATATACTTGCTGTTTGTGAACAGAGAAGGACTAGTGGGTTATGTGAAGAGTGTTGGTCATTTAGGCACAGCAATTATGAGGTGGTGGAGTTTTAAATTTATGGCAATAGAAGGAGGAAGCTCACCACAACTGCCACACTGGACTTCCACAGAGCAGAGTTTGACCTGTTTAAGAAATTGGTTAAAAGTCACTCAGAGGCAGTCATGAAGAACAAAAGAGTCCAAGAAGCCTGGACAATATTTATGAAAAAATTCTTCAAAGCCTGTTGCCAGTTGAATAAATCTGGCCAGTCTTGGAACAGATTTTCCCTAATTAGCCACTTCCTAAGAGAGGGAAGGTTGTCCAGCATTGAACAATGAAGATGATGAAGAAAGTAGAATACCTCCCTGATGAGCAAAGGCTGAAGGAGCTGGATCTCTTGAGCTTGGAGAAGAGGAGGATGAGGGGTAACCTCATTAATGTCTATAAATATGTGAGCGGTGGGTGTCAGGAAGATGGAGCCAGGCTCTTCTCAAGGTCACCTGGTGATAGGATAAGGGGCAATGGGTGCAAGCTAGTACATTGGAGGTTCCATATAAATATCAGAAAGAACTTCTTCACAATGAGGGTAATGGAGCATTGGGACAAGCTGCCCAGGGGAGTTGTGGAGTCTCCTTCTCTGGAGATGTTCAAGACCCGCCTGGATGTGTTCCCGTGCTACTTGGTCTAGGTGATCCTGCTGTGTCAGGGGGGTTGGACTAGATGATCTTTCAAGGTCCCTTAAGATCCCTAATGATTCTATGATATATCTTGCCTTTATTACAGCTTTATCTCTAATGTACTCTTTCACTCTAAAACAGGTAACTACTCAAAATTCAGTCTTATGGATCTAAATGCCATCTTTAAAGTGTTACATAGGATAGAGTGGAATGAACAAAATTCTTTCATATATTTATATCCTTTAATAAAGAAATATTTTAAATTTTCTGATTTTTGTTCATTATTTTTTTATTAGCAACAGTATAATCTGCATCTTCTCAGTGAGAACTGAGAATACAAAAAACATTTTCCAATTCAGAACAGTTCTTGAAACATTCTTATATTAGCACAAGTCAGGGAAATGAGTATCATGTATTAATGCTAATTTTAATATAACAAGATTTTAACCAACCTGATCTTGAATGACTCTAGAGTATTTCTACCCTACATTATTTTTAATTACTTCAACAACCTTGTGAAGAGAAAGGGTAGTTTTCAACATTCTTTTTTGTTGTTCTTTGTGTTTAAGACAATGCCCTCAAACTATCTAATCTGGCAATATTTCTTTATCATCTACCTACCAAAATGATGTGATTTTTTCAACTGTGCATCAGTTCAATCTTTGTGGAATATAAAATCAATGCCTCTACTGCTTATTTCAAAATCTCATTTTTATTGGCACAGCAGCTCTACTTCCTGATGTATGGTAGGATTTTAGATCTTGGAAATAAGTTGATCACTAGAATTTATGTAGCTTTCTCTTGTTCTTGCATATTTTAATCTTTGTATTTTAAGTCAAATTATTTGAATCTGACAATGCTGTCAGAATATGTATCAATAATGTGTAAATATTATGTTATTTCAAGATAAAAGTGATCTTTTCCTTATTTAGACACTGGCAATTTATATTTATTTCTGGTAATTTGTAGTCTGTAGGGACTGAAAGAAAATATTTTTTTTTCCCTAGTCAGTTACAATTACACTCACAATGTTCTACAATGAACAATATATAAGTAAATAGAAAACACACTTTGAGGTTTACAAGTTTACTGAGTATTTGACTACATGATCATGTTTTTTGGAAGTCCAACCACTAGATATAGCAGAAACACATGAATTTATTTTTCAAAATTTAATCCATACTATGTTACTTTTTTTAAAGAATTTTCAAATTAACTTCATATATACTGGTATTAATCTCTATATTTCTTTTGTTCATGGAAGATTTGATTCTGCTCCCTGAAGTGTATACTGAGTGTATATAACGTTTTATGCTATATTCATGCTGGAAATTGCTGTCTGGAGTCAATTGGTGTTGATTTACAATAAGAAATGTGTGTATTTTTACCACTGGAAACAATTATTTTTGATTCTTGTGTAAAAAAGAAAAAAATACCTTAAAAGATCAAGATGCTACTAAAAACTTTTAATATTGATCTGTAACTTTATTAAATTTAAATTTCAAATGTTTTAGTTATAGTGATGCTCAAAAGCTGAAATACAAATTTACACTCATGTTAAGTTTTGTTCATCACTTCCTTCCCGACAAAGTTTTATGCTGGAAGTAAGCATTAAGTCTCAGAGTCAAAAAACATTAAAATCAGGTATACTTTATAAATGAAGCAACCGTTCACAAACATATTAGTTCTTAAGTCTTCCAAGCATCTTTCTATTATTTTTTTATTAAAAATTTCTGAGTTTAGTACAATGTCTAAAAGTATAGTCATACATTTTGTAGGAATTGTCAAATTTTGATAATCGTAAAAAGAGACAAAAATAATATATTTTCAATTTATGACTTTCTTTTAACCCATAATTAAGGGGAAGCAAAATTGTACAAAATACTATGGTAACATTTTTCACCTTGTTTTAAATGAGAGGATCACAAAGTACTTCTTAATTCTGCAAATTTCAAACACTGAATGATTTTTAATAATTTTCTTGGGCAAGAGGCAAGGAGCTCAAACCGACTATAAGCACCTAAGAAGACAAAAAAATTAAAGAAGTACTAGATAGAGTTTGCATTCCATAATTACATCCATGTAATATTTAATTGGATTATTTTAATATCTGACCATAAAAACATTTAGGATTTTTTTTTTCTATATATCTGCAGAAGACTTGTGTGTTTCTGTATTTAGACATGGTAGTGATTTCTGAAGCAATAAAGAGGCAGACAGATGTGTATGAAAAAGTAGATTTAGCATCAACTTTATCTTGAAAAATACTTCTGTCTTTAAACAAGATACTAAATGATTTTAAAGGAAAATAAAACAAATTCCGAGAAAATATAATTTCCTTCTCAGTTGCACTACATTTAAAAACTGTCCTAATATTAGAAAGTCAACTAAAGATGTAATTTTAAATTGGAGTATTTAACTTGCAAAACCTGATTTCAGAATAAGGCTGTACAGCCCTCAGAAGAAAATGCAAATACAAAAAGAGAATCAGTTGGTCAGGGACTAACTGAGATAATGTATTTGAGGTTTAAACAGAGAGTATTCATATGAAGAACATTTCTATCATTCCTATTTTTTATTTCAAGGTTTCAAGAGTCTCCAAGATGGTGAGTACTAATTACTTCCAGTCAGTCACAAACAGACTCAGGGCTCAGTTTTGAGACTAATCTTCTTTAATATATTTATTGATGACCTGTATGATGGGATTGAGTAGACATGGTGATTCAGGTCTTGCTCTACAGGTAAAGATTGTAGGGGGTTTCTTTTATATTTTGTCTGCTTGACTGCTTGTATTTGATAAACGTCTTTACAGTGTTCATCCTCATTTAAGATATATACACATGCTTTATCTATTTACAATGACTAGCTAACAATTGATTACTAGTTAACAATTAAAATTTTAAAAATATGTATATAAGCTTCCCTTCTGACAGTTTTGACATTGACAGGGATAATTAAGTGTTGAACTGATAAATTTCCTCATTTATGTTAAAAAGGGAAATAAAAAAGTTCCTAGGTAACTGAGGTGGACATGGAATTCAAATATATGTATTTTCCAATAGATTAATCTGCTTTTCTTCCTGCTCCAATATAATAAAACCAGCTAGTATATATAATTGCCTTCAGCACCTGACAGGAAATTGCATTTCATTCAGACCTCAAGGCTGTGGCAAAAGGTTTGATGTAAGAATTTGCTTTGCTTCTAAATTTTTGCCATCAAAGGAAGGGCAAAAACTGAGGTAAGGATTGCAAAGTGTTAGATACTTCTTTAAAGCACAATCTTATCTTTTATGTATAAAAAGTAATTCTAAAAAAGATCATAAACAATATTCAATTCCTTTTCTTACTTGCTTATCTCCATCAAGGTGTTTCATCTTTCTCCAGAAACATCTTACTTTAAAATTACTCCTACTATCTGAGTGCATTCAGTGTCTAACCAACATCATGTGGTAGTAAAAGAAAAATCCCACTTTTAAGTTGGGTAGTTTAGAGTTTCTTTTTCTCCTCAAATAAACCAAATAAGTAAGTTTGTTCACTTTTTAATTATTTCTGCATCCATCTGGAGACATTCTATTTGCAAAAATGATCATAATTTTCCCAAAGCATGTTGTAGGCAATGGAATAGAGCATTTTGTGCGTTACAGCTCATTTCTTTGCCATTAATTCAGAACATAACTGTCACAAATTCTTAATTATTCTAGTAATTAGAAAAGGAAATTAACAATGCTTTTAAAAAGATAGCTCTTTGCAATTGTTCCTTTAGGATGTTTAATGTAGCATGTGTATGTGCCTTAATGTCTGGACAGAGAAGAAAAATGGATAGATAAAGAAATACAGATTTATTCATTGTATATTTTGCTCCTTCATTTTTTACTACCTGTATACAAAAGGAATACTTATCTGCTTTTGTCCTGAGTGAACCCAAAGGACAAATAGTTCCACAGTTCTTATGAGACATGAGACAATTCAGTTTTATGCCATGTATGACAGGGCCGAGTCCTGTGGATCTTTGGCAGCAAACAGTATTATGTAACAAATGTCATGTAAATAGTCTGGTTTTAGAGGACTATACATTATCAATTCTTTAATGTGTTACTTCCTGTATGTCTTTATGTATGTGAAGCACAGAGAGGGAATAAAAGATACTATAGTCATTGTTACAGTAATTTGATCAGGTTTCTTGGACTGAGGTATTGGAAAGTTGTTATTGCAATTGGGTCTAGAAACTGGAATGATGGGTTTTGAGCTTATGAGAGAGTTATGCGTTTTGAGCTTGTGTTATGAGAGAGAAAGAAAGACCTTAAGTATAAGTGGAAGTAAGGCATTGTTAGCTGAAATGGAGAGAGTTCTCCCCTTATTTGTGTCTACAGCTCTCTAGAAATACAGGACTGGTGTGGAAGCCCAGGGGGGTTATGGAGTCTCCTTCTCTGGAGATGTTCAAGATCTGCCTGGATGTGTTCCTGTGTGACTTGGTCTAGGTGATCCTGCTGTGGGAGGGGGATTATGACTCTTTCAGAAAAATTGAGAACAAATTTCTAGAATATGAAATAATTACACTGTATGTTTAACTGCATATATATATATATGTATGTATGTATGTATGTATGTATGTATATATGAGATAATATTCTAAGATCTTTGAAGTAAACTTGTATTTATTGATTTATATGGAAGGTCATATATGGAAGACACTTCCACATGTTCTACTTATGTTATTCACATAAGCTACAAGGCAGCTAAATCAATAGCCACACTCTTGAAATATCTGAAACCACAAAGGGAGCAGTTCTGGTATTTTTAAAAATCTCAGGTCTGCTACTATATGCTTTTAATTGCCAGGATATCTTTCTGATAACAATGGGTTGCTATTTTTTTGCATTTTAAGTGAAGAAAATATCATTGCCAGTATGTGCAAAATATAATATTAGGAAAAAAATGCCTAAATTGCAAGATGACTTCTCTAAAACTGCAGTTCTACATTAGAAGTGGTCAGTCCTTCCTCATGGAAGAAACAAGGATTCTGGAAGTTCTTTGCTGGTTTTTTTGCAGTATACTGTGAACATGACTGCAAGGGCCTGAAAGATTTTATTTGGTCTTCAAGAAATTGAGAGATGTTTAAGTGGATGATTTTGAGGCTTGTTCTGCCAAACCTCTCTTACAATCTATTGTCATTTTACTGATAAAATGGAAAAATAAGGCAGTGGCTTTGAAATGTTGAAGCATGGAGCTATCTTTAATGTATTTTTGTTAATGTGACACATGTGTGAATAATTACTCTTTGATTTTTGCCTCAAAGACATCATGTAGGGCTCAAAGATATTGGACAACTCTGACTCTCACTGAGAGGAAGTGCTGTGAGATTTTCTATGGAAGTATTGACTCTGTTCCCTTAATGCAGTCCCAAATGAACAATGTGTTCTTGAGGATCTCTTTACAGTCTTAAAGATGTCAGCCACAAAAAGTAATTGCAAGTTACTGACTAAATGAAGTAAAGATCAAAAAGTTAAAAGCTGCATTGATGATGATTCAGGAAGCAGAGTATGGCAAGGTGTAAGAGAGTGAGAGAACAACTGGACAAATGAATGAACGAACAAACGAAAATTTATTACCTGTGCAGTTCATATTTAAGCAAGTTCCTTATCAACAATGCATGCTCCTTTTAAGAGAGAGGAAATACATGGCACAGTTAGCAAGGATGGTAAAGGTTCTGTGATAGGTTGACATGGTTTATCAGAACACAAAGCACTTAGTGATTGATTGGCACTGGTGACACACCTTGGGATCATGCTCATGCTAATAACATTCTAAGGGAGGCTGAGATAACCATGGTTAGTGGTGGCCAGGCTGTGACCTGCAGCCATCCCATGATTGTCTGAGATTCTTACACTGCATGATTCAGGAATGTCTAGCAGGAAGTGTGAGTTACAACACTACCTCAAGCACCTAATGTAAAATAAAATTTAAATATTAAGACCCTCTTTATCTTCTGCTGGATCACAATTAATTTTAAACAATGCAGTTATGTCAAATCTAGAGATTCATCTGAGAAATTGGATTAAGAATTATTTCTTTTTCTCTGAAGTGTTTGGAAACTAAAGAGTACAGGATGAACAAAAATAGTTTTTTAGAGAGTAACATTATAGTGCTGCTTGTGTGGCCATGTGTAATTCAGAGGAAATCTAGCACAACTAGGTGAAATGAAATTACCTGGTGTTTGGCTAATGGAGGAAATTAAGATGGAATTCTCCACTACAACAAGAAAGTTTCAGCCTTGAGTGAAGTCCCATTATCTGTTAAATTCTGAAACTGTAGTTCTAAACATAGATAGTGCATAACTTGTATTTTCTAGTCATATTCTGTCAAGGAGAAGGAACCCTTTAGTATGCCATTTTTCTGTTCAATTTCTGACATACCTACATGTAGATACTACTGGCAAAAGTTATAGAAACAGTGAAACATTAGGTATATAATTTCTATTGGCAAATGAATCTTTTCTAATACTGCTGTTACCAGTATCACTCATATGTGCTAGCTCATCTATTCATTGATTGTTAGGACATTTTAATGTTAGGAGATATCAGATTATTTTAAATAATGCATTGATTTTTCATTTCTGTTGTGGACATATGCTGGAATAGAAGCTTGCATATTAAACCAGCTTTAGTTTGAGGAAATGTACTCTGTGGTACACCACAAGAATTTTCACTTACATATGTTAAAAATAAAATATAAAATTCCCATTAGAAGCCAAAAATACATGTTCTGATTCAGTATGTCTGAGATTATCACGGTTAGAAAGAAGGTCTAGATAATTTCTCAGTTGGTGCCTGCAATTCAAGGACAGCAACCAGCTAAAAAGAAAAGTATTTATTGAACCCATCACCAATAACAAAAGGAAAAAAAACCCCTCTAAATAAGTAAGAGAACCAAAGAAAAAATAAAACCGAAACTATCACAATGCCTTTACACACACTGAGAGAAATGGGATACAGCTAACAAATCAGGTTTTGGCTTCAAATGAGATCTCTGATAAAAGAAAGTGTACACTAACATTAACCAGATGAGAAATTTATCCATCCCTTCCATCCATATTGTGATGCTTGTGGAAAAGTTCCTTTTCCGGTCCTCTTGCAGACACTAGCTTCCCCTGTACGTCTCAGGTTTGCTTCTAACTCCTCTCATATTGGGAATTCTTAGCAATGTGAACATGGACAGAAGCTTCTCAAATGCAGGAACACAACAAAATCCCAGTCTCTTTCTGTTTGCCGAATGTTTGAAATCAGTATCTTAGGATACATTTCTCTCTCTTATCAAAAGCTTCTCTCAGTCTCTCAGTGGCAGAGCATACAGCATCTAGTGTCAGGCCCAGGAAGGGAACAGAGGCAACATGGCAGTGGTCACATGCAGCCATGCCTGTTGTGGTAAACAGGCCTGCTTCAGGGCCCTTTCCTTTCTTTCCCCTTTCTTTTTCTCGCAAGTGGTTAGAACTCCAAGGGAGGAAAAGAGTTAAGAGCTCAGCACCTCCTCTGATCATCAAAGACAATAAAACTGCAGGAACAGTGTGTGGGAGCAGCAGCTTCTCTCTGGCCTGCTACTACTGTACTGGATGCAGGAACTGGGCTAGTGCTGCTAGCTGCAGTTCAAAGGCTTTACTCTCCCTGTGTTCCACCTTCAGGGAAGGGAGAGCTGTGGCTGGTACCCCATCATGATGGCAGGGCCATGGCTGCTGGGACAGAATTGCCCCCCACCCCAGGGGAACCACGATGGTTGACTTTACAGCCAGGCCTTAATCCCTGTCAAGGGGGCTGTGGTTTCATCACCCAGGCATGGAAATGAAGCTGTGAGCCCTTGATCACATCCCAACACCCCTGCCTACCCAAGGTGGAATGGCACAGGGAGGCTCTCAATCTAGCCAAGCTACCTCTCTTGTCTGTCAAGAGACAGAAGCAGAAGGGACGAAAACAGGAAGCTCACTCCCTTTAATAGTCTCTGTCCAACAATCACCTGTTGCGTCAAGATACTGACCTAGATGTCCTATGGGAGAGCTATCTCTAGCTTAAAAAATAAAATGCTATTTCAGCATAACAACACAAAATAGAACAATTTAAATATTTGGACAGCTTTCCAACTACAACACTTAAATTACCAGGAAGTAAAGAGCATTAACTGTTTTAAAAGACTTAGAATATCATAAAATGTTCTTATTTACTTCAATGACAAAAGTACAATATTGCAGAATAAGCAGAATGCATAGACTCAGAACAAGAAATATATATAATTGTGTGGATAGATAGATAAATGCATATGGAAACACACACTGATATTCTGTATGTAGTCAATGACTGGGAAGTGCTTCCAGATAAAATAATAAAACAAAACAAATTGGCTTTAAAACTAAATATTTTTATGTTACAAGAGGCTACATATGAGCCAGCAGTGTTCCCAGGTAGCACAAAAGGCCAAAGGCATCCTGGCTTGTAACAGCAATAGCATGGCCAGCAGGACTAGGGATGAAAAGGGAATCCAGGAGAGGTGAGTCTACTTCAGGAATGTATTATTGAAGGCACAAAACCAGGCCGTCCCTGTGTGTCGCAAGATGAGCTGTAGGGGAAAAAGACCAGCATGGATGAGTAAGGAAATTTTGAACAAACTAAGAGAGAAAAAGAGGATGTACCACTTCATGTATTTAGGAATTGTCAGGTTGTGTAGGAGGAAAACCAGGGAGGCTAAAGCTCAACTCAAAACCAGGCTGGCCACTACTGTTAAGGATAATATGAAGAGCTTTTATAAATATATCAATGAAAAAAAGAGGGGTAGTAATAACTTCCACTCCTTACTGGACATGGAGGGAAATATAGTAATTAGAGCTGACGATAAGGCAGAGGTACTTAATGCCTCCTTATCCTCTGTCTTCAACAACACAGTAGACTGTCTTCAGGATAACTAGTTAGCTAAACTGGTAGATGGGGATAGGGTACAGTGTAGTTCCCCTGTTATCCAAGAGGTACTAGTTAGAGACCTGCTGGTCCGTTTGGATCCCCACAGGTCCATGGGACCGGATGGGATTCACCCCAGAGTGATGAGAGAGATGGTGGATGACCTTGCTAAACTGCTCTCCATAATTTATCAGAAGTCATGGATCACAGGTGAGGTCCCGGATGACTGGAAGTTGGCGAATGTGACCCCCATTTACAAGAAGGGTCAGAAGGATGATCCAGGTAACTGTAGACCTGTTAGCCTCACCTCAGTTCCAAGCAAAGTTAGAAAACAGTTAGTGCTGAGTACTATCATGCAACAATGGTGTGATGGCCAAGAGATTAAGCCCAGTCAACATGGGTTTAGTCGGGGTAGGTCTTGCCTGACTAAATACATCTCCTTTTATGATCAAGTAACTCTACTGGTTGATGAGAGGCAGGCTGTTGTTGTGGTGTACCTGGATTTCAGTAAAACATTCGACAC